>WPIO01000111.1:600000-902500 GCA_009760855.2 Cristatella mucedo | reverse complement strand
GGTGGCATTAGGCAGTCTGCTGCATCCGATCTCGTCCGGCACTAACTTTGTATTTCCACAACAATCATTTCGATTTCAGGATATTGGTAGTTTTTAGTGGCGGTACTAGTAGTAACAAACGTTTATACAGTGCATCTGCACCAACAGAAGTACATCTCTGTCCATAAAAGTACGCCGTTATGAAGCCAGGTGTTCACTCGCAGAGAGCATTTTAAGAAGAGGAAATGTGAGTAAATTGTGAATAAATGATAATTCTCAATTCATTGGAGATCAGCGTGCCATTGCGTTAACGTTCTTCTCAGTTCGGCTAAGCGCCGATTCCTAATTGGTCGAACTTGGAGCGGGTAACTTTCCTGAAATTTCAAAGCTGACCGAAGATGCAGCCAATTAAGCTCCCGGACGCTCAATTAAGTTCAATGGGCGATGTATCTGGTCGATACTCAAGCAGTTTGAAGCGCATGCTGTGCAGGTGCACGGCTACCAATGCAGTCACGTGAGGCAGTCACATGATGCAAATTACATCTAGCATACGATGACTTTCGTGGATTTTCAGCAACGATCCAACACGTTCGACAAGTGCAAAGTGTTGAGCGCCAAGCCCTAGTCGCCGGTCGCGTAATCCAAGTCCCGCGTCGCAAGCGCATCGCACGGGGCTGGTCCAGGCAGAGGCGCAATCGGTACCGGTGAAGCGAGCTCATCGAAGCTTCGCGGACAAAGCGTCGTGCACGTGGTGCATACGTAGAAGCAGCCACGGCCCTGAGAGCAGAGCATGGCACTATCGAAATGACCGCAACCTGGTAAGACCATGCCAACTTAACGTGGAACGGTAGATTTCAGAGTCGCGGAGAACTACAGGACAACACTCGAAGCACCACCTAACTTAGTAGTTGCAAGACCAGAGTCGGTTGACTAGCAATCACTTGAGATGGTGGTCGTTTTTTTGAATCTGAACAATAGGTTAGGGCGTTTGATGTTCTTGGTCATTGTTACTTAGAAATGGCTACAAGTCCAGTACTGCCAGGATTTTTATCGTTTAGCATTCGCACGTTGAAATGAAATAAAAGTAGGTTAAAGTAGTTGAGAGAAATAGTTAGGAGTGAGACTAAACTAGTTCAAATAATACTAAGCCAATCAATTTTAAACTTTAAGTTGTGGATAGTCATTAGATGAACCAAAATAACCTCTGCAGTCAGCCAGTACTTTAATTCACGCGTCTCTTCTTTTAAGCTTCAATTTTCACGGATCTTAAAAGTAATAATTATCATAGTATTTATAAGTCCTTTGTAAAGTGCATTGAGATAACTTAATTTTAGTTCAATCACTCTGAGAATTTCTGCAAGTGAAGTAATAGCCAAGTAGTTAACTAAAAGCGAGGAATTCAGCTTAGGCAAGCATCCTAAAGCACACGGTTATCCTTCCAAGGCAGTAGCTCGACTCGTGGTTTAATTTATTTGACGGCAGTAAAAGTTTAGTTGTCATGAGAGTAACATATAATTTGATACTTAATAATATGTGGATGCTGATTCCCAACCTTCCAAGAGGATGGCGGTGCAGACGTATAGCGTGCGTGCTCAACGTCTAGCGTGATACAACTGCAGTTGAAGAGCCCGATTGTAACACTTAGACGTTGGACGCTACGTAACGCTTAGGATATTTCAGGTAGTGGCAATACTTGTTGATTTCACATTCTGCTAGCGTCTGCAAAAATGCACGTGTTGGAATGTTCCGTAAATTGTTTTTGCGGTACTCAAAGGCACTTGCCACGAGAGCATTGTTACACGACATTGACTTCCAGACTCTTCTACTTTCGCATTTATTTTAACGAAAGACACAGTTACCGAGCGACTACAAAGGTTCATAATGACGTTATCAGTTTTAATGCATAGGCAAAACTATTTCTCCTCTAAAATATACCTATGCTATTCGTTTTCAGAGTACGTAAATCTGTACATGCTTGCTTAGAAAATTACATTGATTGCACGAAATAGTAAGCATTAGGAAATCGTGTTATGTAAAAACCAAAATAAGCATGCATTCATCTATTGACTGTGCTTTGGCAGCGCGACGCAGTGTATAGCAGCAAAAAGCATTAGCCCTAAGCGACGCGAGTTGGCACTTCTATACAGGTATGGAATCGAGTACGATGCTACAGGCTGGTCTCGCTATTATTAGGGGCTTTGGCATCTCATCATGGAGGAAGCGTGGCAGCGAAGCGAGGAGCGGACGGAGTGGGCGATGAGCTCTTTGAGCGCTTGCAGAGCGAACGCTCAGAGAGCTTGTATCTTTCAGAGAGCTTGTATAGATGCTTGGGCTTGTATAATCCCACAGCATCCGCGCTCGACGGACACTAGTGCGATCTGTTTTGGAACAACAACGCGGCCAGAATTTAAGCACTCGGGCAGTGACCAGGTGTACATACTTCAAGACACGATTTGTTGCGTGTCGGCAATGAATGCTACTGTAATTCGCGAGAGCTGGACTGCAGCCTCGGTCTGGGTTCATTTTGTGATGCGATCCGGTGAATTCCAACAAGGAGTCGTCGATGATCCCGGCTCCAGAGCGATTGTGACGCATTTCCTTATGAAGTAAAACAAACGCGTCTGCTGCTCGCTGGCAATTAACTCACGTGAAAAGTAAACGCAAAAAGTAAAAGTAAACGACTTGCAGAAAAACAATAAAGTAAACAGCGGTAGACATTGGATCGATCAAGATTCGGCGAAAAGCTTGAGGCCCTTGGGTTTTCAGTGCAATTTAGTACGCTGAAACATGTAGGGTAAAACTTCGGTGTATGAGTTTGGTGGTCTGTTAAGTAAATTTCTCTTCAACGACCCGCATACAATACGAAATGTAGCCACTTCACTTTATGGCGTCTCACTTTATTTAAGCTTCTATAGCTGGGTGCTGAAAGTGATGGCCGTGGGATGGGCATGTGCATTCGCACAACAGAATGTGCTCGCGCCATTACTTTTATTCTATCGCCGTATCTCTCTTGCAGCGATCGTAAATTATTGCATTGCGATCGTCATTAAAGATTAAAAAGAGCTGTAGTAAAAAGCCTAGCAAAAATGGCATATATTAATAAACAGCAGAGTTCCGACTTATGCGAGAATCTGGCTATGACAGTGTGAGTAGAATTGCCTGCAGTCGAGCAGCGTTCAGCAAGTGTATTTGTATGTGTGGCGTTTTTGTAGCTGTAGATGAATTTTTGAAGATTCTGGTTACCTTGAGACTGCGTTTAAGGCAAAAGTTGGAAATAGTAAATGTAAATTCGTAGGACACAATAAGCTTTTCTGAGAGTAATTCTGTAATGGCCATGTTATGATTATGGAATTTCGGTTGTCAACTTTCTCCAGCAGGAACTAATTAACGAGACGGGACCGAAAAGTTTTGAAAGGCCGCGATATCTAAGGAGGTAAGCACTCGTTCTTCATGACCAAGGTCTTAAATTCGAATCCTCAAGTAGGCGTACCTATTTTGCCAACTGCAGGCGGTGGCAGTTGCTGTTAATGCTCTTCTGCCGCTATACAAATAAGGCTGCTGAATCAGTTAGTATAATGCGACCAATATCGCGTCGGTGCAGGCTACGGTTATCGCTCAGTGAGTTTAAATCAAGGAAACCTCTGTGCAACTTGAGAAGCCAGAGGTTATTTTTTAACGGCACAGTGAAGCAACCTGCTGGGGATTTGTATGTGTCCGGTACGTTAACCTCGACCGAGGATGCGACGAACAAAGGAAATCTAGGATCGTTCCATTAATGGCAAATGCGGAGCCTTGTTAATTTGTTAATTTGTTTCGGAACTGCCATACTTTAGTGCGAGCCTTCGAGATAATAGGCTGCTGCTCTGATGCTGGACAAGCTTCTTTACTCCTTGGCGAGAATGCGACTGGTTTTTGCAATGCGAGTCATATGATGCTTGAAAAGCCTTGTTATATTCCAGAGAAGGAAACGTGTCTCGGTAATCTTCGGTGCGGCGAAAGTGCTAATTCTGTAAGTGCCGATACTGAATGTTTGCAATGAAGACTCTTTTTCAATCTCCTCCATTATATAACTCACCAAGTCATCATTGGAATTTTTCAAGCTTAAGGAGGCTGTACTTCTTTTTAGCAAGAGCATAGCAGATGTTTACCAAGCATCGGCGATTATTAGCGTTGTTACGCGAGGTGCTTTTGGATTATGAAGATTTGTGCAGATGCTGCTATAAGGTGCCTTCTTGGCATAGTCTTGCCGCATGCTTATTTATGGAAGGTTTAGAATATGGTCGAAGGTTGAGATTAACAACTTTAGATAATTGAACTGGAATATAACAACTCCCATCTCGAATTTAGCGTAGCCTGGGTGAAAATGGATTAAAGTGACGCATAACAATGCTCGTGCTCGCAGGTATAGAAAGCACATCCAGAAGTTTTTCTAGCTCATTCTTGATTGCGTTTGCGACAAAAACGTGTTGAGAAGAGTGTTTATGGTACGATCTTATTTAGTCTAACTGAAAAGGAGGTCAGGGCTGATTTAACAGCCTAATTTTTTTCAGTGGCTAAAGAGCCACAGTGGCTAGCATGGCTGCTAGCTCGATTGGCTCACCAACTCTTTTCCAACTGGCCCAAATCGTAGAGATAATCCGTTGCTGAAAGAAGACGAATTGGCGGCAGTGGGGACGCCTGTATTCACCTTTCACCTCTAACCTTAGCGAGCGGTTCGAGGTCTGTCTAAGGCTCTCTTCTTCTGCCGCGTAGATTAAGCCTCTCGGCCGCGTAATGGCAAGTTTAAGTCTCTAGTCTAAATTAGAGCGTCGCAGCTATGTAATGTATCTCCGTCAGTAACTCCACAAAGTCATAAAGACCATGTGGGTGTTACGCAGGAGAGTTTTGTATAGCGCACTCACAGCCTAAGCGACTTTCGGTACGCATTCGGTAGCCAACAGACTTCGTCTCACGCAACAAAGAGAAAGTGGGAAGCATAGCAGAGTTAGGAGAGCAGTTGAGGTAGTGAGTAGCATAAAAGTAGCAGTTCAGGACCGCTGAAAAAGATGTGCCATAGTCGGCAGTTGGAGAGTAGATGTCGTTGCTAGCCCCTCTCGGCGACGGACCGCTAAAGCAGATGACGCTGGCTCGCGAGCGAGCCAGCCAGCGTGTCCGGCAGCGTGCCGATAGCCGGAAGCCTCTAGCGCCCGCCGTCGTCGTTCGCGGCTGCGTCGTGAAGAATTGGTGACTCTCAGACGAGCCCTGTATCCGCTCGCTGCGGGTAACTAGCGCGATCGTGGAGCGGAGCTCCGGCGGCGACCGCCTCTTCGTCAGCGACCGCGTCGTCCGACGCGCTGTCCTCTTTCTTTGTAGGAGCGCAGGCATGGCGACGACGATGCGACGCCAGAATGAACGGCTATTTAAACGGCTATTTAAAGGCTATTAACGATGTTATTAATGTTAAATTTTAAAGGGTATTATTTAACGGCTATTTAAAGAGCGAAAAAAATCTACCCGACCTTTGATCGCCGCCGAGGGGGGCGAGAGATTGTTCGGCTGGCGCTCAGCGACCATTGCCGCAACTGTTGCGTCCGTGGCAACGCAAGCTGCCGACGCTAACGCTCGCCGAATTATGCTGCTCTAGCGCCGTGCGGCTCATGAACGTTCGGCCGCTCCTCGAATTGCTTGCTCATCACGTGTTTACTCGCTCTCTCTCTCTCTCTCTCTCTCTCTCTCTCTCTCTCTCTCTCTCTCTCTCTCTCTCTCTCTCTCCCCGTCTCATTCTCCACCTCCCTCCGTTTCTGACTCTCTTTCTCTCTCTTTCAAGGTACCGAGCTTAGAGGAACTCGTTCTGCTTGTGCGACACTGACTTTGCTACTAAAAGTATTAAAAAGCTATTCCGAAACTATTTAGTCAATATTGACGTACCTAATATAACTCCAGTAAATAGTGCCCTAAAAGAATCTAATCTCAACCCAGTCACTCCACATGTAAAAAAATAAATCCTAGCTGATAAGACAGCTTCTTTTTGTATAGCAACAGAAGGGCCTCGACAGCTATCACCACCGCTTGCAGTGGTGATAGCGGATCATCCCCCGCAGGAATTGAACCCTCGACCTCGGGACCGAGGTCGTGAAAGCAACCGCCTCACCTAGTGTGTGCCGTCACGGCTCAGCTGCGGGGCTCAAGCCAGCGACCTCAGTCGTCGGAGGCGAGCACCTTCCAGCCCGTTCCCGCATCGCATACTATATTTATATGCATATATAATATAATATATTGTATATATATATATGTATGCATATATATATATATAATATATTATAGGATAGGCAGGAGCTGAGAGGGTGTTGATGGTAAAAACCACGGCCTTAATTCGGAGAAGTGTTAATTCTGGCGAGCAACAATTCAGGTTTGGTCTTGTGGTTAAGGTGCTCGCCCCGACCAAAGTCTGACTGAGGTCGTGGGCTCGAGCCCCGAGGCATATGTGAAGCGCCTGAATAGAGATTAAGTTCTCTTGGGGCGCTATATACATGAATTAAATTTTTAATTATATCTTTCCTGGATTGTGTAAAGTCAGTCGAAGGGCACACGTTTAGACCCCAGCCAAAAGGTGGGAAATAGGTGAACCACCGCTCTTTATCTTCAGCGACAGCCAGCGTTGCATGATTTCTGATAAATAGAGACGACTTGTGTCACATTTTGTCGTTGGGTGTCTGTGGTGAGCGCACTGCCACGACGCTGTATGCAGGCATGCGTTGCCAGTGCCCCGATTAAACCAACACAGATTCTCCAAAGAGATGCTGATTTCGCCCAGTCGTTAAGGCCTCGCCTCGCAGCAAGGTAAAGGCAATTATATTTGATGACCGAGGTTTGATGACCGAGGTGAATGAATGTATTCGCTGGCTCGAGCTCCGTGGTAAATTGAAAGCGCCTGAATAGAGATGTGTATCTCCGTCTGTAACTCCACGAAGCCACGAAGACTATAATAATAATAATTATAATTCACTTGATAAAGCGCCCTTAGAGAACTTAATCTCTCTCTCTCTCTCTCTCTCTTTCTCTCTCTCTAGGTGCTTTACATTTGCTGTAAAGGGAAACGCGATTGGATGGTGAGTTATATAATGCTTGATAAACAACATGAATAACTTGGTTAGGGATGACATGCACTTGGTCAGCATGCTAATGTGGTTAGTGGCAGCATGCACAGTGTCAGCACGCATAAGCATATGAAGGACAAATCAAGGGGACCCACTAAATGCTGTCCTAAATAGGTGTGTTTTTAAGTTCTTTTAAATGTGGTCAGGTCAGGGGATGATCTGACGCAAGTCGGAAGGGAGTTCCAGACTTTGGGAGCATACGAACTAAATGCGTGGTCTCTAAAGGATTTGAGGTTTGTACGAGGTAGTGGTAAACGGTTGGATTCCGAGAAGCGGGTGGTACGATGCTTGGCCTGGTGGGGGAGTAGATCTGAGAGATAGGCTGGAGCCAAAGAATGAAGTGAGCTAAAAGTGAGTGACAAAAACCTTGAAGTCGATCCGTTGCTTGACTGGGAGCCAGTGCAGGTCGACGAGAACTGGTGTGATGTGGCAACTGCGAAGCTCACGACAGACAAGCCTAGATGCAGAGTTCTGCACCAACTGTAATCGCCTGATTGCACATGTCGGTAGGCCAGCAAGCAGAGAGTTACAGATGCTGACACACACTGATGCAATCGTTGCGTGTCAAACGGAATTCCTAACAATCATCAGTAAGTTCGTGCACAGCACTTCGTACACAGAAGTTTGCCTGTGAGCTCCTTATGCACACATAGTGGTCGAACTGAGTTCCTGTCACCGCGGAGCTTTGTCTGGTGGTTACCAAGCAGGACACTCACATGTAGAATACGAGCCGCGTACGAGAGTAGTAGAGACCGTTCAGCGGATTCAATTGCATAGGGAGGTGGAGCAGCGCCAGGTTCGCGCGGCATCAGCCATATCAGTCTGCTGACAGCATCGCTGAGCCGCCATGGCCCGCGCCACGCCCCGAGTCCGGCGTCCGCCGAGGGCTCGGCGATTGTTGCTAGCCATCGCTATTATCATCATAATATTAATCGCCATTCAATTGTGTTTCCCTTTGCAGCGGACGTAAAGCACCTAGAAAGAAATTGAGTTCTCTGGGGGCGCTTTATCAAGTACATTATTATTATTATTATTGTCTTCGAAGCTTGTTTGGCTTTTTTTCTTCGTTGGCTTTGACCCAAGCGCATCCCTGATTCGGCCAATGAGAGCGGACGGCCTCTGAGCGCGCCTCTGAGCGCAGCGGACAGGTGAGGATATTTCCTCGCGGTGTTGCCCGTGGCAGAGTCTGGCTAGCTGTAGGGCAAAAACTCGGCATCTTCTGTGCCGAGAAACGTCGACGGAGTAAATGCCGTCGAAAATCTCGCCGACGCTCAGCAGGCTCGCGCGCGCGCACTATTTGAACCTCGCACGGCCGTAGTTTAGTCGAGCGCTACTAACTGCGGGTCGCGCGAGGTAAAAGGGCACCGCCTCTGGCGAGGACGAGGAGCGCTGTGGCGTTCGCGGCTTTGCATCCGGCCGGAAATTTAGCCACGCGACCCGCCCTCCGATTCAGGATGCCATTTTGCAGCTGCACAGTACGACCAGTTGCGAGCCTAGATCCCCTTTGCACTTTGCCCCGTCTTGCAGCGCGGGAGCTAAACGAGCTTTAGTCGCCTGGTCCGCTGCGTCAGCTCGTAGACAAAATTCGTGCTGGAATATACACATCTAAGAATGCGGATTAGAAATGAATGCGTTGTCTCGTTTGCATTTGGACTTGAGCGGTCCTCGGTCGCCATTTTGGTTTACGACGGCCTCATTCAATAAGCCTCAAACGTACAAGTATCGACCGGTTTCTTAAAAAAAGGTCGCTTGCACGACTCGGGCCAAGTCAAATTCCCGGGGGCTGTACTGGGCAAACCGGAACAAACCCGGTGAAGGTGACAGAGGGCTCGCCGCACGGTCGCGGGCAGCGCCCAGGTAGCAACGTTTGATAAAGCTTCTATTATCGTACGCGTCGCGGCCGCACATTCGCTGCGAAAACAGGGCTTCGTGCGAGATCGTGGCTAGCGCGCGTTCCAGCTGACGGGTCGCGCGGCCGCCGCTGCCGCCGTTTTGGAAACAACAGCTGACTGCCACGCTGGCTAGCTCTTGCTACGATGACGGCTGCTCGACCGCAAGCCGCAGCGATCGCCACTGCGACTGGCGAGCGTTCGGCGTGTTCGGGCGTCGCTGGCTCTTAGGCCACCGTGCCGCGGCCGGCGCCGTAGTCCTCCACGACGATAGTGGGCACGCCTGCGGCACTGTCGCAGCGGCCAACATCGTAGTCCTCCACGACGATAGTAGGCACGCCTGCGGCATTGTCGCAGCGGCCGGCGTCGTAATCCTCCACGACGATAGTGGGCAAGCCTGCGGCACCGTTGCCGCGGCCGCCGTGGCCGAAGCGAACGATCTCACCCAGCGCAGACGTGATAGGGTCGAACGAGGCTTCGATGGTGCCCGTGGAGGCCTCGCTCCGCCGGCGCCGCGGCGGCGGTGGCTGGGAGTGACTGAAAAAGCGTGCGTGCCCAACGATGGCGGGCGACTGGCGGCGATAAGCCGGAGCGACTCCGATTGTGAGGCAGCGCCCAGACGGTCCGACGGATTCTGCCGAGCCATAGCTTTGAGCACGTGCGGGGGGGGGGCGGCGCAGGGTTGGGTGGCCGAGCTGACCAAAACGTCGCTCGTCGCAGGACGCCACTAGAGCTTGGAAGCGCTGCACGCGCCGCCGAAGGGTCAACCGCTCGCCGAAAACGCCCGGCTGGCTTGCAGAGCGGCGCGTAGCCGCTCGTCCCGTCCGGAGCGGCGCGGCCGAGGCGGAAGTGCGGCAGCGGAAGCAGCGGGAGCGCGGACAAAATCGAACGATTCGGCGTCGGCAGTTGGCATCGCAGCAGTTCGCCCTTGAACTTCGCGGCTGCTGTTTGGCGCCGTACGCGACGCGCGCGGGAAGCCTCTCTTCCTCCGTCCGTCCGTCGTGGCGAGAGGATGGATGGCTATCTCGTTGTCTTGAGTCGTTTGCGCCCGCTAAACGCCTCCGACCTGGTTGGCGCGAGCGGCGGCGGCTGCGGCGGCGGCGGCGGGCGGATGCGAAGGCGGTAGCTGGGGCAAGCAGGCGGTGGGGTGTGGTGTGCAGCAGCTTACCGCTTGCGGAAGTGGCTACAACAACAAGCGAGCCCACAACTGAACCACAGGACCAGCGCGACAGCTAACGTGACAACAGCCCCTATGAAGATAACGCTAATTGCCAATCCTGTTCTGGCTGCAAATGTAGGCATGATGGCGCTTGGCTACAATCGAGGCTTTGCTCTCGAGCGACTATCAAGTTTGCAGCCGCTGACCGGCGAGCTCTCGCTGAGTTTGGCCAGCCTCAATGACGTCACAATGGAGCTACCTGCTGATTGTGACCCGCCGCGGCTTGAACTAGTCGTCCGCACGACCTCGCAGGCGCTTGCAGTTGGCGCAAAACTCTGCAGCCAGGCTTGTCTGTCGCGAACATCGCAGTCGCCACATTAAACTACTTCTCGCTGACCTGCACTTGCTCCCATTCAAGCAGAGCATCGACTTTAAGCAGTGCTCTGTCGCAGCATTTAGTGGGTCCTTGTGATCCTTTCATTGCGTGTGAATATGGGCGAATGCCCTAAGTTATGGAGAGTTCTGCCCTCTGCCCCCTATCCAATGAGATCGAAATCGTGCCTTCTTCGCAGCATTTGTAAAGCGCCTAGAAGAAGATTGAGTTCTCTGAAGGCGCTCCATCCATCGTATTATCGTTGTTATTATCATTAAGGTTTTGTCACTCACTTTTAGACCCCTTCATTTTACGGCTCCAGCCTGCCTTCAAGGTCTCCGTCTTCACCAGGTTAAGCATCGTACCACTAGCTTTTCTGAATTCCATCGATTCGCTGCAACTCGGACGAACCTCAAATCCTTCGGAGATCTTGCCTTTAATTTGTTAGCTCCCAGAGCCGGTAAATAACTCCCGCCAGACGTCACGAACTCCCCTGGCGAATTTAAAAAGAGGCGAAGCTAACAACTATCTATTTGTCACAGCTTTTAGTGGGTCCTTGCGATCATTTCTCTGTTTGCTTATGTGCGACTATCCTTAGGGATGGGCAGCTAGTTAAACATATTGAAAATAATGGAATGTCAGAAACATTTCAATCAGATTTCAAGAGGCAGTACTCTACTGAAACTGCTCTCCTCCGTGTTAACAATGACATTCTACGTGGCAACGACGACCGGAATGTCACTGCCATAGCTCTGCTAGATCTGTCTGCTGCCTTCGACACCATTGATCATCAAGTTCTGCTTGAACGATTGAGAACAACGATCGGTCTGGCAGACGAAGCACTGGCGTGGTTTAAATCCTACTTGTCTGATCGTGTTCAATCCGTGTCGTGTGGGGGTCAGGTCTCAGACATGAGAAGGGTCACCTGTGAAGTCCCTCAAGGGTCTGTACTTGGTCTCTTGCTGTTCTCCATTTATACACAACGTCTGGGAAAAGTGATTAAGGCCCATGGAATAGGATATCACTTCTATGCTGACGATACTCAGTTGTATTTGTCATTTAAACCGCCGGAATCTGCTGCAGCAACTGAGAAACTGAATGCTTGCCTTGCCGATATTCGATCCTGGATGTCGGAAAACTTCCTGAAATTAAATGACGATTAAACCGAACTGCTTCTCATAGGACACCCTAAGCGTGTGGCTGGATTAAAAGGCTTTGCTGTTCTAATAGGTGATGCTATTGTGCGACCTTCACCACGTGCTCGAAATCTAGGTGTCGTGTTCGACAGCTGCCTCAATTTCAAAAGCTTCATTCAGAAGACTGCCTCTACAGCTAGCCATCACATCCGATCCCTATCCAAGATTAGAAGCTGTCTCCCACAGTGGCTTGTAAAAAATTTAACTAGCTCTTTAGTTCTGTCTCGGCTTGATTATTGTAATTTCCTTTTGGCTGGGTTGCCAAAGAAAGTTATAAGGTCACTGCAGCGGACTATGAATATGGCTGCAAGGCTGGTCTTCAAGTCCCCGCGGTTTGAGCACATGTCACCTTTGCTGAAAGAGCTAGGATGGTTGCCGGTTGAGCAAAGGATACAGAGCAAAGTTCTTACGCTGACCCACAAGGCCCGCCACGGCTTGGCTCCTTCGTACCTAGCTGAACTGCTGCATCAGTTTCAGCCTGTTCGCACCCTCAGGTCCTGTGTGAACACTAAATTAGCTGTCCCATTCCTCTGCTTAAAGACATTTGGCGACAGATGCTTTAGCTCTGCAGGTCCTAGACTGTGGAACTCGCTTCCACATTTCTTACGCAACGACATCTACTCTCCCACTGCCGACTATGGCACATCATTTTCAGCGGTCCTGAACTGCTACTTCTATGCTACTCACTACCTCAACTGCTCTCCTAAGTCTGCTATGCTTCCCACTTTCTCTTTGTTGCGTGAGACGAAGTCTGTTGGCTACCGAATGCGTACCGAAAGCCGCTTAGGCTGTGAGTGCGCTATACAAAACTGTCCTGCGTAACACCCACATGGTCTTTTTGACTTTGTGGAGTTACTGACGGAGATACATTCCATTACAGGAGTTCTACCCCCTATCAATGGGATTTATCTCCCCTACCAGCACGTTTATTGATCTTTCTCTAACTCTAATGAAACAATTGGCATGCAAATTGGCACAAACAACAAGGGTAACAAAAACTCTCGTTTGATGTAACAGTAATTTTCATGTTGATCTTTTGATGACCTGTCTAAGTCAAGGTCAAGTTTTTTGCAATAAAGCTCAGCCAAGAATGGCTATGGCATCAAATCAATAGATTCAATACCAGTCACTCCGAAAATATTACAAACCCTCAAAAGAATCAGGACACTTGACTTCACACTCTCCGCATCTCTAAAAAAAATTTGTTCTTACATGTCAGCCGCTGGTTATCATCACGATCAAATTTCAAGAGCATTTTGTGACAGGCACAGCTTATGCATAATTATCCTTGATGCCGAGATGAGCAGGGGAGAGTGTGAAGCCAAGTGTCGGCACGCATAATCACTTGAAGGAGGAATCACAGGGACCCACTAAAATGCTGTCCTGAATAGGTGTTGTTCAGTTCTTTTTAAATGTGGTCAAGTCAGGGGATGGTCTGACGCAAGTGGGGAAGGATTTCCAGGCTTTGGGAGCATACGAACTAAATGTACGGTCTCCAAAGGATTTGAGGTTTGTACGAGGTATTTGTAGACTTTTGGATTCCGAAAAGCGGGTGGTATGATGTTTGGCTCGGTGGGGGAGTAGATCTGAGAGATAGGCGGGAGCCAAAGAATGAAGTGACCTAAAAGTGAGCGACAACAGCGAATAAAAAAAAATTAATGGCCGCCGCAGTAAGCGAATTAGCGATCCCATGATTCAGAAACAATAGCATTGTACCCCTTAGTTACCGCGAGCCCGGCTGCAGAAATGTATCAATATATTGTCCCCAACGATAGTCTAGTTGCCAAACAATAGTCATTTCCCGTTTGTGAGCAAATGTAAGCATACCAAAGTTCACATATTTCCGGTAAGTAATTAAGGAGTTAGGGCCTCGGTTAGCCGTTGCCGCAGATTGGTACATGCAGCAGGGGCGCCCATAAGCTCGTGCAATCTGGTTTACGGTTTTTACGCTTCATAATGTGTTATAGCTACCGTTCGGACAGTTGAACTTTAGGGTGTGTCATTATTTTGAAAATTTAAGGTTTTCAATATTTTAAAGTATGTTTTTCGTGTCCTTTGAGGGCTGATTATATTTGCAGAGTTCATCAAAAATAGAAATTCGGGTCGTTCTTTTTTCAAATAAAATTGCTCTGTTGAGTTCAATTTACTACTTATGTGCATAGTGTACATAGGTCTTAAAAAATTATCCCGTCATCTGAAAATCACCAAAAGTTTGGATTGCATTTCCAACTAGTTCATCTTCTAATACGCCAATTTCCAACGAATGGCCATTTTTCAAGCATTCCGCGGACATTCCGCCTTATGCGTGCTGACACCGCACATGCTGCCACTAACCATATTTCCACGCTGACCAGGCGCACGTCGCTTCCAACGGTTAAGCTAATAAGCTACGCTTGTTGCCATGGAGTATCCTACAACTAACCATTCTATCATGCTTCCTTTAACGAATATGCAAAGCGCCTAGAAAGAGATTCAGTTCTCTGATGGTACTCTAAAAATGAATTATTATTATTATTATTATTATTATTATTAAACTGGAGCGGAAAGCTTTTGAATGTTTTGCCTCTATCGCCCTCTGCTCCCATTAGTGCTGAAACTAGCTCCGGGTTTGTCAGGTTCTTGTTTCAGCAGCCGACCATGAGACTGCCGCCGCCATATTGTAGGTGCTCTCACGTTAGTTAGTATTTCTAGATCTCGTGATCCCTAAGGATGTCCTCTCCACTGACCTTGTGATGTGCCCACTGACCCTCCCAGATCACTTTTTGGTCTAGTTTACTGTTCCTGCACCCTTGTACGTACAGGGTACTGTCGAACTTGTCTAGCGACGTACCTTACAAAGCATTGACACAGACAAGTTTTTGAAATCTGTTTGTGGTGCAGGTCTTCTTGATCTGCATTAAGACCTGATCGGCTGCCTCGGTATCCTCACTGGTGCAGTGAACATGACACTTAGCAATGCACTTGACAATCATGCTCCCGTTCATTCTGTCCGAGTACGAAGTCGTGGAGATTCCTTTCAATTTACAAAAAGAATCCTATACATGCGCCGGGTTAAGCACAGGCTTGAACCGACTTGACTTTTGTAACTCACCGCTTGCTGGCCTACCGGCATGTGCAATCAGGCAATTACAGCTAGTGCAAAACTCCGCAGCTAGGCTTGTCTGTCGTGAGCGTCGCAGTTGCCATATCACACCACTTCTCGCCGACCTGCACTGGCTACCAGTCAAGCAACGGATCGACTTCAAGGTTTTGTCGCTCACTTTTAGGTCACTTCATTTTTTGGCAACAGCCTATCTCTCTGATCAAATCCCACAGCAGGCTAAGCATTGTACCACCGCTTTTCGGAAGCCAACAGTTTACCATTACCTCGTACAAACCCCAACTTCTTTGGAGACCGTGCATTTAGTTCGTATGCTCCCAAAGCCTGGAACTCCCTCCCGACTTTCGCCACAACATCCCCTGACTTAACAACATTTGAAAAGAACTCAAATGCACACTTGATAATGCACTTGATACCTATTTAGGACAGCATATAGTAGGTCCCTGTGATTCTTCCTTCATGTGCTTATGCGTGCTGACACTGTGCATGCTGCCACTAACCACACTAGCATGCTGGCCCTGTGCATGTCACCCCTAACCATGTTATTCATGTTGTTTATCGAGCATGATGTTACTCACCATTCAATCGCGTTTCCCTTTGCCCAAATGTGAAACGCCTATGAAGAGATTGAGTTCTCAGGGGCCAAGTGAATTATTATTATTATTATTATGAACGTCGTTTCAAGAAATCTGAGTCTGATGCAGATCTAGTAAATTTCAAAGATTTCCTTTGAGTTTGCACCCGAAACCTTAAAAAAACCAGAGCTTCTTTTATCACTCGAAAACTGAATTCCTGCCAGTCGGACCCTAAACAGATTTACATGACAGTAAACCATTTACTGGCCAATGCTGAAAGGTTTGACTCCCCAGGTGTTAAGGGCTCAGCCGAAAAGTTTTCAGTCTTCTTTACTTAAACACTTGTGCGCATTTGCGCCTCCATAAAGCCCCCTCCCACTAAAGCAATTGCGTTATTACAACCTGTGACCTTATTTCAAAGGTTTTCCGAGGTTTCTGCATGCCGTATGGCTACTTTAATAAGATCTACCAAAAAGAGCTCGTCTGCTGAAGACCCTATACCATCATCTCTGTGATCTTTACTGGCAGACTAACTTAGCCCTGCCATGACCGAGATTTGTAATGCTTCTTTGGGAAAAGGGGTCGTCCGCAACTCCTTCAATTCCCAATTCCAAATTCAATTCAACTCCTTCAATTCCCTGACTACAGTGAGCTACAGGCTGTCATCGAGTATACGCTGTGAGGTAAGCATAAATCGTGAATTCCCTGAGACCTTGCGGAAGTAATTTTCCATAAGTATATATATATACATATACTTATGGAAAATTACTTCCGCAAGGTCTCAGGGAAGTCCTTTCACGATTTATGCTTACCTCACAGCGTATACTCGATGACAGCCTGTAGCTCACTGTAGTCAGCGGCAACCTGCTTTACTTTGCTCAAGCGAGTTACTGAAAGCAATTTAGCGACAACGACGTCTACTTAAAGCTGAACGGCTTCGGCTTGGTCGCGTTCCTCACTCCTAGGTAGTGGTACTAGCTATCATCGGGATCTTAGCAGACACATACAAGAAGCAGGGTTAAACGCTTTGCATCACTAGGGGTTGGCCCCTGACAAGAGCTCGAACGGGGTTCTTATTCATCAGCAACGGACTAAGCGGTTTATGGTCAGTGCGAAGCTCAAAAAAAGGCAAACGAACAAGGAACTGACTGAATTTCTCGCATGTCCACACCGCCGCAAGACACTATTTTTCGATCTGAGCGTATCTCTACGTTCGGGATGCAAATACGACAGGTCGCACATCTTGCTCTCCCGATCCGTGGCATTGCAGCACAAAGGCACCTAGAACATAGCTACTGGCATCGGCACTGACAATCACCGACTTCTGTGGCTCGAATTAAGCCAACACTAGCGCCTTAGTCAAAAGTAACTTTGTTTCTCTGAATTTTTTCTCTAGTTTGGCCCTAAGTACCAAGCTGAGTCAGACGAGAGATCGCTTAGCGGTTTTGAGACAGTGGCCAGATTTGCCACAAACTGGCTGTGGTAGTTCATCTTACAAAGACATCGCTTTAGCTGGCTGGTGCTGGTCGAATCAGTGAGGTTGAGGATGGCTTCTATTTTGTCTTCTGACGATCGGACGCCCTGGCATAAATAACGTGTCCTAAGAACGTCACAACGGGATGGCGGAATATATACTTGCCTCTATTCAACTTTAGGCCTGACTTCGAAATTTCGGAAATGACACAGCGCAATTTATTGCCATGCTCAGCCGGCATGAATCCATAAACCAAACCAGTCATCCATATAAACGGTTACACCTTCGATCTCACCCAAGAGGTCCGTGCATAAGTAGCTGAAAGATCTCCGGCGTGCTAGTAATGCCAAAGGACATCCGACAAAAACAAAAACGTCCAAACGGTATTATAACCGTTGTTAAGCGAGTGCTCTCACGGGGACAATGGAATAGCCAAGAATCGGCTTGAGGCATCCAACTTAGAGAACATCGTAGCACCAAAAAGCTTAGGCAAAGTTTCATCGTGCGTAGGTAGCATGTAGCTTTCACGAACCGCTGCTTGATATAAGCACTTCGAGTCGACACAAAGGCTCGCTTTACCATTGGGCTTCAGGACCGGTACGATTGGAGAGCACCACTCGGTCGACTCCGATACAATCATTCAATGATGCCGTTCTTCTCCATTCGAAGGAGTCCGTCCTTTACTAAAGGGAATAGCAGTCTGGGCATGCCGTAAGCTGGTGTACGCAGTATGGTCCGGCCGCCGGTGCACAGCCTGGCAAAGCTTCAATCCGATCTCTCCAAATACCGGATCACGAAGAATAGTTTCCCTTAGCCGAGCTTGATCAGTCCCGTGCACAGAGAAGCTTGTCGGCTGATGAGACTATTTCTTGCCTCGGCAACTACGTAGGCTGGCGGCAGGTAAATAAATCATTTCCGCTTTAACTTCTTACGCAACGACAACTACTCTCCCACTGCCGAATATGGCACATCCTTTTCAGCGGTCCCGAGCTGCTACTTCAATGCTACTCACTACCTCAACTGCTCTCCTGACTCTGCTATGCTTCCCACTTTCTCTTTGTTGCATGAGATGAAGTCTGTTGGCTACCGAATGCGTACCGAAAGCCGCTTAGGCTGTGAGTGCTCTATACGAATTTAATGTAATGTAATGTAACGTATCTCCGTCCGTAACTCCACAAAGTCATAAAGATCATGTGGGTGTTACGTAGAAGAGTTTTTTATATAACGCACTAACAGCCTAAGTGGCTTTTGGTACGCATTCTGAAGCCAACAGACTTCGTCTCACGCAACAAAGAGAAAGTGGGAAGCATAGCAGAGTCAGGAGAGCAGTTGAGGTAGTGAGTAGTATAGAAGTAGCAGTTCAGGACCACTGAAAAAGATGTGCCATAGTCGGCAGTTGGAGATTAGATGTCGTTGCGTAAGAATTGTGGAAGCGAGTTCCACAGTCTAGGACCTGCGGAGCTAAAGCTTCTGTCGCCAACTGTCTTTGAGCGGAGGAATGGAACAGCTAATTTATTGTCCACACAGGACCTCAGGGCACGAACAGGCTGAAACTGATGCAGCAGTTCAGCTGGGTACGAAGGAGCCAAGCCGTGGCGGGCCTTGTGGGTCAGCGTTAGAACTTTGCTCTGTATCCTTTGCTCAACCGGCAACCATCCTAGCTCTTTCAGCAGAGGTGACACGTGCTCAAACCGCTGGGACTTGAAGACCAGCCTGGCAGCCATATTCATCGACGAAACTCTCCTGCGTAACACCCACGTGGTCTGTATGACTTTGCGGAGTTACAGACGGAGATAAATTACATTACGTTCGCTTTGAAGGTACCCTTAAAAGCCAGGCGGTTGCCGACACTGTAGTTTTACTGCTCTAGCCTCGAGGCGAGGTGGACGTAGTAGTCGAGCGTAGGTGTCTTCCGTAATGACGGTTACGTCAGCGCTACTTGCCGGCGTGATGATGCTCTTACCGACTGGCACTCCTCAGCTAGAGGGATTGTAATGGCATCCGTTGTGTAATTCTCACCATCGGGTTACTTTAGCATCAGGTTGTATGTGTGATTTGTAGCGCATCACTTAGTGGCCCCACTGCCGGTAGGTATTGCAACGACGGTCACGTGCCGGGCAGCATCCACGAGTGCGAGCCGAGTTACAGCTCTGGCTGCTGTTCGCTTCTTTTGCCTTATCGGAAAGCATAATTCTCCTGCGGTCTATGTGGCTGTTAGCCTCGAAGGCTCAGGGCTCAAGGCAGTCGGTGGACTGTAGTCGCCGACGAACCTCGTAGACATCTAAAACCGAGTTCTGCAGACTCAGTTGTGATTTTACCGTTATCGTCCGACGAGCCTTTCGTAGCAACGCAGTTAATGAAAATTCAGGGATTAGTTGCAGGGCTTCTGAAAGTTTGAGGTCGGAAAAGCCCACAACCAGACGATCTTTGATCAGTTCACCTTTCACCGCACCGCATTCGCAGTGCGAAGCTAAATCATGCAGCGCCCGTATGAATACCCCGGTAGACTCACCCGGATGTTGAAAGTGGTGGTTAAACATAGCCCAATCGTGGATGGTATTCCTTGCGGTATGAATTAGTCATCAAATTTGCCCATGATGAAATCAAACGTCTTCACTTAGTCGACTCATATTTAAAGGTGTCGAATATCGCTTTGACTTGCGCCCCCACGGCGTACAAACGTGTACTTACCTTTATTTCTATATGTCCAGTTCCTCCAAAGTCAACTCGGTTACCGTCACACAATGGCGAAGACAATTTTCCCAAGCCGTCTATAACCCCGGCTCGTCAAACGTAAACTCCGCTAGAGGGTTACACTTAGCCATCTCTTGAGCTTTGTTGATATTCAGAGTGACGCTCTATAACTTCACCGCTACCACCATGTAATGAAACGATACGAAGCATCTTGGCCGAGCAGAGCACGTTTGTTGGCAGCCATGTTTTGTCTGCTACCCAGAACGCTAGGTCAGCGAGGCCTCTCTTGATTGGTTACGTTGCTGATGCTCCACTCCGGTAGCTCAACTCTCAAAACGATACTCGGCGTAACTACCGTATTTTTAAGAGTATAAGTCGCACCAAAGTATAAGTTTTTGAAAAGAAATTGCAATTCGAAAACATGGTTACTGAATAAATAGTTTATTTTGCATTATTATAAGTTCGCTGTAGTCAGCACAGTTAGCAAGAAACTAGTCATCAGCATCACTACTTACATCTTTTAGTAGTAATTGGCAACATTGCCAGTGCCTGAATGGTCACTTTCACTGTATCCAGTAACTGACACGGACTGGCAGTGTATTTGTCTCAGGTTTATTTTTTCAAAAAAAGGAAAGAAGTGCGACTAGTACTCATCAAAATGCAACGTTTGGAATGAGAATCACTTCGGCAGCCGATTCAGCATAACGGCTACAAATTGTAATATATTTCATTTGCACAGCACCCTAAGATAATAAGAATAATAATAGTGATGCACTTGGTATAGAGCCCTCAGATGGCGCAATCTCTCATTCTAGGCATTTTAGATTTAATAATAATAATAATAATTAACTTGATAAAGCGCCCTCGGAGAACTCAATCTCTTCGTAGGCGCTTTACATTTGCTGCAAAGGAAAACGCGATTGAATCGTGAGTAGTATCATGCTTGATAAACAACATCCATTCCTCCGTTAAAGGACCTTTGACGATAGAGGCTTTAGCTCTGCAGGTCCTAGACTGTGAAACTTGCTTCTACAACTCTTACGCAACGACAACTACTCTCCTACTGCCGGCTATGGCACATCCTTTTCAGCGGTCCAGAGCTGCTACTTCTATGCTACTCACTACCTCAACTGCTCTCCTGACTCTGCTGTGCTTCCCACTTCTTCTTTGTTGCGTGAGACGAAGCCTGTTGGCTACCGAATGCGTACCGAAAGCCGCTCAGGCAGTGAGTGCGCTATACAAAACTCTCCTGCGTAACACCCACATGGTCTTTATGACTTTGTAGAGTTACAGACGGAGATGCATTATATTGCATTACATATGAACAACGTGGTTAGGGGTGACGTGCACAGGGTCAGCATGCAAATGTGGTTAGCGGCAGCATGCACAGTGTCAGCACGCATAAGCACATCAAGGACGAATCACGGGGACCCACTAAATGCTGACCTAAATAGGTGTGTTTTCAAGTTCTTTTTAAATGTGGTCAAGTCAGGGGATGTTCTGAAGCAAGTCATTTGCTACAAAGGAAGAACGTTCGAATGCTTAGCGGTAGCATGCTAAAAGACAACAAGCATGAGGGAAGCTAATCTTCATTCAGGTGCTAAACTATAAGGCTTCAGGCCTTGATCTATGACCTCAGCCATGAAATGCTACGATCTTGACACCGGCCGTTTTCACGTTCGGTAGTCTGCATGGCAGCCTCCCACACCCGGTATTGACGGTCGCCTGGTCGCGCTTCTGCTTCAAAGGAAAACTTTTCGCGATCGTCATCTTGGCACTGCGACGTTCTTGCGCAGCCGCGTACTTTGTACTTTATAGTAATAGTGGTTCGAGACTATATTTGTCTTCAATATATCCTGCAGTTTTGCGAGTGGGGATGCTTTCTATGACGCGGTGGCGTCCGCCAGACCGATAGCCGCAGCGACTGCCGCGGCAGCGGGTTCGCGTTCCGCGGGCATCTGCCGAAGGGCCGCCGGCTCAGTCGGCTCTTCGGCGGCCGTACCGCGGCCGCCGGCGTCGCAGTGCATCGAGACGATCGTGGACAAGGCTGCAACACTGCTGCCGTCACCGACGTAGACGCCGTCGCCCATCTCGATGCCGGTGCTGGCTTGCACGACCTCCGCCGGCGGAGGCGGGCTAGCGGCGAGCGGTGAGGCTCGAATGACGGCCGTTTCGGCCCCGGACGGCTCGCTCCGCAGGTGCCGCTGCCGTGGCTGGAAGCGACTGAAAAAGTAGCGAACCTAACGATGGCGGGCGACCGGCAGCAAGCCAGAGCGATTCTGATAGAGCGAGACAGCGAGCGTACGGTCCGCCGCCGAGCTTGGCAGCATCGCCTGTGCCGCAGGGTCCTCCGCGGCGCCGCCGTGCAGCGGTGCGAAGCCGCTCGTCCCGTCCAGAGTGCGGCCGAGGCTGCGGCGGCAGGCATGCGGCTGAACGCACGTTCGCCCTTCGTCCGGGGTGATGAATGCTGGGGAATCGGGCCGGGTAGCTGGCTCCAGGCAATCGCGCTCTCCCTGCCATTCGCGCGCCCGCCAAACGGCGGCGGCGCCGAGTGTGAAGCCGCAGTTGCGACGAGGCGCGATCGCGAGGCTGGCTGGCTTGGGCGCGCGAATCCCTTCGCTTCTCTCAGGCAGCTTACCGCTTTCGCGTGCGGCGACAGCAGTCGACCAGCAGCTGGCAGAGCTTGCACGCGCGGCACCGAATCGGTGTGAACCATAGTGCGGCGAACGCAATTACTGTTATGCTAATCGCCAACGCCACGATGGCCGTCTCGTTAGCCATGATGGCGTTCGGCTGCGTCGTATGATCGAGGCTTAACGCTCGTGCGACTATCCTATTGCGAGCCTGCCAGCCGACCGGTAGTTAGCAGCCGCCGAGTTTGGCGAGATGCTGTGACGTCACAATCCAGCTGTCTAGCGATTGCGACCCGACGACGGCTCGAACGTGGGCGGCGTTACGTTGCGGCGGCGGCGGCTGAAGCGAGTGCCTCGAGCTTCCGGCGTCCAGAGCCGCAGAGACTGCGTCGGTAGTCAAGCGAAGCTGCGCTAGCTGCTGAGGCGCACGCGAAAAGCTCAAATGCTTTGTCTCGTCTTGCTCTTCGCGAAAGGGACGCCACTCGGGACCGCTTGGCGTCGCAGCCAGCTCGTCAGCTCGCTTTCTCGTAGCGACAGGCGCACCGCCCTGCCCGGATGCGCGAACTTCCGCTGCCGCGAAAAGCGAGCGCCTCGATCCCTGGCGGTGGCCGGGCGGTCATCGATGCGGACCGATATCGCTAGCGCCCGAGCGAGCGCCGAGCTTCAGCACCCGACGAGCGCCAGGGCACCGGCCAGGCATTCGCGGTCGCTGGCTACGGCGGGGCGGCGTCGCTTGCAAACAGGGGCGGGGTCGGCTTCGCATCGGCTCAAATCGGTACGCGCTAAAAGCGGTCAGACGAGGACGCCAAGACGGCAACGGTCCGGCGAGAGAGGCGAGGCGACGGGCCGTCGGAGGGATGAGGCCAAGGAAGGACGCCGGTCGGCGCTTTTGAGTCATAAGAAACGCAGCGCTTGCGGCTTCCGCGTCCGCGCGCAGAGCTGAGCCGCAAGTGCAGCGCTCGTTACGGGATCTGATTGGCTGAGACTAGCACTGAGACCAGCGCTCGTTACGGCGCTGGTCTCAGCCGCCGTGCGACGAATGCCGGAGACGCCCGAACTCTTCACCGTGCCTAGCGAGTGGAGATGCTGGATCGATGCATGCCGATATGCCGACAGCTGCGGAAACACGACGGCGACTAAAAGCGTTCGCTTTTTAATGCGTCCAGTCCGTATCCGTAACGTGGACGATGCAGTGTAACGTGTTAATTTAACTAGCTCCTCAGTACTGTCTCGGCTTGATTATTGTAATTCCCGTGTAGCTGGGCTATCAAATAAAGCGACTGGGCCGCTGCAAATGGCTATGAATATGCTGCAAGGGGCTAGTTTTCCAAGTCCCAGAGGTTTGACCTCGTGTTTTCTTTGATAAAGAGCTAGGATGACTGCCGGTGGATCAACGAATACAGAGCAAAGTTCTTACGCTGACCCACAAAGCCCGCGACGGCTTGGCTCTTCCATATCTAGCTGAACTGCTGCACCAGTTTCAGCCTCCTCGTGCCCTCGGGTCCTGTATGGACAATAAATTAGCTGTCCCATTCCTCCGCTTAAAGACTGTTGGTAACAGAAGCTTTTGCTTTGCAGGTCCTAGGCTGTGGAACTCATGTCCATGATTCTTACGCAACGACAACTACTCCTTTGCTGCCGAATAGGGCATACCCTTTCCAGCCCTCCTGAGCTCCTACTGCTATGTTCGTCACTAAATCAACTGCTCTCCTGACTCAGCTATGCTTCCCACTTTTTCTTTTTTGCGTGAGATGAAGTCTGTTGGCAACCGAATGCGCACCAAAAGCCGCTTAGACTGTGCTTCGCTCTATGAAAAAACTCTCCTGCGTAACACCCATATAGTCTTTGTGGCTTTGCGGAGTTATATACGGATATACATACATACATTGTATCTCTGCCAGTAACTCCACAAAGCTACAAAGACTACTTGGGTGTTACGCAGAAGAGTTTTGTATAGCCCACACACACCCTAAGCGGTTTTCGGAACGCATTTGGTTGCCAACAGACTTCATCTCACGCAACAAAGAGAAAATGGGAAGCATGACAGAGTCTGGAGAGCAGTTGATTTAGTGACTAACATGGAACTAGGAGCTCAGGACTGCTGGAAAGGGTGTGCCCTAGTCGGCAGCAAGGAAGTAGTTGTCGTTGCGTAAAAATCATGGACGTGAGTTCCACAGCCTAGGACCTGTAAAGCAAAAGCTTCGGTCGCCAACGGCCTATAAGCGGAGGAGTGGAACAGTCAATTTATTGTCCATACAGAACCTGGAGGCACGAGTGCAGCCGAAACTGGTGCAGCAGTTCAGCCATGTCTGGATGAGCCAAGCAGGTCAACTGGACAGCAGCCGGTGATTACCGGCCTTCAACTACGACCATGGCGTACGCCAACAGCTCTGCGGCCTAGAGCCCAAAAAATCGGCTGGAACATCAACGCCGAGTCCGGAATCATAACTCTCTGCCAGCCCCTCGACGCCTATTTAATATGGCTTTGGTCGTATATCGTCGCATAATGGCGTAATTGCGAATTATGATTAGTAGCCAAATTCCAGTCTTTTAACTGGTGCCGCTGTTTCACAGTTCTGACTTTGATTGTTCGTCAAGATTAGCTATGTTTTCCGGCCTAACAAGGTTCGGTGGCTACTGGAGGTCCTCATGAAGTTCGTCCGATATTGTGATCCAAGTCTGAGGTTTCTACATATTTTTTTATAATTTTTTGAAAATAAGAATCAGTTTCATCAAGATAGTGTCATTTCGAGGAAGGAGAAACTGTGGAAGCGTTCCTTTTTTGTAGGTGAATTCGCGACAGCTTCCATTTCCATGAGCTTCGCGAAGCTGGGGGTTACGAAACTCCGAACTATGTAGAACTGTTTTCTGGATTTAGCCACCAGATTGTGCACGTCAATGCGCATTGGCTATCTCATATAATGACCTCCATCTTACCAGCTGAAAGCGCCGCCCTAAATACAAAATTTGGCCCAACCGTAACTGACAATTTAATTCTTCTCCGAATCACCTGGCTGTATCCAAATCCTTTAGACAGGCCATAGTTCGACCGATACTTGAAAAGAGTGGATTAGATTCTGGGGTCCTAGAAAACTATCGCACAGTTTTGTGTTTTTCTGTATTACTAAGAACTTCTTGAAGGAAATGTAGCTAGGCAGCTTGTAAAACACATTGAAAAGGATACATTTTCAGAAAACTTGTAGTCGCAATTCAAGCGATACCACTCCACTGAAACTGCTTTCTTTTGTGTAACCATTATTTACTATGCTGCAAAGTTAAAATAAGTGTCACTGCCCTTAACCTTCTAGATCTGTTACCTGCCTTTGACAATTAGAGATCACGATGCCAAAATAATAATAATAATAATAATAATAATAATAATGCACTTGATAAAGCGCCCTGAGATAACTCTATCTCTTTCTAGGCGCTTTACATCTTCTGCAAAGAGAAACGCTATTGAAGGTTGAGTAATATCATGCTTGATAAACAAACAACATGAATAACATGGTTATGGGTGACATGCACAGGGTCAGCAAGCTAGTGTGGTTAGTGGCAGCACGCAGTGTCAGCGTGCCTAAGCACATGAAGGACGAATCACAGGGACTAACTAAATGCTGTCATAAATAGGTGTTTTAAAGTTCTTTTTAAATGTGGTCAAGTCGGGGGATGTTCTGGCGCAAGTCGGAAGGGAGTTCCAGGCTTTGGGAGCATACTAACTAAATGCACGGTTTCCAAAGGATTTGAGGTTTGTACGAGGTATATGTAGACTGTTGGATTCCGAAAAGCGGGTGGTACGATGCTTGGCCTGATGGGGTAGTATATCTGAGAGATAGGCTGGAGCCAAAGAATGAAGTGACTTAAAAGTGTGCTACAAAATCTGGAAGTCGATCCGTTGCTTGACTATTAGCTAGTGCAGGTCGGCGAGAAGTGGTTTGATGTGGCAACTGCGACGCTCACGACAGACAAGCCTAGCTGCAGAGTTTTGCACCAGCTGTAATCGCCTGATCGCACATGCCGGTAGGCCAGTAAGCAGTGAGTTACAGATGTCAAGACTGGATGTCTCGAATACATAGACCAACTTAGACGTGGTATCCTTATCTAAACAAGCAGCCCGAATTTGAGCAATGATATATAGCTGAAAGTAGGCAGATTTGACTGTGGAGCTGATGTAGTTGTCTAACGAGAGGTCACTTTGGAACATGACACCTGGATTTTGAGCTGATTCAACAGAAGATATGCTGGCAGAGCCAATTTTGAGCGTCAGCCTTTCCAATTTCTGAATAACACTGGGTTTTCCCATAACTAGTAAGTTAGTTTTATCATCGTTTAGTTTTAGAAAATTTGCTGCCATCCATGTGCGGATGTCATCAATACATGCATAAGGGAGTTGAAAGAATTCGAGGTGCTCGAAGGCTGGGAGAACTCAAAGCAAAGGTACAACTGAGTGTCATCCGCATAGAAGTGAAAGCCTAGATTGTGCTTGGCAATCACATCAGCAAGAGGGAGAGTATAAACCGTGAAAAGAACCGGACCTAGCACGGAGCCCTGAGGTATCCCATATTTCAGAGGTACCTCAGATGATCTTTGCCCATTCTCGTCAATACTCTGGAGTCTCCCACTGAGATAGGACCTGAACCATCGCAGAGCAGTGCCAGCGATGCCCAGGCGAGATGAGAGGCGCTCTAGAAGAACTTTGTGATCGATAGTATCAAAGGCTGCCCAACGATCGAGCAAAACAAGCAGAGACACTCTACGTATGTCTGCATTCCAAAGTAGGTCGTTGTATACCCCAAGCAACGCTGACTCTGTGGAGTGATTAGCTTTAAAGCCAGACTGGAACTTACTAGCAAGGTTTGAAGTTTCGATATATGATTTAAGCTGGTCTGCCCTACTTTTCTTCTGTCCTATTTGAACAAGTGAGAACAACGACTGGCTTAGGAGACAAGGCATTGATGTGGAGTCACACACGGCTCCGTCTATGTTCTTATTCTGTTTTCCATTTTCATTTAGCCTTTGAGAAATAAATTCTTGCAAAAGAAATTGGCTATGACTTCTCTACTGACCGTACGTAGCCTTTTTTTGTTCAAACCGTAGGAATCTGCTGAATCGACTAATAAACAAGATGCTCCCGAATGTCGAAACAATGCCTTTAAAGTTAATGACTATGAAACGAAACTGCTACTCATAGAAAAGCCCAAGCCTGTGGTTGGACTAGTAAAAAAATGTAATTCATCCGAATAGCTCTCAAAGAGAACTAAATGCTATTCAGTTTCTTGACACAGGACAGAGCCCACGATCTAAGTCATCAAATGCATTCACCTTGCATTCACGCTTACAGCTGCCCGTTATATGGGCATGCGACACATTATGTAACAAGTAGCAACCGAGTCAGCGGTGCCGCCTTCGCTGTTGCGTTCAAAGGCCCCGTTGAGTTCCGCAAGCGGCTTAATAATTTGGCTGGAGTCAGGTGTTTCAAGCGACGGAGCCGTATCTTCATGAAAGCTCATATTCGCAAAAAAAAGTAAAGGCTCTTCACGTAGGCCGCGGGGCACGAGGCCTACGACTGTGGTTATCAAATACATTCACATTGACCTTGGTTTGGCGTGAGCGCCCCAAACACAGGACCAAACCAGGATATTTTTTGTAGAATCTGTCGCAGTAAGCTTCGGGCACCGGGGCCACCTGCAGGTGTGAGGTGTCGCGACGGTGTACTCACTTAAGACATCAGACGATACAATGTAACCAAGTTGTTTTTAGTGCTCAGAAATCAAGCAACACCGGCCATTGATTCAAGTTAATACATTCTGGTCACCAATTTTGTATCTCCTATGCCTTGGTCTAACCATACGCCTTTCGGGGGACTGTACACAACCCAGGAACTGAAATACAGTTCGCCCGAAACGGCGCTTCTCCGAATTAAGGCCGTGGTTTATCTATTTACACGTTTTCAGCACCTGCTTGACGGGGCAGCGATGTCTGTCAATCACAGACAAGCCAAAAGGTTCCATCGGCTGATGCTCAAGTATCGATGCATGAGTATTCATCTGGAATTTTGGAAAATAAATTGCAAATAATATGGCAAAGGGCATAACGTGGCAAAATGCATGTTAAACGACACGCAGGAGTATCCATGGCGACTAAATGCCGCTCTACTATTTAGGAGACGGTAGCTCGCTTTACTTAGAGCCGTTTAAAGCCCCGAGAAGACGTCAAGAGACTATATGTCTTCATGCCCAAAATTAAGAGGAGAGCGGCTTGCGGTTTTTGAAGCCTGTAGTGCTGACGGTAGATGACTGACTCTTGATGGGTTCAATGATCCGGCGACCCGTGGACAATACGTGATCGAAACTCTGCAGGGCCTGACTTTGTAGCTTACTTTGCGTGTCCCATTTAGTTGGTAGCATTTTTGAGCGGACAATATGCTTTTGCGAATTACGTCGATAATGTTAGGTACTATTTGGTTCTGGTGTTTGCGAAGGACATTGCCGGGTAGACCTCATTATGATCTTGGCATCCTAACGCAACTTGTTTTTGCTAGGGAAGCGTCTAAATTTTTAAATTTTTAACCTCGTGCAACTAGTCTTTCTAGCTTAATGCACTGCAAGTTGGCGAAGGAAGCTCTTTTGAATGGTTATTATCTATTTCTCTCCTTACAAAAATAAAATAGCGAGACTCAGGAAATTCTCTCCGAAAACAGCAAAGTCCAGCAACTCTTGTCACCCGGTGCATTGTCAGGGCGCCGTACCGAAAACGCTCTGCATCCTTACGCGCAATGCTTCGCAATTGTAGTTTATTATTATCGGCGACCCGCCACGAAAGAGCTAAAGGCGAAGATTCAGATCCCGATGCGCACACGAGTGTCTCCACTTTCGCCTTGAATTCGCGGCTTACATCCGTAAATTGCGACATTCCATTTTGATGACGCATCAGTAATGCACACGTGCTAACGTGAAAAAGCATGAGCTCAAGATTTTCATGAAGTAGCTGCAAGCGACGTTCGCGCAGCCGGTCGATGGACGTCGACCTCTTGGACATCTGCCAATGAAAAGGTCTGCAAGTAGTTGGTTGATCGACGGTGCCGTTAGAGTAGGGCCATCGGCACATCGGCCAATTTGTCGAAAGCAACAGGAGCACCCGCCACAGGAACGAAGCGCAGAGCTAAAATTACTTCGACGTGCGCTCGCAGATTTCCGTCGTCGCGGTATTTCGTTGGGAGATTGGAGCCTCGACCCTTGCGCCAAACGATTCGTTCCAAAATCAAGCAAACATCGCACTAGCTGCGCTCCAGTGAAAATGCTTGAACAGGCATTCTGACTGGCTTTCTCGGATTCGGACGTTATTTTATTAATTATTAATTTGCATTATTAATGCGCGACAAAACTCGACACACTATTGTTACTTTCATGCGAGCCGCTCAGAGGAGCCACGACCTGGCTCCTCCATATCTAGCTGAACTGATGCACCAGTTTCGGCCTCCTCGTGCCCTCAGGTCCTGTATTGACAATAAATTAGCTGTCCCATTCCTCTGCTTGTAGACCGCTGGCGACAGAAGCTTTTGCTTTGTTGGCAATAGAAGCTGTAGCTCTGCAGGTCCTAGACTGTGGAACTCGCTTCCACGATTCTTACGCAATGGCAACTAGTCTACTGCTGCCAGCTATGGCTCATACCTTTCAGCGATCCTGAGCTGCTACTTACATGCTACTCACTACCTTAACTGCTCTCCTGACTCGGCTATGCTTCCCACTTTCTTTTTGTTGCGCGAGACGAAGTTGGTTGGCTACCGAATGCGTACCGAAAGCCGCTTAGGCTGTGAGTGTGCTATACAAAACTCTCCTGCTCAGCACCCGCATAGTCTTTGCGGCTTTGCGGAGCTACAGACGGAGATAAATACATATGTGGCGAGTCCTTACGCTCACTTTTAGGTTCCTTCATTCTATGGCTCCAGCCTATCTCTCCGACATACTCCCCCATCAGGCCAAGCATCGTACCACCTGCTTTTCGGAATCCAACAGTCTAGAAATACCTCGTACAAACCTTAAATTCTTTGGAGACCGTGCATTTAGTTCGTATGCTCCCAAAGCCTGGAACTCCCTCCCGACCTGCGTCAGAACATCCCCTGACCTGACCACATTTAAAAGAAACTTAAAAACACACCTATTTAGGACAGCATTTAGTGGGTCCCTGTGATTCGTCTTTCACGTGCTTATGCGTGCTGACACTGTGCATGGTGCCACTAACCACATTTGCATGCTGACCCTGTGCATGTCACCCCTAACCATGTTATTCATTTTGTTTGTTTTTAAGCATGATTTTACGTGCCATTCAATAGCATTTCCCTTTGCAGCAAATGTAAAGCGCCTAGAAAGAGATTAAGTTCTCTGAGGACGCTTTATCAAGTACATTATTACTATTATTATTATTATTATGTGTATCCTATTTTGAGTAACATATTATAGTAATTGATTTGGAAGACATTACGCTGGTTAAATTAACTAAATCACATACATAAGCAAGTTATTAGCATGCTTGCGCGCATTTGACGCGAGCTCAATTGTCTGGGCTTTTAGCATTTTGTGCTTTCTCCGCACGCTTCTGTCCTTCGCGCTTTGTCGGGTTGCCGGCCGCTAGTTACGTCAAGGGCCGGACCGCAGTCGCACTCTTGGAGCAACAGTCTGTAGGCAGCCGGCGAGTCCTAACGCTTAGCTTGAGCAGCTGTAGGCCTGTTAGCGAGTCGGCTGGAAGTCGCCCGTCGGATCAGGCATAACATTCGGTCCATCGTTGTGCCTATTCTTGTACGGTGCTCTCTTTTACGAGCGCAGTGAGCTGAATATCAAGCGGCGGCGCGTAGTAATCGTCGGCGCATTGCGAGCTTCCGATCTGTGCACGTTGCACGCGCTGACCTGTAACGCGAACTAGCGAGCTCGCTGCTGCCGCTGCTCGGTCGTAGCGGCAGCAGCAGCAGCGAGCTCGCAAGGCCGTGGGTGGTGCCTCGGCAGCCACGCTTCAACGAACATGTATTAACGTACGCATCGCGTCCGCGTATTCGCTGCGAAGACAGCAGCGCCGCCCGCGCGCCCGCTTATAGCTATAGCTCGTCGTGCTGGCGGATGACGCCGCCGTCGCAGCTGCCGCCTCCGGGTCGCAAGCGGCAGCCGATGCTCGCGCTGGTCAAACGAGAACGCTTGCCAGGATTAGGTCACGTCCGTCACGACGCCGACCGGAGCGACGTCTGCCTCGGCTGGCGCGCGTTCGGGCGTCTTCCGAAGGGCGCTCGCAGCCGGCTCCTCAGCGGCCGCGTCGCCGCCGCCGCCGCCGCCGCCGCCGCCGCCGCCGCCGCCAGCGTCGCAGTCCACCACAACGATCGTGGGCACGACGGTTGCTGCACGCTCGCCGCCATCGCCGCCGCCGCCGGCGGCGCCGACGATTCGCACGACCGCGACTGAAGGAGGCGCGCTAGCTGCGGCCTTGGCCTGCGCCAAGACGCTCCGCGTCTCCCGCCGCAGCGAGGTGCGACTGCAATGGCGCGCGAGCGTAACGATTAGGCGGCTGCTACTTGCGGCTCGCCGAAGCGATTCGCGGATGACGTGTGGCACAGACGGTCCGGCAGACTCCACCGAGCCAGGTTCGAGTCGCGGGGCCCTGCGGACGAAACCGCCGCCACCGCCGCTACGGCATAGCGGTGGTGCAAATGCCCAGGGTCCTCAGCTGCAGCTCGTAGTTTCTAGAGCGCGCCTTCGACGCACGCGCCGCTTAGCGGGAGCGGACGCAACCGACCTCATCGGCGTCGGCATCGTATCGCTTGCAGCACCCGCCCACCCTTAGCTTCGCGCGCTCTCGCCGACGACGACGCGCACGAGCGGAAGCGGCGCGGCGTTCGTCCTGGGTGGCGAGGGACGTAGCTCCGGGGAGCCGCCGCTCGCCGCCGTGCGCGCTCGGTAGACGGCGCTGCATGGCAGGACGTAGCTACGGCCGGTTGCGGCGCTATCGGTTGGGGGGGGCGCAGGGCGCCGCGAGGCGGCGGCGAGCGGGCGTGAGAATTAAGGTGTCCAGCAGCAGCAGCAGCAGCAGTGAAGTAGCAGCAGCAGCAGCAGCAGCAGCAGCAGCAGCAGCAGCAGCAGTGAAGTAGCAGCTTACCGCTTGCTGAAACGGCGACAGCAGGCGTGCAAGCGCTTGAGGAGCTTGCATGTCAGGCACAGGACCAGCGTGAACGCTACCGTGCCTACGGTCAGCAGAGCGATGCTGACCGCCAATTCCGATTCTATCCACTGGGCGTGCATGCTGGCGCCCGGCTACGATCGAGGCGTTTCGCTCTCGCGCGAGACGGTCCGGTTAGGCGTGCACTGACGTCACAATCGAGCGCGCGCATCTGACCGCGACCGGCCGAGGCCCGAGAGCGGCAATCGTCTGCTGGCGATCGGTCTGACGAAGCGCGCGAGCGCTCGCCACGTCAGCTCGCCGGCGGATCCTCGGGTGTATACGCGCCGCGAGCGCGGCTGCGGCGCTAGCCGAGCGAAGCTGCACTGCATGCATGCGCGCGCAGGCCGAAGCTCACCGTACCGAACCTCTCCGTCGGTCTCGTTCTGCGGCGAAAGTGCTCGGCTCGCGAGGTAGCGATCGCTCTCTCTCTCTTTGCGACGGCTATGCGACTAGAAATGTGCTGCCTTCGTCGCCAATTCGTCGTCGCAGCGATGGCCCTACGGAGAAGGCAGCGCCAAACGGCAGAGCTAGGCACTAACCTAGCCAATGGCCCGATCGGCCGCCGCCGCGGCGGGCAGGCAGGCGGGGGTGACCGGCCGACTTCAGCAAGGCGCGCGCGATCGGCTCAGAGCAAAGGTGAAAGATTTGACAGCCTCCTTTGGCAAACGTCTCTCGCTCGGAAGCCAAGGCGCTGCCTCGGGGTGAATCACTGCGCGCGCGCGAGCGAGTGGACGCACCGCTCTCTCGACCGACGGAGTCGCCCGCCGCGCGCGGCGCCGCTGGATGACGTCGCCGTCGCCGGCCGCACTACGCCGGCGAGCGCGGAAGGAGCGAGCGCCGGGTGACGCCGGCCTTTCTCGTCGAGGCAGCTGCTGCTGCTGCGCAGCGCGGAGCCCGGACGAGCGATCGCTGCGTTGCGGCGACGGCTCAAGCTGCTGAGCGCTTAGAGCGGCGGTCCGACTGGGTGGGGCCGCTGCTGAGGCGCAGCGGTCGTCGACCGGCGAGGCGTGGCGACAGGCCGTTGCTGAGGCGACAGCAGGCCGTCGCCGGGGAGCGAAGAAGGGCGCTAGCTCGGTCCCGACACTCGCCGTCCGCAATTGCGTAACCCATCTTTCGCGTCTCGCTCAACCCGGTGACAGCAACGATAATACTACTAGTAATAATACACTCGATAAGGCGCCCTCGGAGAACTCAATCTCTTTCTAGGCGCTCGGCAGGTCCTCGAGCTGTTCGTCTGGTATTGCAGTCAAGTCTGCCGTCTTTGCATTTTGTTTTTACTTTTTTGAAAGAAATCCTGAGTTCCTCCAAGCTTGACCGAGTCGTCCGTAGTGTCTAGCAGGCACGTGCCATTGTCAGGATGGAGGAGACGGTGAGAGAATACCTGTTTTTTCTGCGATTTTGCGACAGCCGGCCTTGACGTGCCAGGCCGAGCGGACCTCGACGAGCGAGACACAATCCGCATGCAAAGCTCGGAATCGATTATTTTGGGAAGACGCGAATTTTCCGCCAGCACATCGCCATTCATCGGAAGAATGGCCCCGGTGTAGCCATCCGCTCGAGACGAGCTTGTGCAAAAAGGAAATCGCGGAACCCCGCCAACTTGTGTCGGTGTATCTTTCTGGGCATGTTGTGACGAGCCAAGACGCAGATGTTGTCACTTGTGCCTTGCACGGGGAAGAAGAGGAGGAGGAGGAGGCTGCTGACCTTCGCCGGACGCTGCTGACCTTCGCCGGACGCTGCTTGGTCGCAATCAGAACTGGCTCTCTGTCCAATCCAGACTCGAAGCGATTTAATCTGGTGCGAACGCTCTTTAAAGCACTGACACGAGCTTTTCGGAGCCTTACCGTTGGGTAACCATACCCATCCTTATTCGTGGTTAGTGGGTGTGCATGGGTGGCGTCTGTGATCGTGTGGATGGGCGTGGGTAGGTATCGGTCTGCCTCACCAAACTCCCACTTGAAGGTGCTTTTAGGAGTTTAAATGCCCATGTCTACCAGCAGCTCCTTCCGGTAGTCAAAGGTGGAGTCTATCTTTCGCGGGGCTTTCGGCAGAAAGCTTCGGTCGGGTTCGCCAGCTTTGGACGTCGAGTCAGGATCGGGACGACGGGGTCACAAAATTAAAATCAAAATTGCCAAATACGTCCGAATCGTGACGTACGTCGACGCCAGCGCGATCGAGCGAGAGCTGAAGGAGAAGAAGAAGTGCCAGTTGTGCCAGTTACTTTAGAGATTCTCTGTTTCGTACAGCGAAGCACGAAAAAGGATCGTAGAAACGCTATAGCATAATGCACGCGGCCAAAAAGCTGTATTTCTAGTCTCAGAGATTCTCAGAGTAATAAAAAAATGCAATATACAAGCGTGGGTGGCGGATCGTCCTCTTACGCTGGCTGTGCAGTGGTGTACCAATTGGCTTGCCAATTGAAGACACGGTCGCTTGCCTCCGCGAAAAACCAGGTCAACAGATGCCGCGGCACTATTGCTCACCACGTCACCGACGCACAACTTCCGCAAAAAGAAAACACCGCTTACTAGGTACGACGGTCTTTCGTCACGATCTCGTTCCCGAGGCCGTGGGTTCGAATCCTGCAGTGGGCTATCCTTTATCCTTGCTGTAGCCGTTAAAACTCTTCTGTCGCTGTACAAAAGAAGGCTGCTTTAAATCAGCTCGGCCGGCAAGCTCTGTCCCTTTCGCCCTCGTCTGCTTCTTCCCCCACGCTCGTACGGTCGTCGACCACAGCGAAGGGCCACAAAACCGCCTCTCACGACGCGGCCATTGGCGGCCATTAGGAGGCGTCGCTCTCGAACCGTAGGGTCAAAAGTGAGCGAAGCGCGTGAGCAAGAAGCCTCGGACGAGATTCCTCTGCGGCATCTTTAAAGCGACTAGAGAGTCACTTTAGTTCGAGCGACGTATTGTGTTTTACTCCTGCTATTACTGGCCATTCCGTCGCTGCAGCCTACTAATCCGCGAGACTGCCTGCCCGACGTATTCGTGCGTCTCGACGCTCGCTCGTCCTACCGAAGTCGTTCAGCTGTGCTGCTGCTGCTACAGTCCGTGAACAACCTGTCATCACCAGGCTGGTCGGAGCGACCGAGCGAGCGAAAAGTGTCTCCGACGTCCGAGGCCGAGCGCTCCTCCGTTCACGAACCGCCCCCCCTCCCCGCTGAGCCCAGCCCACGCGCAGCGCCGCTGACAGCAGCCGGCGTGGCGGGATGGCACGGCGGATCTCTGCGCGCAGTCTACCCAGGCAGCTCGCAGATTCGAAGCGAGCGTCGTTTTGCGCCGCCGCCGCCGTGCCGTCGCCAGCAGCGCAACCTCTCGGCAGCCGGGGCCAGCTAGCGTAGACGTAGCGTAGACGGGTGCTCCGACGGACGCCGCCGCGAATACGCGCGGATTTGATCCGCCGCCGCGAATGTCTCCGGCCGCAAGCCGTCGGCCGCGCCCTCAAAGCCGCTCGACGGCAGTAGGCTGCTGCTTAGGAAGAAGACTGGTGTCTCGGCGGGTAAAGGCTCATTGATGGTTCTGAGAGCATGCGAGCCCGCGTTCGTTCGTTCACATTTGCCTATTAGCCACTCACCGTTCGATCGCGCTTTGTTTTCGGTAAATGTGTAGTACCCAGAAAGAGTTTTGAGTTCTCTGAGGGCGCTATACCAAATGCTTTATTATTATTATTATTATTATTATTATTATTATTACTATTATTACTATTATTCTAATCGACGCCGACGCATTCAGAGACTGTGCTTTCAGTCGGTGCACTCCCAAAGCGCAGAACTCACTAAAGCGTCACAAAATACCGCGACATGACTGCATTTACAAAAATATGGAGCCCACAAACTCGTCCCAGCATTCCCTTCGTCGGTCTCTATCCTTTCGCGTGCGTCCTACTAAGTGCTTGCTTACACAGCGACCGCTTTTCATTCGGTAATTGACGTGCTGCCTTGATCATAATAGTAGTAATAATAATAATAATAGTAATAATAATCAATTTGATATAGCGCCCTCAGTAAACTCAATCTCTTTCTAGGCACTTTACATTTACTATAAAGGAAGTGCGATCGAATGGTTAGTGGTAGCATCCTCAATGGCAACCATGACATGGTTAGGGGTGACATGCTCAGGGTCAGCACATGCAAATATGGCTAGTGGCAGCTTGCACGGCGTCACCACACACAAGCATGTATAAAGTACCAATAGCACGGACCCACTAAATAGATGCGTTTGAATATCTTTTTAAACGTGGTCAGGCCAGTGGATGTCGTGACGCAAATTTTAAGTGAGCTCCACGCTTTGTAATTTACCGTATATCCGTCTGTAACTCCGCAAAGGCACGAGGACTGTGTGGGCGTTACGCAGGAGCTTTGGGAGCATCAGCCATGTAGTCAGCCGATGTAAATTTTTATCCAGAGATGCAGTTTCATTATGCTATTACGTTAGCTTTATATGTAGATTATGTAGCTCTATTGGTTAAGTATTGCAGCGTTGGCTCGTAAGCAGCTCAACTTGTGTCCTCGCAGAAAAGGAACCACCGAGCGCGGACCGACGGCGACCTCGTAGGTCGTCGCTCAGCGCCGCCGCTTTATCTCGATGGAGCCCTCGTCTAGCCCGTCGGCGCCTACCGCAGCCGCCCACCACCCCCCCCGCACCAGCACCGGCCTCCGGATGCGACCGCCAGAGACCACAGCTACCAGATGTGGCTTGCAGACGGCACAGCCGCCAGCGCCGTACCGAGCAAACGACAAACCGCAGGACGTCGCTGTCACTTCGTTCTGCTGGTCTTTGTTGCAATCGCACGCTGCGGCGGCTTTTGAGCTCAATTCCATCATCTCGACATAAGACGCACGTGAATTGGCGACAGTCCTTGCTTGCGCGTTCAAAATGCCTGCCGAGCTGACGCGTCGAAGCCCGGGAGGCGAGCCGCGGTGCGGCTGCGACACTAACGAGCCATGATTACCGTCGGTAGCGTACACAAATGCAAACTGATTTAGCAGACTCTTTTGCATAGCGACTGAAGAGCCTTTACTGCTATCACTGGCGTCTGCAGTGGCGAAAAAAGGATCGCTCACCGCAGGATTCGAACCCATGACTTCGGTACCGAGGTCGTGAAAAGCCACCACCATACATAGTGAGCCATCGCAGCATAGCGCGACCGCAGCGTCTAGAGCTGCCGGAGCTTCCGGTCTGTATCTTCTAAAGCAACTGAGAAGTCAATGTCGGAGCCGTGTAAGGCAGGCGCGTGCTATTTGTCAAGCCGGAGCTTGGGCCCCCCAGGTCATAGTCCAGGGTGTAGGGTGCACGCTCTTCACAGTCCACGTGGCGGCTTCGGGTGTCTCGCAGCGGGCAAGCATTTAGTAGCCAGAGGTCAGAGGTGGCTATTGCCGTGAATGCTCTTCTGCCGCTACGCAAATGAGGCTGCCGTGTCAGCATTGACGTTAGATTTGTGCAAATCTCTTCGAAGCCCCAAGAGCAACTGATTAGCTATTTATTCAGATGCCCAGCTATTTGTTCTAAAGGTATTGGCATTTTAATCTGAAACATGCAGCCTCAAACGCTCAATTAGCTAGCCGCCGCCGTCGAGAAATCGCGATCGTCGGATGGAGGGCGCTACAGTTCGGCTCTTTGCGACTGTCGTGCGAAACGAGCGGCGACAGACGGGCGGTTCCAAGGGCATTCCAGCTCGCGTTCTCCGCCGCTGAGAGGCAGCGGCGTGCTCGTCAGCGGCGCGTGCACCGTCGCCGACGACGCCCGCCGCGCCCAGTCGGCGACAAAGCTGGCGAACGTCGAGGGTGGAGTGACCCAGTCGAACCTCGACCCGGCGCTGCCGCGACTCGATTCTTTCGACTGCTGCTGCGACGGAGGCGGCAGCGGCGGCGGCTGCTGGGGTTCGAGCGTCAGCGAGAAAAGCTTCGACGGCCGAAGATCGGCCGCTCGGCCGTCGTCGCGTACTTGACCTTCAGAGCACCAGCAGCGAGCCGCCGTCTGCAGCCCGTCGCCGCCGCCGCCGCCAGTGACGCCGCAGCGTAAGGCGCCGCTGCGGCGCGGGTAAGGCGTCGACACGCGGCCGGCACAGCGAGCGCTGCTGCCTGCGACCTGCGCCGGAAGCTGCTGCTGGAAGCCTCGGTGGCGGTGCTGCTGCTTCTGCTGCTCCTGCTGCTCCGCTCGGCGGAAACGCTGTCGACACAGGTCGGGCGATGCGGCCGAAGCGATGACCGCTTGCTCCTCCACGCTGCGAAGCGAGCCGCTCAGCCGCCTGCAAGCGATCGAGAGCGGAGGAGGCGGGACGGTGACCTCGGCGACGGCGACCTTGGCGGCGCGGGGTTCCGATCGGCGGCGGCGCGGGAAAGCCGCGAATCGTGCCCTGATCGCTCGCTCGCTCGCGACCCGACTGACCGCGCTGCCGCAGCGACGCGTGCGGCGACCAATCCCTTCGCCGGAAGCATGCGACGCCAGAAGCATGCGACGCCGGAAGAGAGAGAACGAGCAGCCGCCGGAGGAGCCGCGCGAGCCAGCGGCCGGATGCAGCTGCTGCAGCTGCTGCCTGGAAAAGTCCGCCCTCGGTTAAAAAGGGTGGGCGGGGCGGTCCGGATAGAGGAGCCGATGCGTCGGCCGCCGCGGATGTCGTTGCCATTATATATATAATATATATAAATGTAATTCATTTGTGCATAGCGCCCCAAGAGAACTAAATCTTTATTCAGGCGCTTCATATATGCCTCGGGGCTCGGGCCCACGACCTCAGCCAGACCTAAGTCGGGGCGAGCACCTTAACCGCTGGAGCAGCCCGCCATTGATGGTTCGCTTGCGCGTGTACTTTTCGGCACGGTGGGGGATGTTTCGGCCTTGCGCAGGATTTTTGCAGCTAGAGTCAAAGGGCAGACGATTAGACCGCCGGCTGCCGCCACCGCCTCCGAGTCGGACTTTGGCCAGCACTCTCGATTGATTGCGGGTCCTTGTCACCTGACCTCACGGCGGCCGCGAGAGCGGGCGGCTGGGTCGCTGGATGTCCGGTCGCAAGGCACGAGCTCGGACATTGGGTGTGGCATTACAGCCGCTCACGGAGCCAACAGACAGGCAAAGTGCCAAGCTCTTCTGCTGCAAGGAGCTGAGGGGGCATTTCGTTTTTCCTAAAAGCTCTTCAAATTAAAAAGAGTAAATTCAAAAACTGAATTCAGTATTTGCAAACCGCGGCAGCTCGTAGAGATGCATCGCCGCGCTCTTTTCAGTGTAGGAGTGGCTCTTAATTTACGGCAGCACGTCCTTTTCGCCCAGCTTGCTGTCCGTGAAAGCGTACGCGTGAGCGCCCGCTTCGCGCTTTGAATTGCCGATGCAATCGGAGAGTCGTGCCGCTCCCCACGCATTGCGAGGAGCACAACGACTCTCCGATTGCTTCGGCAGCTCGAAGCGCGCTATAATTATATATATATATTATTTATTATTTTTACAATTATGTGTTTATATAATATACTTGTAATTGAAGTTTATAAAGTAATTAAAAAGTTTCGGAAAATGTTCGCGCACCGCGTTTTTTGTTAAATCATCATTAAACTTTTTAAATTATCATTAAAGCAGTTATTTCTATTTTAATACGGCATGTGAACGTTTTCGTCAACCTTATTAATAGCGCGAAGAAAAATGCGGCTACTATTTCATTTTTACACGCACAATCTAATGTTTAATTTTAATAATGAAGGTGCTATTTTAATCAACTTGAGCGCATCCGAATATTATCTTGCCTGTATTTTACTTGGCGCTCGTTACAACCGAGGATACTGAGTAGACCTGTTCCTCCTCACAATAACTCAGAAAGCACGAATCGCATTTCAGCAGTCAGCATCTGACTGATCTAGTACATCGCCATTTCAATACTTAGGTATAGCGATAGCTCTTGTCCTTGGCAGAGCGCCAGGAATCGCGCCTACTTTTTATCAGTTCCTAGATATTGCATAAAATAGCTTTTTTGCGGACGTGGATCCCGTTTAATCCGGAATGTGTGGTGAGCGTGGAATCGTGCGTGCTGAGGTGCATTTCGGTATTCACTGAGCAGAATGACCTCGCAAACTTAAAGAGGCTATCGTTGTTTGCTTCTACCTATTACTTACTAAAGCCCCGTATAGAACATTTTGGCTGATTTCTTGCAATGAGGATGTAAGCGCACACCAGAAATTCGGAAGTGCATATTAGACTCCCGGTCCGTTGGAAGGTTGGGGGTGAGATGTGGCACATCACGGGATTTCTTTAAGCTGCCGCACCATGCCACATTCTAGATGCCCGTGAGCCACGATTGTGTCCGGTTAATGTAAAAATGCTCGCACTGTTGATTGCTTTCTAATTACTCGGAGAGTCTTTGGCCAGATGAGATGAGCTAGAGGATTGTAAAAAGTTAAAGAATATGCACGATCCTGTGAATAAACAGGAAAGTATGAGATCAAAGCTATTTGTTTTATATCGGCACGATCTGTCCAATTTGTCATTCAAACCGTCGGAATCTGCCGCGGCAACTGAGAAACTGAATTCTTGACTTGCCGATATTCGATCCTGGGTGTCGGAAAACTTCCTGAAATTAAATGATGATAAAAGCGAGCTGCTGTTTATTGGACACCCTAAGCGTGTGGCTGGATTAAAAGGCTTTGCTCTTCTAATAGGTGATGCTATTGTGCGACCAGCACCACGGGCTCGAAATTTAGGTGTCGTTCTCGACAGTTGCCTCAATTTCAAAAGCTTCATTCAGAAGTCTGCTTCTACAGCTAGCCATCACATCCGATCCCTATCCAAGATTAGGAGCTGTTTCCCACAGTTGCTTGTAAAAAATTTAACTAGCTCTTTAGTTCTGTCTCGGCTTGATTATTGTAATTCCCTTTTGGCTGGGCTGCCAAAGAAAGTTATAAGGTCACTGCAGCGGACTATGAATATGGCTGCAAGGCTAGTCTTCAAGTCCCAGCAGTTTGAGCACGTGCCTCCATTGCTAAAAGAGCTAGGATGGATGCCGGTTGAGCAACGGATACAGAGCAAAGTTCTTACGCTGACCCACAAAGCCCGCCACGGCTTGGCTCCTTCGTACCTAGCTGAACTGCTGCATCAGTTTCAGCCTGTTCGCGCCCTCAGGTCCTGTGTGGACAATAAATTAGCTGTTCCTTTCCTCCGCTTAAAGACCGTTGGCGACAAAAGCTTTTGCTCCGCAGGTCCAAGACTGTGCAACTCGCTTCCACAATTCTTACGCAACGACAACTACTCTCCCACTGCCGACTATGGCTCATCCGTTTCAGCGGTCCTGAGCTGCTACTTCCATACTACTCACTACCTCAACTGCTCTCCTGACTCTGCTATGCTTCCCACTTTTTCTTTGTTGCGTGAAACGAAGTCTGTTGAGTACCGAATGCTTACCGAAAGCCGCTTAGGCTGTGAGTGCACTATACGAAACTCTCCTGCGTAACACCCACATGGTCTTTATGACTTTGTGGAGTTACAGAAGGAGATGCATTATAGATACATTATGGTGATGTCACTTACTTAAACATAGCAGGAGAAAAACGGGCAATTTCTATCGCCAAACTGCACAAGTCCTAGAAATCACCACAAAAGAGGAGACCAATGTATAAATCCATTTTCCAAGATCACGTGATCTGGAGAAGAGTGACTATCATTCATACTGATAACAAAACTTTTGTATGGCACCCAAAGAGAAACTAACGTCTGTCGTGAAAAATTTAATTATGCTTAAAAACAGGTATCCAATGCTATCTCATCAGGAAAACTTTAAGAAGCTAAGCAGGCTTTTTGGTTATTATTTTTCACCCGAGGAAGCAATTTTGCGTTTGTCTCTAGACACACTTTTACTCATAATGGTGCTCCGTACATTTGGCAGATGTATTCCATGCGTAAACGTGAACGCAATATTTAGCCTGCTAACCCTCCAACGTGCTGGAGAATTATGGCGATAGCTTACTGGCTGTAATTTAATGACGTACACGTGCAGTCCCAATATCGCTTGAATAGAACGAGTAGCTCTCATTTTATAGATGTAAAACGTGGTTCAACTAAATTCGTACCGGTTGAAAGGCGGGCTAGCCATATTCACTCGCACCTCTCTTGACAAAGCTTTTCTCGATTCCTGTCGAGAATTAAAAATCTCTGGCTCTCAGTCCAGCCCATAAAAAGTTACAGATGCTCGGAGTAATCCATCGTCCGCACGGCAGCATGCCCAGCTACACTGATGATTCGTATGACCTCCAGTATTTTGTTTAAGTAATCCTCTTCTCAGAGTGGGCGTTTCAATATCCAGTATGCGCTTCAGCGTGCCTTGCATGCAGAATCCGTTCGTTATTTCGAGCATCTGCCAACCAGGCGCTCTTCTAACCGGCACTCCCTGAAATCTCGTCTAACGAGTACTCCCTGGAATCTCTTCTAACCTATACTCCCTGGAATCTCTTCTAACCGGTACTCCCTGGAATCTCTTCTAACCAGTAATCCCTGGAATCTCGTCTAACCGGTACTCCCTGGAATCTCTTCTAACCAGTACTCCCTGGAATCTCTTCTAACCAGTACTCCCTGGAATCTCTTCTAACCGGTACTCCCTGGAATCTCTTCTAACCAGTACTCCCTCGAATCTCTTCTAACCGGCACTCCCTCGAATCTCTTCTAACCGGCACTCCCTGGAATGTCGTCTAACGTGCTTTTTCATGCTGGCCTAAAATCTCACCTGCTTTGCACACTTACTTAAGCATGATGCCACACGCAACCTACCCTTGGCTAGACGATTCGCTCGAAGTCGATTGCAGAAGAATTGGTCGGAGATTTCTTTCTTTAAGAATGCCTCTTAGGCGACTACTAATTTGGTCAATCTTATCACTACGGTTCCAGCGCTAGATCTGAGATCTACAGTATCAGACAAAGGGTCCTACAAACGGCTCGCTTCTCAATCTACTGATTGCGCGCCCCACCTGCAGATAATTGACGCTTGTTTTTTTACTGAAAATATGTTACCTTTTCAATGACTTTATCCAACTACTTTTAGAAGCAGCAGCAAGCAAAATATAAAAAAAAGTTTTAGTGTAGCGACGGCGAAGGGAAAGATTAATTGAATTAAAACGAAATCTCTCTGCTACCGCTCCCTGACTAGCAGGCAGTGTTTCGCACCACTGGAAGCCAAGTCAATCTCAAGTGTCTTTTATTTCGCGCTTTGCATCATAGCATTAAGCTCACGAGAGCCGTCGCTACATATATCGGGCAAGGGCCAAGATACATCTTATACTCCTCTATGAGGATGGCGCGTTAGGACGCTAATTGCTAAGAAATAGCACTCGAGGTCAAAGGAGGTGCGTAGTACAAAAAGGTCAAATGACTCACCTCGGCATCCGTTTAGCAGACCCCGGTTTCCACCGCGTGCACACGAGAGTGCTGACGAGTACTAATACTATGAAATTTATTGCCATGGATATCAGTGTCACGGCCAACATTACATCGTGCTCGGAATGGGCCATTTGTAATTTAGCTATTGCTCCTGTTCTTTGCTTGCCCGCCTTCGACGAGGTTGGAGCAAAGTGATGCCGCTCTGAGCCGCTGACGTCACAATGCAAGTCGCCGACGGGCAATAGATTTGAAACGAATAGTCAGCATACTATGCTGCAAGAAATTTTTCCCTGTCTGCTTTGTTAGTACTGAAAATTGGGCTCGCTGCATATTTACTTCCGCCGCTGGATTTATCCCTGAGTCAAAGAAAACGCGAGCGTAGCAGCTTCTGACAAGACGGCCTCGAACGCATATTCAAACATGTTGACTATGAAATTATGTAAATTATGTAGAAGGAAAAATGTATGAAAGCAGATTGGCTAGGTCTACCCTGAGGTCTATATTTTTTAGTTGTCGCACTTCCGTTTTCAGTCCAGGCACACGCCGTAGGGAAAGAATTATCTGCGAGCTTACGGCCAACGAGTGCTGCTCAAGCTCTTTATGAGATTACCGCCGGAGTTGAGTACACTAATATCCATCAAATCACTTTCCGCCTCTTAATATCTAAGTGAGCTATTTCCAATGCCGCACGCCCAAAATATTTGCAAGGAGAATGGCTGCACTGCCGGTGTAGGAACAAGAATCACTTTGCTCTCCAAATAGAAGTCTTTCTTTGCTAAACTAATCAGTTTTAACGAGGAATAATGCAAGCACGACTGGCGCTCAAAGCCAGGCAAGTATTTTATCTAGTAGTCACTATCCAGATCAAACGGCTTGGCCTCTCAAACATGTAAAGAGAGTTTCACCTTGTTTTTTGCATTTTTCTTGTGAACGATAATTTAAAAATCGATGTTTGTTCCAATTTGTTGACCGTTCATGTTAAAATCAGCAAAACATGCACTTTATACATAGTCAAGATACGTGATTTCTGTTAGTTATAATAATAATACAGTTGATAAAGCGCCCTCAGAGAACTCAATCTCTTTCTAATCGCTTTACTAACTTACTAGTTATGGGCAAACCCAGTGTGATTCAAAGACTGGAAAGGTTGTCTCTAAAAATTGGCTCTGCCAGCATATCTCCTGTCGAATCAGCTCGAAATCTAGGTGTCATATTCCAAAGCGACCTCTCGTTAGATGACCATATCAGCTCCACAGTCAAATCAGCCTATTTTCAGCTTCATAACATTGCTAAAATTCGGGCTTGTTTAGATAAGGATACCACGTCTTAGTTGGTCCATGCATTGTAATGTAATGTAATGAATCTCCGTCAGTAACTCCACAAAGTCATAAAGACCATGTGGGTGTTACGCCGGAGAGTTTTGTATAGCGCACTCACAGCCTAAGCGGCTTTCGGTACGCATTCGGTAGCCAACAGACTTCGTCTCACGCAACAAAGAGAAAGTGGGAAGCATAGCAGAGTCAGGAGAGCAGTTGAGGTAGTGAGTAGCATAGAAGTTGCAGTTCAGGACCGCTGAAAAAGATGTGCCATAGTCGGCAGTGGGAGAGTAGTTGTCGTTGCGTAAGAATTGTGGAAGCGAGTTCCACAGTCTAGGACCTGCAGAGCTAAAGCTTCTGTCGCCAACGGTCTTTAGGCGGAGGAATGGGACAGCTAATTTATTTTCCACACAGAACCTGAGGGCGCGAACCGGCTGAAACTGAATTCGTGACATCTCGTCTCGACTTCTGCAACTCACTGCTTACTGGCCTACCAGCATGTGCGATCAGGCGATTGCAGCTAGTGCAAAACTCTGCAGCTAGGCTTGTCTTTCGCGAGTGTCGCAGTTGTCACATTACACAACTTCTCGCCGACTTGCACTGGCTACCAGTCAAGCAACGGATTGACTTCAAGGTTTTGTCGCTCACTTTTAGGTCCCTTCATTCTTTCGCTCCAGCCTATCACTCCGACATACTCCCACATCAGGCCAAGCATCGTACCACCCGCTTTTCGGAATCCAACAGTCTAGAAATACCTCGTACAAACCTTAAATCTTTTAGAGACCGTGCATTTAGTTCGTATGCTCCCAAAGCCTGGAACTCTCTCCCGACCTGCGTCAGAACATCCCCTGATTTAACTATACTTAAAAAGAACTTGAAAACACACCTATTTAGGACAGCATTTAGTGGGTCCCTGTGATTCGTCCTTTACGTGCTTATGCGTGCTGACACTGTGCATGCTGCCACTAACCACATTTGCATGCTGACCATGTGCATGTCACCCCTAACCATGTTATTCATTTTGTTTGTTTTTCAAGCATGATTTTTTCTTACCATTCAATAGCATTTCCCTTTGCAGCAAATTTAAAGCGCCTAGAAGGAGATTAAGTTCTCTGAGGGCGCTTATAAAGTACATTATTATTATTATTATTAAAAATTTTGCAGCAAAAGAAACAATGAAATAAAGGAAATGTTTGCGTTTAATGATGGCTTACAGGGTTTTCATTAAAGTAGTTTACTATTCATATAGATATTTGTCAGTGTGAATCCTCTTTAATGATCTTATATAATCATTGATTCTGGTTACACTTTACTTAAACTGTGGATTTCATTCCTAAGATGCTTCAGTAAGTTTCAAACCCACGATTTCCAAACTATTTATCAACGAATATTTGTTAACGAGATTAAACTTTGAAAAGTCTTTGCCGCAGATAAATGCTATAGCAAAGTTAGTCGGTTCGGCTCACAGTCAAATTTAAGTCAATAACGGATCTTACTCTGATGTCCTAGATTGCTAAGTAAATGTTTTAGTACAGCTCAGATACCAGTAGCGTCGGATGTTCCGCGTGACGAGATCGTAACTTCTCCTTATAAATTAATCTGTAGCTTGACATGAATTGCTCCATCTCTGTCTTCCGTGTAATAAGTAGTAAATTAACTAAATGATTTTAATTAAGTCATGAAATTCCGCAGCCAGGCTTGTGTATAGTAAGAGTCGCAGCTTCTGAGAATGAGAATGTTCAGATTCAGGTTAGTGTAATTTGCATTTGGTAGGGCCTGATCTCTCTGGGCTTACAGGCACTGGAAATCATTGTCACTCGCCATATATGTGCAACGAAATCAAGACTACGCCTTCGCCACCATTTGAGTGTGCATCGGAGACCTGTCTCCACTCAAGGAGGAGAACCATCTATTAGCAGTCTTCGCAGACGGTGGTCCTGTCGTTTCGTAGTATCCGTTCAGGCTGCTATCGTGGCCGTTGCAATGCCACCGTAGCCGCCGTAGCATTGCAGCTTAACACTTTTCCTGCTACGACCGACACGTCTCGATCACGGTCTTAATGCTTAGAAAACAAACGGTTTGTCGTCGTGACTGCGCACACTATTGCTGCATGTACGGGCACATCCGTTTGGAAATAGCCTGAAGAGGCCTTCGGCGTCAGATATTTTTGAACTCAGAACAAATCGCATTGGTGACTAAAGAAAGATCTTCATCTAGCAAGACATCTTCACTCGGCGGCCAGAGAAAAAGCCTTTCTTTAATAGAACTAAACAAATATGATCACGCGGGCTACGAGCCCAGCTAACGGAGCATAACATAGGTAGACCGTTGTGTAAAAGGCACTCGATCCAAAGGCCTACTTTCAAATGCTGTTTTGAAGTAACAGCGATGCATGCAACCACTTTTGAGCACCGCACTCGAGCTATTAGAGCTATTTTTATATTTATATTTATATATTATTATAGTATTATTATATATTATATATATTATATATTATATATATATGGATATATATATATATTTATAATTTTTTATTTTTTATATAAAAAATATAAAAACTCGCACTCGAGCTATTCGACCTACGTGAGCCGTGTTAAGCAGCCATGCAGCGGATTGACTGTCTCTTACCTATTCCAATCAGTCTCCGACGCCAAGCTCGAAACTTTCTGGTCGCAAAGGAACAAATATATCGCTGCTGCCGCTGCCATGGAAACTGCATTGGCGAAAGCAAATGCACGTTATGTGTGTGTACTAATTCAGCTGGAGCACGTAGTTGGACTTGCTAATCAAGGCACTGCACTCATTGAGTACTGTATGCATTATTATGTAGTATGCAATTAACTGCTGTCTAGTATAGATCTATAGGCAGAGCACAAGGTCTGGGCACCCAGTAGCACCCTTTGATTTCCTGGTAAAATAAAATAGCTATTTTGCTCTGTCTTTTCGAATGCAGCTTCCAGAAACTGCATATATTATGACAAATTCTACACAAATACCTTATGGCATTCTATCAGGAAGCCACGGAAGAATGCAAGTGTCTAGCAGCACAACCCATGACGTACAAGAGCGATCGTGCGATTGAGGAGGAGCAGAGCCCAACTCTCGACTTATTGGTTCTGAGCGTAGAGCCCATCAACGATCGGCTGTTACATTATTTTTAGTGAAGCCAAATTAAACGCTGTTCTTTAACCGGATATCGGTTCTTGTTTTTTCAGAAATTTTGAATACTATTTCCAGAGTTGTAAAATGGCTCATGTAGCACCCCAATTTTCCACTGAACCCTCCTTAAAAAAACATCCAACAACTGCCTGTTGTAGGTGTTTCTCGTTGGGCTTTTGCCAACCTGGCATAAGCTCAGCGAAACTGAACTTCCGAGGATTTTCAAGTACTTTCTTCGCATTGCCGTTGTGTCTTTTTCCGTGTAAACTTCATCGCCGATATACCGTCTTAACTAATAATGGGCTTAGATAAGTCTCTAGAACCTCGCAATTGCTCCGGACGTGTCAATCGACCCGAGTATGAAAAGCAGAAGAGAACTGACTTTAGAGATCCGGCGACAAAAAGTAATAATGACAATAATAATAGTACATTTTTTCAAAGCACCATCAGAGAACAATAACTCAATAACAACAAACATAATATGGTTAGGGGTGAAATGCACACGGTTTGGCATGCAAGTACGGTTAGTGGCAACGTGCACGATGTCGCATAAGCACAAAAAGGACGAATTACGCGGACCTACTATATGCTGTGATAAATATATGCATTTTAGTTTCTTTTTAAATGTGGTCAAGTTAGGGGATGTTGTGACACAAGTCGGGAGTGAGTTCCCGGCTTTGGGAGCATTCGAACTAAAAGCACGGACTTCAAAGGGATTGAGGTTCGTACGAGGTATAGATAGACGATTAGACTCCGAAAAGCGAGTGGTACGATGCTTAGCCTAGTGGGGAAGTAGATCTGATAGGTAGACTCGAGCCAAAGAATGTAGAGACCTAGAAGTGAATGACAGAACCTCGACAATGCGCTGCTTGACTGGAGCCAGTGCAGGTCGGCGAGAAGTGGTGTTATGTGGGAATAGCGACGCTCTGGACAGACAAGGATAGCGGCAGTTTTGCACAAGCTGTAAATGCCTAATTCCACCTGCCGGTAGGCCAGCAAGCAGTGAATTGCACAAGTCGAGGTCTGATGTCACAAATGCATGGATCAATTTAGATGGTGTTCCTGCCTAAGCAACCCCATATTGAAGCAATGTAATGCAGTTGAAGGTAGGCAGACATGACAGTGAAAGTTAGTCGCTCAGCCAATTGCATCACATAGCATTATTATTTCCTGGTTCTTATTGCATGCAAGCGACTTTTGCAGCAACCAGATTTTGCATTAAACCAACATTCCACTCCTCGGGTCCTGTATGACGGCCCTTGGTGTATTTCTATGCACTCTGACATTAGGCGAGTTATCTATCACTAGGCAATATACGAGCTTATTATACAGCACATGTACAGTGATTTACATATTTTTATTTTTACGTGACTGTATGTAAATGTCTCATTATCATTGTTAATTATTTTCTGGCTCTAGGAGCGGCAGCGGCAGCACCGCGTGAGCGTGCATACGCCATAATACAAATTGAGCTTCTGCTGTTAAAAGCACTTTACTGTGCAGCTTCTTCGTTTTTTATTCACTTCCTAGTCAGCGGACGTCAAATTAAGTGATGGTATCTAAAAGTTATAAGAATCACGTGTCCCGGTCACGGTCACAGCTGCATGAATAGTGTCAAAAAAGCATGCTGTAAGTTATGATGCCACACTATGGAGTACTTTCGAATGTATGCCAAAGAAAGATCCATAGATTAGCTGAAATATCTGAAGAACCTAAAATATTACATATCGCAGTCGGAGAGTCACGAAGGTCGGCAAACAGTGGTGCAAAGTGAAAGTTTTCACATTGATAGCAGGATTTTGATGCTAAATAGTTGTGCACCAACATTAATTCTTATAATGAAATGGCAGGTTGAACCGTCAATAGTAACTTAAACAGATCTAGCATGGACTTGGTTGCAACCTAAATATGTTGTTATATACTATTTTCACAATGTGATCGTACACGCATACCCACTCATTTTCAGATCTGACCTGCATGCTGTAGTCTTACTGACCTTGTGGTCTTTCAGCGAACATTTGTCGATGCTTACTGGAACCTTTGTAGCAATATTTTTTCCACAAGTTAGAGGCTGTAAATATCACCTTGCTTCACGGATAGATACAATCACTAGCAGATGTTCACAGGATAAGCTGCAAGTAAGAAAACTAATTTCATTTTTACAGTTGTCAAAGATGGTTAGAATTTGGTGAAACTTCGAAGCTGAAAATAAGGCATCGTCATTGTAGTAGCAGTTTACTTATCCGATATCGTCATCTGGTAAAAGTGTAACGGTAATCCCTTAAGACTTGTTGACCATGTTCGTAATATGAACGGCCTTCTCCGAGAAGACCTTAGTGAGGCCTTTTGGTTCATCAGTGACTTAACAGGTACACACAACTGCTGAGTTGCTCTAAATGTGCTTTGAGCTTCACAAAATATCTCATAGTAGGCGATAAGATGGGCTTGATGATAAAGCTTTCGGTTAAAGCACTTAGCAGAATGTCACTACGAAACAGGACATCCCGCGACGTTATTTTCTGAATAGTGCAAATCGGTAACGGAAAAAGCTGCTGTTGCTGCTGCACTGCTAGAGGAGGTGCACAAGGCGGATGCAGCGACGGAGTCGACGCACCTGCTGAATGAGGTTCAAAGTGGCGAACATGCGTCGGTGCCTATCTCCAATTCACCTTAGCATTCCGTTAGCGCATTCGGCGTTGCCGCAGAAGGAGCAGCTCGAAGCGGCGGCCCCAGCTTACGCGGCGCGCGACAAACGCTGGCGGAGCTCGAAGCCCGGCGAGCGGTCTTAGAGACTGCCCTGGTGCGCGTGCGAGCGGCTGTACTGACGGTAGCTACGAGGCTTCAGCACGCTACCTCAGTCAGATTGCGACAACGGAGATGTTGCTATTTTTCATGGTTTCATTTAGTGTAATGACTAGGAACCAGTTACGGTATGCCGTAACCAACGCTTGTGGCTTCAGAGAAGCCTAACTCGTGTCACACACAGTCTGTTGCATCCATCTGTTGCACTCTGGGCTTCGGGCCCGGAATAATAATAATAATAATGCACTTGATCGAGCGCCCTCAGAGAACTCAATCTCTCTAGGCACTTTATATTTGCTGCAAAGGGAAATGCAATTGAATGGTGAACAATATCACGCTTGATAAACAAACAACATAAATAACATGGTTATGGGTGACATGCACAGGGTCAGCATGCAAATGTGGTTAGTGGCAGCATGCACAGTGTCAGCACGCATAAGCACGTGAAAGACGAATCACAGGGACCCACTAAATGCTGTCCTAAATAGGTGTGTTTTTAAGTTTCTTTTAAATGTGGTCAGGTCAGGGGATGTTCTGATGCAGGTCGGGAGGGAGTTCCTGGCTTTGGGAGCATAAGAACTAAATACACGGTCTCCAAAGGATTTGAGGTTTGTATGAGGTATTTCTAGACTGTTGGATTCCGAAAAGCGGGTGGTACGATGCATGGCCTGATGGGAGAGTAGATCTGAGGGATAGGCTGGAGCCAAAGAGGGAAGTGACCTAAAAGTGAGCGACAAAACCTTGAAGTCAATCCGACTGGTAGCCAGTGCAGGTCGGCGAGAAGTGGTGGCAGGTGCGACGCTCACGACAGACAAGCCTAAGCTGCGGAGTTTCGCACCAGCTGCAATCGCCTGATTGCATATGCCGGTAAGCCAGTAAGCAGTGAGTTGCACAAGTCGAGACGAGATGTCACGAATGCATGGACCAATTTGGACGTGGTATCCTAATCTAAGCAAGCCCGAATTTTAGCAATGTTATGAAGCTGAAAATAGGCAGAGATCGCAAGCCGGTGCGGTTTGGGCGTCGTGCGAGAGAGAGCTGTTCGCTACGACTGCCGATGAGGCGGTGCAGCAGGAGCTGCAAATCAAATCGCTGCGTCCTCCATTCGTACGGCCAAATACCGTCGTCATATGCTTTCCTTCTGCAGGTCCGCGGAATTCGCCCTTGAACCCGCGGAATTCGCCTAGACCGGATCCTTGCGCATCTGCATTAACTCGCCTGCAGCCGACTTCCGCGGGTCATTTCTAGCCGCCCAGAGCTGCTACTTCCGCGCTACTCGCCTTCTTGATTGCCCTCGTGACCCCTGAACCCACTTTCTCTTCGTCACGTGAGATGACGTCCGTTGGCTACCGTACAGGTACCGAAAGCCGCTTAGGCTTTTGAGTGCTCAATAGAAAACTCTCCAGCCTAGCACTCTCTCAGTCATTGCGGCTTTGCGCAATCACAGAGATATATTACTCGTGCCGTTGACTTTAATTATATCGTTCAATCTGTAGAGTAATGCTGCGAAGTATAGTAAACTAACGCCGGCGGCCACCGCGGGCCTCGCTCGGGCCGGTGGCAGCGGGCACCTCTTCTCCCTGACGACGTCAGAGCTCCTTCATCGCCGTCTTGAACAGCGCATTGCCGCACGGAGACGCCGTGGCCGCCGTAATAGCAGCCGCACTGCCTCGCTGCTCCGCCGGCTCGGCCATCAGTTGCCAGCGTCGGCGCTGGCTGCTCAACGGTCGCCCGTTGGACTTGGTCTGAACCGCGGCGGCGGCGGCGGCGGGGCTGGACTTTTCCACGCTGGTGTTGAATATCGGCCGCTCGCTCGAGCAGCTGTCGTCGAAGCGCAGCTTCGGAAAGCTGCGCTCGGAGGCGGCCGCCGAGTTCGGCAATCCGACGTCCGTCGTGGCACCACCGCGGCGGCGGCTCGAGCCACCGCCGCCGCACGAGCCGCAGCTCGCGCCGACGCCGCCGCACGAGCCGCAGCTCGCGCCGACGCCGCCGCACGAGCCGCAGCTCGCGCCGACGCCGCCGCACGAGCCGCAGCTCGCGCCGACGCCGCCGCACGAGCCGCAGCTCGCGCCGACGCCGCCGCACGAGCCGCAGCTCGCGCCGACGCCGCCGCACGAGCCGCAGCTCGCGCCGACGCCGCCGCTCGCGCCGACGCCGCCGCTCGCGCCGACGCCGCCGCCGCACGAGCCGCAGCTCGCGCCGACGCCGCCGCACGAGCCGCAGCTCGCGCCGACGCCGCCGCTCGCGCCGACGCCGCCGCTCGCGCCGACGCCGCCGCTCGCGCCGACGCCGCCGCTCGCGCCGCCTGGCGGCTTCTGCTTGGACAAGTGGTCAATGGGCGTGATGCTGTGCAGGCACGCTAAGCTCTCGCCGCCTGTCGCCTTCCGGTCCGACGAGCGCTCCATGGGCGTGCTGCTGTGAAAGCGCGCCAAGCTGGCGCGGAAATCGACGGTAGGACTCGACAGGTCGAACGTTGTGTTTAGCGCGTGGCCGCTAACGCCGCTCACGCGGCCGCCGCCGCCGCTCCGACTTGTGCTGCGATCGTCGTAGGATCGTAGCGCCGCCTGATTACCGCTCGCCGGCACGCACCACGCGGTCGGTGGCAGCACCGGGAGGCGGCTTCCGCCGCCGCCGCCGCCGCTACTTGCCAACGAAGAGCCGTTTTCGTACGCGGCCGAAGACTTTGACGGCGAACCCAATTTGAGCCTGCACGACGCGGCTGCGGCGGAGCGCAGGCCGCCCACGGCCACCGGAAGTCGCGACGATCGGAGCTTCGGCTGCTTCGGCTCGACGCTCGGCGGTGGCGGCGGCCGCGGCCGCCGATCGTCTGACCTCGGCGACAGCGATTCGTTGAAGTAGCTCGTGTCACCGTCGACCCACTCGCTGCTGTCGCAGCGAAGGCAGCTCGCGTCGCGCGACGAGTTGAGCGAAGAGTCTTCGTTCTCGGCGCCAGCTTCGCTGTCGTCGTCGTCGTCGTTCCTCGCCTCCGACTCGTGCGGCGACTTCGACGCCCACGTAGGAGGACCATCTGAGGAGCCGCCGCCGCCGCCGCTTTTTAAGTCGGCGTCGAGGCTCTCGTCGACGTCTTGGCTGCGCCAGTCGGAGGCGACGGACGCCGCAGCCGACGAGTTGGCGCCGTCGGCGGCGTCGGCTCCCCGTCCGGTGGCCTCGACCTTGCGTCGTCCGTCGACACGCGTCTGACCCGGCAGGCCGCTCCGCCCGCCCAACATCCGCACGACCCGATCGAGCGGGTCCACGCCTTCGCCATCGCCGTCGAAGTCGCCATCGCCGCAACAGCCGCACGCTCGTGCACCGCCTTTGAGACGTCGACGAGCTGCGTCGGCAGTCTGGCCCGCGCATCTGCAGAGAGAACGACGGGGGCGTGTGCACGAGCGCTCGCGCACGCGAGCTCGCCACGAGCGCCGGCGGCCGCCGCAGCCTCCGCGGCAGCGGCGGCGGCGGCGGCGCGAGCGGAGAGAGCGCGTACTGACTCGACTAGAAAAAGTTGCGCTCGTCGCACGAGCTCTCTCTTCTTCCGGCGCCACGCGTCGCCGAAGGCCTTCCTCGCGGCGGCAAAGTGCACAACCGTCAGCACTATGGCGCAGTATAAAAGCAGTATGAATTCTATGGTGCCGTCCATGTCGCGGTCTCCCATCCGAGTGCGGGTTTGCTGGCTCGGCCTCGCGAGCAGCCGGACGAACAATGCGTGTGACGTGGCACGACGCGGCGACGACGACGCGACGGCTTGTTCTGGCACGCGCTCGTCCTCCGCCGCCGCCGCCGCCGCCTCCGCCTCCGCCGCAGCCCGCTGAGCACCTAGAGCAGCGGTTCTTAACCTTCCTGATGCCGCGATCCTTTAAATACAGTTGGTCATGTTGTGGCTACCCCCAACCATAAAATTTTTGTGTGTGCGAAATGTGGAAATGAGCGTTTTTCGATGGTCTTATGTGAACCTTGTGAACCGGGTCTTTCGATTCCCAAAGGGATCGCGACACACAGATTGAGAACCGCTGCACTAGAGCCTGGTTTAGACGGCGAGTCTTTCTTCCAGGCTGTTTCCTGCCTACTACAGTTTTACTTTGGTCTTCCGGTTTACATGAGCTTTAGACGGCGGCAGTCTTGCTCTCCGAGTCTTCTCGCTGTCTTCTCGCTCCGATCAGTAAGCGTTCCCGAGATCTCTCTACGGCATTGCTCTGCCTGCCGCGTTTCGCTGACGTAATTACCGATAGAATGAGACCTGTCCGCTATATCCTTTATCGCTCGTCGCCTCAGCGTCAGCCTCAGCTCGTCGCCTCATGGTTGTTGAACTCTTCGAGCTCAGAGCGTCCCATAAATAAGGACTCACCGCCTGGAACGCCTGGATCGATGGTTTCACTGATCGAGTAGTCCGCCATTGCTTTCAAAGTGACGCAATGTCGGCGAGGTCAGAACGGCGTCTACGATACTTGCTAAGTCTTGGCGAAAAAAAGTAGAACCAAATTCGGCGGCTGACTCTTCGCTAAGTCTTCCCCGAGTCTTGGACCGTGCCCCCACCGTATTGGTGACTTATACAACGAAGATTCGAATTAAGTTGGAAGCTGGTTTGGAAGCAAGACTCGCCATCTAAACCAGGCTCTCAAGACTAGACGTAGCGCTGAGGCGCTGTCGGAAACATACTCGAAGCCCACGCAACTTTCTGGCGCTGCAGACCTTTACCACGCCGCGCTCGGAGAGAGAGAGAGAGAGAGAGAGAGAGACAGAGGGAGAGAGAGGGAGAGAGAGAGTTGGCGAAGAGTTGCAGGAGCCCGAGGAAGGGCAGTCTGACGGACGAGCTAGAAGCGTGGGCGTAGCAATATGGCGCGTTCGGAAAGAAAAGACCCGCGTCAGCGATGGGGCGACAATGCCCCGCGGCGGCGCGCGAATAGCGGAAGCGCGCTCCACAGTCTAGAATCGTTTTTAGGCGCAAGTGTCTGCCGGCCGAGGGTCTGAGGGTGAAAGAAAGAAAGATGCGATTAAGGTCGCGACCTGGATGACCCGGCAGCGCGAGGAGCCTGAACCTGGGGCAGCAGCTCAGCTCAGGCTATGCGAGCTCAAGAGCGTCCATTTCGTGGGTCAAGGTGACAGTTATGTGCCTCCTCTTACAGTAATGGTGTGAAATTATGCAGCTATAGGAGAAAAAATTATTATGTAGCCATAGGAGAAATAAATTCTTTGTAGCCACTTTGTCTATAATGCAATGTAATGTATCTCCGTCTGGAACCCTACAAAGCCACCAAGACTATGTGAGTGTTACGCAGGAGAGTTTTGTATAGCGCACACTCGCACCTTAAGCGATTTTCGGTACGCATTCGGTAGCCAACAGACTTCACCTCACGCAACAAAGAGAAAGTGGGAAGCATAGCAGAGTCAGGTCGGGTGAGCAGTTAAGGTCGTGAGTAGCGTGGCAGTAGCAGCTCTGGAACGCTGAAAAGGATGAGCCATAGTCGACAGCAGGAGAGTAGTTCTCGTTGCGTAAGCATTGCGGAAGCGAGTTCCACAGTCTAGGAGCTGCAGAGCTAAAGCTACTGTAGCCAACGGTCTTTAAGCGGAGGAATGGAACAGCTAATTTATTATCCATACAGTACCTGAGGGCACGAAGAGGCTGAAACTGGTGCAGCAGTTCAGGTAGGTATGGAGAAGTGGCGTGCATTGCGGGCCAGCGCTAGAACTCTGGTCAGTATCCGCCGATCAACCGGCAGCCATCCTAGCTCTTTTATCAAAGGAAACATGTGGTCAAACCTGTGACTTGTGGTGAAAAGGAAGCCTAGCAATTGGGCAGTCGCACTATGCAAAGCCTTCACACGCCCACGCATGTCTGTCTAAGGAAGTGTACTCAAGCGAAGCAAAGGCTCAGCTAACCGGCAGTTTGTGAGCTCTTGTAAATGTAATCTAATCAGACTACGGCCTGAAGGCAGTGGGAAGTAGCTGTCAGGCTCATGCTCCAAAGTTCCATGTTCCAATGTCGAGCTGGTTTTGTCTAGCGGTTAACGTGCTCGCCGCGACCAAGGTCTGACTGAGGTCGTGGGCTCAAGCCCCGAGGCATATGTGAAGCGCCTGAATTGAGTTTAAGTTCTCTTGGGGCGCTATATATATATATAAATGAATTAATTATATTATATGTCATGTCATGTTCCAAAGCGACCTCTCTTTAGATGACCACATTAGCTCCACAGTCAAATCTGTCTACTTTCAGCTACATATCATTGCTAAAATTCGGGCTTGTTTAGATAAGGATACCACGACCAAGTTGGTCCGTGCATTCGTGACATCCCGTCTTGACTTCTGCAACTCACTGCTTACTGGCCTAGCGTCATGCGCGATCAGGCGATTGCAGCCGATGCAAAACTCCGCAGCTAGGCTTGTCTGTCGTGAACGTCGCAGTTGCCACATAACACCACTTCTCGCCGACCTGCATTGGCAACCAGTCAAGCAAAGGATTGATTTCAAGGTTTTGTCGCTCACTCTTCGGTCACTTCATTCTTTGACTCCAGCCTATCTCTCAGATCTACTTCCCCACCCGGTCAAGCAGCGTACTACCCGCTTTTCGGAATCCAACAGTCGACAAATACCTCGTACAAACCTCAAATTGTTTGGACACCGTGCATTTAGTTCGTATGCTCCCAAAGCCAGGAACTCCCTCCCGACCTGCGTCAGAACATCCCCTGATTTAACTATACTTAAAAAGAACTTGAAAACACACCTATTTAGGACTGCATTTAGTGGGTCCCTATGATTCGTCCTCGATGTGCTTATGAGTGCTGATACTGTGCATGCTGCCACTAACGACATTTGGATGCTGACCCTGTGCATTTTACCCTTAACCATGCTATTCATGTTGTAATGTAATGTAATGTATCTCCGTCAGTAGCTCCACAAAGTCATAAAGACCATGTGGGTGTTACGCAGGACAGTTTTGTATAGCGCACTCACAGCCTAAGCGGCTTTCGGTACGCATTCGGTAGCCAACAGACTTCGTCTCACGCAACAAAGAGAAAGTTGCAAGCATAGCAGAGTTAGGAGAGCAGTTGAGGTAGTGAATAGCATAGAAGTAGCAGTTCAGGACCGCTGAAAAAGATGTGCCATAGTCGGCAGTGGGAGAGTAGATGTCGTTGCGTAAGAATTGTGGAAGCGAGTTCCACAGTCTAGGACCTGCAGAGCTAAAGCTTCTGTCGCCAACTGTCTTTAAGCGGAGGAATGGGACAGCTAATTTATTTTCCACACAGGACCTGAGGGCGCGAACAGGCTGAAACTGATGCAGCAGTTCAGCTAGGTATGAAGGAGCCAAGCCGTGGCGGGCCTTGTGGGTCAGCGTAAGAACTTTCCTCTGTATCCTTCGCTCAACCGGCAACCATTCTAGCTCTTTCAGCAAAGGAGACACGTGCTCAAACCGCTGGGACTTGATAACCAGTCTTGCAGCCATATTCAAAGTCCGCTGTAGTGGCATAGTAGCTTTCTTTGGTAGCCCAGCCAAAAGTGAATTACAATAATCAAGCCGAGACAGAACTAAAGAGCTAGTTAAATTTTGTACAAGCCACTGTGGGAGACAGCTTCTAATCTTGGATAGGGATCGGATGTGATGGCTAGCTGTAGAGGCAGTCTTCTGAATGAAGCTTTTGAAATTGAGGCAGCTTGCTTATCAAGCATGATATTACTCACCATTCAATTGCATTTTTCGTTGGAAACGTAAAGCAAACAGCAAACGTAAAGCGCCTAGAAAGAGATTGAGTTCACTGATGACGCTTTATCAACTGCATTATTATTATTATTATTACGGGCTTAGGAAGCACGAGAGCCGAACGCTCTAATGGATCAGGTTCAATGGATTGGAGGCTTGGTGGATATGAGGCATGATGGATCGGTGGTTCGACGGATCGGTGGTTCGATGGATCGGAGGCTCGATGGATCGGAGGTTCAAGGGAAGGGAGCTTCGCTGGCATAAGTAGACTCGTACGCTTTGCCGTAAGGGTTCGCGTACGCGCCACGTAGCGCTTCGCTTTACATCTCGCCCGCTTTGCGTAAATGCGCACTTCGCTTGCCGTTATTTTAAATTAACTTCGCAGACTACGGCGCTTCACGTTTATCCGCACAAATATTCGCCGTCACGCTTGCGCATTCTTGAGCTGCAGAATGTATAAACATCTCACAGCCTAATCTGCAATCGGTACCGTGCACTCGGTAGCCAACAGACTTCATCTCACGCAAAAAAAAGTGAAAGTGCGAGTACAGCTGTGTCAGCAGAGCGGTTCAGGAACGAAATAACATGGAAGTAGAAGCTGAAAACGGCTGGAAAGGATGCGACATAGACGGCAGCAGGAGAGCGTATGACGTATCGTTAAATCGTGAAAGCTGCTGCTCCACGGTCTAGTAACAACAGAGCAAGGTTTTCTGTCGCAAACAGTCTCCGCGGCTGCATTATGCTTAAGTTTTGCTTTCATATTTCAGACGAAAGTGTCCAAGATTACGCACAAAACTTTCGCTCATTTGGGCAGACGCCAATGTCTCGTGCCAATGTCCTCCGAAGCCCACGCTCAGCAACTAGCCCGCACAGCCATTAAGCGACGAGCTTGCCTTACGCGAAAATTCCGAGGCTTCAAAATTCCATGCTCCAGCTCACGACGGATGCACTCGAGCGTAGTGGCAGCACCAAGAGAATGAGAGAGAGAGAGAGATTGACTGAGAGACGGAGATAGAGGATGTGAGGAAATTACAGTTAAAGAAATTAACTGTTCCAAGCGTGAACTCGTACCTCAACCCCAGCGAGAAACTCTGCAAGTTGGAGTCGACAAACGACTTAATCACTAGGTGAGTGCACTGCTTCCGCCAGTGCTTCCGTCTGCCTACTTTCAGCCAAATTTTCTTTCAACCGTAATTAAAATTTTGAAATACGGAATGCCCCGGCAATCGCTAGAGGCACGACTGCGGTTGGCTAGCTTAAAAGGCTGATCAAAGTGGCAAAATAGTTCCGCATGCGAAATAGTTCCGCGTGCGATTTGTCACTTCCAGACCGCGAAGGACGCGAGGACGGCACATCCAGTGCCATTCGATACGGTACCTGGCCTTGAATCGCGGAGACGAAACGGCAGCAGCCATGACAGCGGAAGAGCGGCGCGGCGTAATGCAGCAACGCGGACACTTGCCGTGGGCACGCTAGCGTGCACTACCATAGTTTTAATATTTAACGCCATCGTTACAAATTGAGGAGCTTGCGCCAATGCGTCGCAGCGGCTGCAACGATATCTGCGACGACGCGACCGCGAGAGTAGACTCGCTCTCAGCGGTCCGGAGCAGCCACCGCCTCGTTTTCAACCAACAATTTCGGGAAGCAACAACCGTCGGCGATCTACCGGCTGAAATGCGGCAGCTGCTGCGCAGCACTCGGAGAGAGAGCCATCAGCCGAACGTCGAGGCGCTGCCGGAGCCGACCGAGTCGCTCGCGTGTCCGCATAGTCCGGCCGATCGCTCGCTTGCGACTCGCTCTCGCCGATCAGCTTCGGCACCAGTAACTGGACGCCGTCAGCGCCATTGCCGCGTGCGAGCGTCGTCGGTGGTGTAGCGCCGCCAGCTCGCGGCGTAGCCGTTCGCCGGCGGTTCGCTCGCGACGGACCACGTGCTGCGAACGGCAGCGTGCGGCGGTCGAGTCGCCGCGGCGGGAGCGGCAGCGGCGACAGTCCACTGCCCGACGTCCGCTCGCCCGCTCTCCTCGCAGCCGCCTCCGACGCCCGCCGTTCGATGGCGAGCGTCGCCGGCGGCCGCCGCGGCCCAGAGCGCCTCGACGCTTGGAGCCTCGTTCCGGTAAACGGCCACCGTGAGGCGCCGTCTCGCGACGGCCAAACTCGAATCGTGCGCGCTGCCTCGACCGTTGCTGCCGCCGCAGCTGACGCGGCCGTCACCGCCGCCGCTAAGGCAGTCCGTAGTCGAGCTGCCGCAACTTGGGCCTCGGCTGCTGGTTCTGCCGCCGCTGCTACCGCGCGTCACCGGGACGTCGTCGCGAGCTTCCGTCGCATCGCGGCCGCCTATCGCAGCAGCTGCCGGCTTCGCGCCGACTCGCCGCACAAAGTCCCCGGCAGCTGCGGCGGCGTCGGCGTCGGCGGCTCCTCTGACGGCCGGCCGCGCCGAGACGGCGGTCGTGGAAAGCTGACCAATGGGCAAAGACAGACGCCGGATGCGCGAGCGGTCCGGCCTCTGTCTGGCAGTGGCAGCAGACGGCCGACGATCCGCCGACCGTTTGATAGCGCTAGCGCGTCGTCGGAGCAGCAGCGGCAGTCTCGCATTCGGCGACGTCGGCCGCAAGGCAACGGCGACGTCTCGGTCAGCGTCTGCCGACTGGCGCCTGGGAAGAGCAACAGCGTCAGACCAATCAGGTGGAAGGGGGGAGGCGGGGGAATCGGGCGGCCGGGGGGGGGGGGGGGGGGCAGGCGAGCCGCGAGGCAGCGTAGCGATGCGACACCGTACGTACCGATCATTCGCGCTCGGCGAACATGTCCGCAGCAGGCGACTCGCGACTAATGCGAGCGTCGCGGGAGCTGCGACCAGCAAGAATAGTCCAGGCAGCGTCCAGTGTAAATTCTCAGCCGACAGCATCCTGTGTAAAGTCTGTAAAGTCCAGTGTAAATTCGACGTGTCCATGTCGTCTGCGTGAGCCGACATGTCCATGTCGTCTGCGTGAGCGTCAGGCTGAGTGTCACTGAATAAATAGCACCGAACGCGAGCGGCGATGGTGACGAAAGTCGACGGCGGCGACGGCGGCGGCGCGAAAGAATCGAGCGCGTCGCAGCTCGCGCGATGCCGCGCGCGTCGACAATTGGCGCACGCGGCTCCCTGGCGCGCTCGAGGCGCCGCATCGGCCGAAGTCGACGCGTTCGCTTGTTTGCTGCGCGCTTCGCGAGCCCGGCGTCGTGTGTCGCGCGGCAAGCGGCCGGTGGCCGAGCGATCGCCGTTAGGCGAAAGGCAAGAGATGTTTTAACCGATCCCCGAACCACCCGGCAAGTTCAAGCAAAATCGCCGACTAAAGACTCGTTCGCGGTAATTTTTGAGATAGCCTCAGCTGAGAAAGACACAGTCAGCAGGTAGAGTGTGTGGCTCTGCTGTAGCATTCACGAGTTCCAACTTTTTTTTTTCCTGGCCAGCGACGAAAATGCTGCCGACTTCCTACCCGATGCTGTGTGATATGCTGCTCACGCTATCGTGCTTATATTTTTTTATTAATTTCATTTCAAAGCTTACGGCTAGCTGCCGCCTTTCCCATGGTCAACAATCGACACGTGAAAATGTATCGAATGTGTAATACAATCGGAATATGTAATAAAGTCGGAATAAATAATAAAATCGGAATATGTAATAAAGTCGGGCCGGCAGTCGGCCCGACTCGCGGCAATGAAGGATTTAATAATAATAATATTAATAATAATAATAAACTTAACAAACCGCCCTCAGCTAACACAGTCTCTTTCTAGATGCTTTACATTTGCTGCAAAGGAAAATGCAACTGAATGGTGAGTAACATCATGCTTGATAAACAAACAAAATCAATAACATGGTTAGGGGTTACATGCACAGGGTCAGCATGCAAATGTGGTTAGTGGCACCATGCACAGTTTCAGCACACATAAGCACATCAAGGACAAATCACAGGGACCCACTAAATGCTGTCCTAAATAGGTGTGTTTTTAAGTTCTTTTTAATTTTGGACAAGTCAGGGGATGTTCTGACGCAAGTCGGGAGGGAGTTCCAGGCTTTGGGAGCATATTAACTAAATGCACGGTGTCCAAAGAATTTGAGGTTTGTACAGGGTATTGGTAGACTGTTGGATTCCGAAAAGCGGGTGGTACGATGTGTGACCTGGTGGGGGAGTAGATCTGAGAGATAGGCTGGAGCCAAAGAATGAAGTGACCTAAAAGTGAGCGACAAAACCTTGAAGTCAATCCGTTGCTTGACTGGTAGCCAGTGCAGGTCGGCGAGAAGTGGTGTGATGTGGCAACTGCAACGCTCACGACAAACAAGCCTAGCTGCGGAGTTTTGCACCAGCTGTAATCGCCTGATCGCACATGCCAGTAGGCCAGTAAGCAGTGAGTTGCAGAAATCGAGGTGGGATGTCACGAATGCATAGACCAACTTGGACGTGGTGTCCTTATCTAAACAAGCTCAAATTTTAGCAATGTTTTGTAGCTGAAAGTAGGCAGATTTGACTGTGGAGCTGATGTGGTCGTCTAACGAGAGGTCACTTTGGAACATGACACCTAGATTTCGAGCTGATTCAACAGGAGATATGTTGGCAGAGCCAATTTTGAGCTTCAGGCTTTCCAATTTGTGAATCTCACTGGGTTTGCCCATAACTAGTAAGTTAGTTTTATCATCGTTTAGTTTTAGAAAATTTGCTGCCATCCATGTGTGGATGCCATCAATACATGCAGCAAGTGAGTTAAGAAAATTTGAGGTGCTCGATGGCATAGAGGGCTCAAAGCAAAGGTTACCACTCAGTATCATCCGCATCGAAGTGAAAGCCTAGATTGTGCTTGGCAATCACATCGGCAAGAGGGAGAGTATAAACCTTGAAAAGAACCGGACCTAGCACAGAGCCCTGAGGTACTCCATATTTCAGAGGTACTTCAGATGATCTTTGTCCATTCACGTCAATACTCTGGAGTCTCCCACTGAGATAGGACCTGAACTACTGCAGAGCAGTGCCAGTGATGCCCAGGCGAGATGAGAGGCGCTCTAGAACAACTTTGCGATCGATAGTATCAAAAGCTGCCGAAAGATCGAGCAAAACAAGCAGAGACACTCTACCCATGTCTGCATTCCTTAGCAGGTCGTTGTATACCCGAAGCAATGCTGACTCTGTGGAGTGATTAGCTCTAAAGCCAGACTAGAACTTACTAGCAAGGTGTGAGGTTTCGATATAGGAGTTCAGCTGGTCCGCCACTGGTTGCTTGAGGAGCTCGCATCCAGCGTGCAGACGACACGATGAGGCTCGCTCGTCGTGTCGTCTCGTCGCACGCCGTGTCGTCTCGCTCGTCGTGTCCAGCGAGCAGACGACAAGACGAGGTTGAGGCTGGCTCGATGACGATGACGATGAGGCTCGCTCGCTCGCTCGCTCGCCGGCCTCACTTGCCGAGCGCAGGAAAAGCTTCGGCCGCCATCGCTTCAGCTCTCAGCGACCGGCTGAGGTTTACCAGCCATGCGGTCAGCGAGCCAGCGGCCTGCGGGCTTCGCTGCAAAGGAGTGGGAAGCCCGGCTGTCGCTTCGCGCTCGTCCCACGTGACAGCCGCTACTTGAGACCGGCGCAATTGTAGAAATGCTCCGCCTGCTACTACTCTCAGCACCGCTGGCCTCAACCATCGGTTCCATTCAACCCAACGCCCCCCTGATCAGCTCCGCCTACATTCTGCACAGCAGATGTCCCGGACGTTCTGTGCCGCAAATTAGAGTGCGAATGCGTAAAACAATACATAATAATGTCATAGTTATAGCCTGCAAGATAAGGGCGTTTGTTTCAAACTGTTGCGGTACAATTACTGCAAATTGGCTGTGAAATACAGAGAAATAAGAATAGCAGCTGATTTAACAGCCACAATTGCATAGCGAGCCAGAAGAGCCTCATCGGCTACCGCCACCGCTTGCGGTTGGCAATAAAGAATCGCCCAGCTGCAGGATTTGAACCCACGGCCACCGAACATTGTAGGCGAGGTTTCGAGGTTAATTTTAAGGTCGCGAGCTGAAGTCTAGGCAAATGCCATCTGAAGTGTACCTCCGCTGACCCACTGCTCCGATTGACATCGCCATTCGCTAGTCGCGATTGAGAGCAGTTGCTACTAAAATTCTTAATAATTGTTATTATAATACATTTGCGCGGTGATCTCGGAGAGCTTAATATTTGCCTAGGCACTTAAAATATGCTGCAACGGAAGTATGATCGAATGGTTAGTGGTAGTGTACCCAATGTCAGCATGCATAGCTTGGTTAGAGGCGACATGCACACCGTCAGCATGCAAGGTCAGTCATCAGGAAAAACATCAGATGTTGATGCATCATCGCTTATCAATTGAAACTATAGTCAAGAAACAGTATTTCCTGTTAGGAAGGACAACGCTGAAATGAGGAGCGTCACAATTTTCAGAAGACTAGACGGACAGGCGTGACGGACTGCTGCTACGGTGGTAGACTAGGTGATTTAGGCAATTTAATTAACTGTGTCCTCTGAGATTTTCGAGCCTAACAATTCAACTCAAGATTCACTTAGATGCTTTAGCCAAAGTGGTATTATTAATATTATTATTGTTATTATAGCGTAGAAGAGCTCGTGCTATGCGCTCGCTGGAGTGCCCTGAGCGCCCTGCATGCCACAGGCAGCAGTGCTGAGCGGATACCACGCCTCGAGATACCTCTGACCTTTCCGCTCATAGGAGCTCCGTGTCAAAGCTTGATTGATAGATGTACTCTGCGGCGGTCGTGGAGACGCGTCATTTTCCGCAAAATAACAATGAAGAATTGCACTCAGCTGCGGTCCGAAGCGCTTGTGATATTTTTTAAGTAAAGAGCAGCTGTCCTTAGATGCGGAGCGGTCTAAAATCCAAATGGATTTAGACGAAATTTACGCCTGCTATGACGATTTCTCCGAAGGCGTTCATGTCACCAGGAGTACCGACCGCCCTCCGAACGAAGCCAAAGCAATGCAGACCTCGCTTGTCAGCCGCTAGGCAAGCAAGGTCGAGCAAGGTCACGGGACGCGAAATAAATTCTTGAATAGCCAGCGAAACTTATTTGGGCTTATCGCATGATGAACTCGAGACAGCCACCTGAAACAACTCCCTTGTCAAACCTGGCGATGCTCGTAGAGATCTGGCAGAAAACTCCCTTTTTCAATTTGTTTTCCAGGCAAGATAGATTGGGTCAAAGAATCCATTCTAACAAGAGAATGAATAGATTGGAGTGCAAGACTGAGACCCCTCCACCCCACTATAGCATCCTCCGCTGTAGCATCTCTCGTTGCAATATCCACGTTGTAACCTCCTCAAGCTGAAACCTCCTCAAGCTGAAACCTCTTCAAGCTGCAATCTCTTCAAGCTGTAACCCCCTCAAGCTGTAACCTCCTCAAGGTGTAACCTCCTCAAGCTGTAACCTCTTCAACCTGTAATCTCCTCAAGCTGTAACCTCTTCAAGCTGAAACCTCCTCAAGCTGAAGCCTCCTCAAGCTGTAACCTCCTCAAGCTGTAATCTCTTCAAGCTGTAAGCCCCTCAAGCTGTAACCTCCTCAAGTTGTAACCTCCTCAAGCTGTAACCTCTTCAAGCTGTAACCTCCTCAAGTTGTAACATCCTCAAGCTGAAACCTCCTCAAGCTGAAACCTCCTCAAGCTGAAACCTCCTCAAGCTGTAACCTCCTCAAGCTGTAACCTCTTCAAGCTGTAACCTCTTCAAGCTGTAACCTCTTCAAGCTGTAACCCTATTCAAGCTGTAACCTCTTCAAGCTGTAACCTCTTCAAGCTGTAACCTCCTCAAGCTGTAACATTCCCCGCTGTAACATCCCCGGCTATAGCATCCCCCGCTGGAACACCCCCCCCCCCCCGCTGCAACGTTGCCGCTGGACTCTTGCCTTTTCCTCCTCCATGCCTCAATCCCCATCCTCAAAATTGCCCCTGCCCCTGCTGCATTTCGCCATTCATCTACGTCTAAGACAGTCCTTGTGAAGCAGCCATTTTTCTGCCGCGTACTAAAAAGAAATTTGAAAATATCCTGTTGGGCCGAATTCATCCAAAACACCGCTGCAATGACACTTGTCAAGAAATCAGCGTAAACGCGGGATAATTTGCGAACTTCCACCCAGTCTCACGCAGCTATATATCTATATTTTCACGCACCATTAATGCTGCCAGTCGAGAGATGCGGTTCCAGTAGGGCGGGCCCTCGGGCATCGAATCCGATTTCGTCCTCAGCCTGTGCGCGGCAGCATCCATTTCGCAGTCCAGTGGCACCCGATAGTAAGCAAGCGCCCAGCTGAACCCGACTACTTCTTTACGCGAGTTGTATGAATAGGTTGTATGACAGCAGTATAGTCCCGTCGACTTTTTCTAGGCACTCTGTGCACGCTAACACAACCCATTTGATCATGCTTCCGTAACAGCGAGCACGAGCGCACAAAGAACGAATCGAAAGGACTCGGAATGCTCCTGTTGCGAGAAACAGGAGCATTCGTGTAAGACTCTATTTTATCAATCAATCAGTACTTCACAAAAGTCGCTATGATCCTTTCGTCGTTTTTTTTTCAAATGCGACCGTGCGTCGCGGGGTCACGCTGCCTAGTTCGATAGGGCCCGAAAATGCTGGGCGCGTGGATTGGCGTCAAGGTACGCCGCCGCGGCTGAGCCCGCGGCGGCGGCGCTGGCGGTTTAGGCGGCACCTGCTGCTCCGCCGGCACCTGCTGCTCCGCCGGCACCTGCTGCTCCGCCGGCACCTGCTGCTCCGCCGGCACCTGCTGCTCCGCCGGCACCTGCTGCTCCGCCGGCACCAGCTGCACTTTCGGAGAGGGGTCAACGGACACGGGCTCCGGACTGTCATTGCTAGCTTCTCTCATCGCCGCGGCGTTGGCAGCGGCCTCGCTCATGCGCCGACGGGCTTCGCCAAACGTAGGCACGGCCAGTCGATCGGCATCGGTCGCAGCGTTTTGCGCATGCGTCACTGGCGGCGGCAGGCTGCCGTCCGGCGGCGCCGCCGTCGGCTTCTCGAGCGGCGTCGACGGCTCGCAGATGATGATCGGCGGGCGAGAGCTCGACGAGCAAACATGCGGCGGCGGCGGCGGCGTCGCAGGCAGACGCGGCAGCTCCGAAGGTGCGGCGGCGGCGATGGCTTCGCCGTCGTCGCCGCTGCCGCCGCGAGCTTCGGCCCCCTCGAATGGCGGATGCGCCCGGAACGGCGGAGGCTGCGTCGTGTGCTGCCTCTGCGAGCTGACGCGTTCCCTTCGAGCAGCTGCGGGGACGCAGCTCCGCCATTTGGTCGACGCCGCTACCGACTCTGGGTCCAAGCCCGCGAGCGAGCCTGCGGCCAGCTCGCGCCGGAAGCTCGCGAGGCTTCGCCGCTCGCGATTCCTTTCCTCCCAGCACGCGGCCGGTCGCTCGCAGCCGCCGCCGCCGCCGCCGCCGCCGCCGCCGCCACCGCCGCCGCCACGGGCGACGCTGAGGATCCTGTGCAGACGCTCCATCGACGCGGGGCTCGGGGCTTGCGCCTCGTCTTCGGCCGTGCGACGTCGAAAGCCGCACGGTCCGGCCGCGCTAGGCAGCTTGAACGGGGCGGGCCGCGCGCTCGCCGAGGCGGCCACGGCAGCACGCGCGGCCGGCGCGCGGGCTGCCGCGGCCGCTCGCGAGGCGGCCGACTCTGGCGCCGGAGCGCGCGCGCGAGCAGCAGCCGGCGCCGAAGCTTCCGCCTTCGCCGCCGCCGCCGCTTTCGCCTTCGCCGCCGCCTTCTCGGCCGCGATCGATGCGAATGCGACGGCGGATTTCGACGGCCCTTGCGTCGAGCGCATCGGCTGCTGAGAGAGGCGAGGAAGTGCGCTCGGCGTCCGCCGTTCGCCGCCGTCCGTCGCCCTCCTCGAGCACGCTTCGGGGCGAGCGTTCGCACGCCTGCAACGGGAGCGCTCAGAGTTACCAAACGCACGGACGTGAGACTTGGCTGTACGACTTTTTTTTGTACGACTTGTGGCGACTTGAGGCAAGAGTCGGCTTGTCTGTAAGACGGTTTCTCTTCTCGACCTCGTTACCAAAGCCGTGGGTTCGAATCCGGCGTTGGGCGATCACGTATTCCCGCTGCAAGCGGTGCTGATAGCCGTAAAGGCTCTTTTACCGCTTACAAAAAGAGAGGCCGGTAAGCCAGCTTTCGATTAGCCAGATAACCCAGCTTTTAATTTGCAGTGCCAGACGAGGTCTGTGGGCTACCGCCAATACGGGCACCCAAGTCCGTCGAAGCCTTCGGTGCGCAGTAGACAGCTCTCTCGTCTAACGCCCATTTAGTCGTTCTAGCTTTGTGGGGCGACAGAAGGTAGTAAATATATTGCAGTACATTCAGCACAAGGCATGAACTACGGTGAGCTGGCGTGTGGTTGTTAAACAGGAGTTGCTCAAAAGTATCGCGCGCCGCATGGAATTGAGATGGTTTAGATGACAAGTGACCATGACAGTTAAGGCGGTGTGCTAGAAGGGTGGCGTCGGCTGCCTGCAGCTTAGAGGAGTCCAGCTCCAATAGCCAGTTGCCCGATAGCGATTGGTAGTAAATAAGGAAGACGAGTCTATGAGCTAGTAGACTAAGGGGTGGTCGAATAGAGTTGAATCGAGAACGACTGGAGGAGAGAACAACACAGCCGTTGCGTCAAAATGAGAAGAAGGGCGGATAAAGGACTGGGGTAGCAGTTATATCTGTCGTCAGACGATCGGCACGAGTGAAACTTCCAGGGCACGCCGCGACCAGCCTCCGGAGTTGGAGGCCAAGTATTGCCTTGCAATTCTGGCAAAGCCTCACGGCTTCTCGAAACGCTGAGCTCTGCCTCGCCCATTCCGAGCGCTACAATGGTGCGTGCGATGAGCCAATGTAAAGCCGGGGAGTGTTGTGGAGACTGTCTCCTCTTCCTGCCGACCGAGTTACCGCCGGCATTGAGCGCATTTGTGAAGACTCTGGTCTAGCGTATAGATAGACATTATAGTTGGTCAATCCCTGGAGTTTATCCGACTCAAGATGTATGAGCGGTAGTAGTTCGAACAGTCTAGCCACTACAAGATATCCTGCTTCCTTTGCAGCAAATTTAAAGTGCTAAATGTAAATGTAAATTAATTAATTAAATGTAAATTTTAGATGTAAAATGTAAAATTCTCCGAGGGCACTATTTCAATTTTGTTATTGTTACCATTAGATATTAGAGAGACAGACAGACAGACATTAGATATTAGATACTATTAGATATTAGAGAGACAGACAGAGGGACAGACAGAGAGACAGACAGACAGACCGACCGACAGACAGACAGACCGACAGACAGAGAGGTTTGCTGTCGCGTTTAACGCTCTACCGACGGGCCCGCGGATTAAACTGCAGTCAAGAGGCCCGCCCCTTGTCGTATGCCGCACGTGACCTGTGCACGCCGCTCATACCGACGGGCCACTCGGGCGACGCGTAAGCGGCGCTCGGGCGTGCCTGTGCAGAGCGTAGAAGAGCGGCGGCTGGATTCCAAGCAAGCAGCAACACTACACACTTATATACTACACGTATACGACGGCGACAGCGTCGCTCGTTCGCAGAAGCCGCAGCTTCCACCGCCTCCGCAGTCACAGCCGCGCGGGGGGGGGACCAGCGAGCGGCAGGAAGCCGCCGCCGGCGTCGAATGCGATTGACGTCGCGCTCGCGGCGGCGATCGCTTTCGGCGCGATCACTTACCGAACGCAGTCCGACTTTTTATCGAGCTCAGATCTGTCGAGCAGCGTCAAGTGGTATAAGTAAGGCCAGAGCGCTATGAAGGCTGCGGTGAGCACCGACGAGAGAATCATCAAGAATGCTATCTCGAAGGACGTCGCCATGGGCTCTCGCTCACCAGCAGCGGCAGGCTGTACGGGTATTCTGGCGCCGAAACTGGAGCTGGCCTCGCTTCCGGATATGACGTAATACGCTGTGACGACAGAACCATTGGCCGCTGCATCCAGTGGTACGATGGCGAAGCCTCGAGATTCCATTTGCCAACGATCGCGCGGCGAGCGTTACCCACTGCTTCGGCTCAGGTTACAGTAGCAGTTGACACCGGAACACCGGAACCGGAGCACCGGAACCGGAGCACCGGAAGTGGAGCGTTGGATGCGCCGGAGCTTCGGCACCCCTCGGCTGATGGACGGCGGATCGCGGCGGGCGGCTATTTTTGCGTAGTCACCGCGATATAAGAATAATACTAATTGCTCACTTGATTAAGCACCCTCGGAGAACTCAATCTCTCTGTCTAGGAGCTTTGCATTTCTGCAAAGGAAACACGATCGAGTGGTTAGTGGTAGCGATGACCCACTAAATGCTATGATGAACAGGTGCATTTTCAATTTGTTTTAAAATTAGGTCAAGTCAGGGGATGTCGTGACGGAAGTCGGGAGTGAGTTCCCGGCTTTGGGAGCATATGAACTGAGGAAAGTTCTCCAAGGGATTTGAGATTTGTAAGAGGTATACGTAAGCAGTTAATATTAATAATAATAATAATGTCCTTGATATACCGCCCTCAGATAACTCAATCTCTCTCTCTAGGCACTTTACATTTGCTGCAAATAAAAATGCAACTGAATGGTGAGTAACATCATGCTTGAAAAACAAACAAAATCAATAACATGGTTAGGGGTTACATGCACAGGGTCAGCATGCAAATGTGGTTAGTGGCACCATGCACAGTGTCAGCACGCATAAGCACATCAAGGACAAATCACAGGGACCCAGTAAATGCTGTCCTAAATAGGTGTGTTTTTAAGTTCTTTTTAAGTGTGGTCAAGTCAGGTGATGTTCTGACGCAAGTCGGGAGGGAGTTCCAGGCTTTGGGAGCATACGAACTAAATGCACGGTGTCCAAAGAATTTGAGGTTTGTACGAGGTATTTCTAGACTGTTGGATTCCGAAAAGCGAGTGGTACGATGCTCGGCCTGGTGGGGGAGTAGATCTGAGAGATTGGCTGGAGCGAAAGAATGAAGTGACCTGAAAGTGAGCGACAAAACCTTGAAGTCAATCCGTTGCTTGACTGGTAGCCAGTGCAGGTCGGCGAGAAGTGAAGTAATGTGGCAACTGCTACGCTCACGACAGACAAGCCTGGCTGCTGAGTTTTGCAACAGCTGCAATAGCCTGATCGTACATGCCGGTAGGCCAGTAAGCAGTGAGTTGCAGAAATTGAGGTGGGATGTCACGAATGCACGGACCAACTTAGATGTGGTATCCTTATCTAAACAAGCCCGAATTTGAGCAATGTTTTGTAGCTGAAAGTAGGCAGATTTGACTGTATAGCTGATGCGGTCGTCTAACGAGAGGTCACTTTGGAACATGACACCTAGATTTCGAGCTGATTCAACAGAAGATATGCTGGCAGAGCCAATTTTGAGCGTCAGCCTTTTCAATTTGTGAATCTCACTGGGTTTGCCCATAACTAGTAAGTTAGTTTTATCATCGTTTAGTTTTAGAAAATTTGCTGCGATCCATGTGTAGATGCCATCAATATAGGCAGCAAGTGAGTTGAGAGAATTCGACGTGCTAGGGGGACTGAGAGTACAAAGCAAAAGTTACAATTGAGTTTCATCCACATATAAGGGAACGCCTAGATTATTCTTGGCAATCACATTGGCAAGAAGGAGAGTATACACCATGAAAAGAACCGGACCTAGCACGGAGCCCTGAGGTACCCCAAATGTCAGAGGTATCTCGGATGATCTTTGTCCATTCACGTCAATACTCTGGAGTCTCCCACTGAGATAGGACCTGAACCCTTGGAATGCAGTGCTAGTATTATTGACGTTAGTCACCTCGTTCGGTAATTCAAAGCTGCTTTTCACTGGAGTGGCTTATTTCCCCGTCTTTGACAGTAGAGTACTGAGAAAGTATTAGTCAACGACAGTAGGGTTGCCAAACGGCCAAACGCGGTCGTACACGCGAATCCTAAGCGGTAAACAAAACTCAAGTGTGTGCGTGTTCGCTGTACGCTCTGCTCACCAATAACCAATATGCTTCGAGTGGATTATATAATTATATAATCTGTACAATTCGTTTGTATAGCGCCCTAAGAGAACTTGATCCATAATTTGGTGCTTCACATGTGCCTCGGGGTTCGAGCCCACAACCTCAGCCTGAATTTGGTCAGGGCGAGCACCTTAACCGCTGGGCCAAACCAGCTAGGCATACTCGGTGGTTACATTGAGCAGCGCTTTGCTGTTAGTTCTACCTTTTTACTTAAGCTGGAGTTTACCTTTGATTCCAGGAGCGAGTCGTCGCACAAATGCGCTGCGCTTGCTCAAAGGTAGCGCGGCTAGTCTTCACCTGCGTTCGAATTTTTTGACAATTGATTTATGGAATATCAATGGCGGTGCAAACGCTGCTAGCCGACTCGTAAGATCTCCCCACTGAGGATTTCAGATTGGCGGCATTAGCCAGACGCCGAACGGCGAATGGACTCGCTTTCCTGCGCGAGGCCGCCATATTTTCACTCGCCTGCACCGCCGCCACCTTACGCGACGCGGAATAGGCGGACGCGGCTAGACAAGCACGTGCGACAAGCTGACTGGCAAAACGGCACGCCTAATCGGTCCCAAATCAGGTGGCTTGTGAGTAGGGATGGCCTCTTCGGGCGTCGGACCGCGACTTTTAACAAATCCTCAGCACTCGGTCGCAGCGGACGCATTTAAGTAGGCGACGGACCAGCCGGCTAGTCCACGCTGGACGAGCCGGCCAGGCCTGGGCTAGCGGTTAGCTGTCTGTAAATCAGCGGCGGCGGCGGCAGCTTTCTGGGCAGCCGGAGGCTTCCCAGCGAAAATTGGAGCGCGATAGACCGGAAAGACGGAGCTGGGGGAAAGGGCACTCGATGGACGTGCATAGTGAGTCGGCGCCCGTGGTCTACACCGGGGGGGGGGTGAAGGAGATAGGATAATGTTGGAGCGACGCTCGTGCAACTGTCACTCTCTGTCTCTCTCTGTCTCTCTCTGTCTCTCTCTGTCTCTCTCTCTGTCTCTCTCTCTCTCTCTCTCTCTCTCTCTCTCTCTCTCTCTCTCTCTCTCTCTCTCTCTCTCTCTCTCTCTCTCTCTCTCTCTCTCTCTCTCTCTCTCTCTCTCTCTCTCTCTCTCTCTCTCTCTCTCTCTCTCTCTTTCTCTCTCTCCCTCTCTCTCTCTCTCTCTTTCTCTCTCTCTCTCCCGTTCTCTAATTATTTTCTCCTGCTCCTCTCAATCGCGTTTGATTCGCGCGCGTTCATCGACTCGACGAGATTGGCGAGCCGCGCCGGGTGAGCAGCATCGGCCGATGCTAGCACGCCAGCCAGCTCGAGCGCACAGTCTGCCGGCTGGCGGAGAGAGAGGCCGAGCCGCTGCATGTTGGCTTCGACGAACCGCCATGTATTTGTTCAAGTCCTCGCGACGATCGCACCACCGCTCGACGGCCGAGCAGGCGTAGCTAGGGTCTTGCACGCACGACCGCCGACAGGCAACGCGCCTCGGCGGCTCCGAGCAAGACGTCCAGCTCTCCCGCGGCATAGCGAGACCGATCGGACGGAGGCAGCTACGGCTGCTGACGGCCGTACATTCTCCGAAACAGCTCGCACGCTTCGCTTCGCTCGACGATCGCCAACGTCAAGTCGCGGTCGATGCCGGCCGCGCTTGACCTATCGGTCTCTTGGCATTCCTGCTCCGAGACGAGTCGCAAAAGGAGAGATGGGGCGGTGGCCATGGGTAATGAGCTGTCTGTCTTGGAGATACAGCTAGCGATCGGTGTAGCTGCTCTTTTTGGTAACTTATTTTGAGGCTACTCGTCTGCTGTGCGTGCGCGATCGGCAAACGCATCGCTCATCGGGGCGCATCGAATGGATTGGAAGCAGACGGAACGAATAAACGACAATCGGACGCCCTCGCGGGAGGGGGGGATGGGGGTTATAGTGCTGACCCTGTCCCGTATACGGCCGTCTAGCGACAGTTGCCGACTGCACTAAGCTTTCTTAGTTGCACAGTTTAGAGCACTGCGTGCTCTTGTAGTTTACTGAAATGAATTTAACGAGCGGTTCAAGCTACTGCTAAACGGATGCTGGCGCGTGCCGCTGAGCATTGGAGAAAAGGTTTAAACATCCTCTAGCCCATGCAATTAGCCACCTGCGACGGCCAGTGACCGGCGCTAGTCGGCCAATGTTGACGACATTCGAGAACTACCAGTAAATACATAATTACATATATGATTTATTTGTATAGCGCCCCAAGAGAGCTTTATTCAGGCGCTTCGCATATGCCTCGGGGCCCGAGCCTACGACCCCAGCCACACTTTTGTCGGGGCGTGTAAACAAACCACTGGACCAAACCAGCTCGACATAAATCAAGCTACCACTACAGCAACTGTAAGGCTTCTATTGTCTTGCAGTTATGTATGCGAACAGTACGAGCACTCTTCCTATTCGTCAGCTACAGCTGGCAAAAAAGGAAGCAAGTTCGCTTACCGGAAGTGCGCGCCGGTCGCTCGCCCGTCCAAAACTACTATTGTAACGTAATGTAATGTAATGTATCTCCGTCAGTAACTCCACAAGTCATAAAGACCATGTGGGTGTTACGCAGGCGAGTTTTGTATAGCGAACTCACAGCCTAAGCGGCTTTCGGTACGCATTCGGTACCCAACAGACTTCGTCTCACGCAACAAAGAGAAAGTTGCAAGCATAGCAGAGTTAGGAGAGCAGTTGAGGTAGTGAGTAGCATAGAAGTAGCAGTTCAGGACCGCTGAAAAAGATGTGCCATAGTCGGCAGTTGAGAGTAGATGTCGTTGCGTAAGAATTGTGGAAGTTCCACAGTCTAGGACCTGCAGAGCTAAGGCTTCTGTCGCCAACTGTCTTAAAGCGGAGGAATGGGACAGCTAATTTATTGTCCATACAGGACCTGAGGGCGCGAACAGGCTGAAACTGATGCAGCAGTTCAGCTAGGTATGAAGGAGCCAAGCCGTGGCGGGCCTTGTGGGTCAGCGTAAGAACTTTGCTCTGTATCCTTTGCTTTATCGCCGCAGCCTTCTGCACGCTCGAAGCCGGGCGTCTGAAAAAGCGCATCTCGCTCTTTTCGTTCAGCGCCGGAAAAATTCCCCGGAAAAATAATAAAATTCGCCGGAAAAATAATGAAGCAGTACAGCTTCATTTCATAGCACTCTGTTGTGATCTCCTCACGTACATCGAAGCACATCTCGCGCACTGCCTTGCCGCGGCGCGATTTCTTCATTACGCGTCGAATTCCCGAGTGCGCCTAGGCCAGCGAACGTGCTTCATGCTGGGGGGCGTGGGCGGCAGCCGTTCGCCGCCGAACGTCCGCATCCTCGAGGATAGCGGCGAGCTGCCGCTTAAAACTGGAATCCGGCTGAGCTTCGTATCGGCGGCGTCGGGCACAACCGCAGATACACACTCCTGATCATCCACTTCCAGCGTCGCCTGCCCTTTGTCGTTCTCGCGGTCACCGGCGCCGCCGTCGTCAACGTCGCCGACGCCATCGCCGCAGTCACCGCCGACGCGGTCACTGTCACCGCCCTCGTCTGCGTCATTCTCGGCGTCCGTGAAGTCGAGCGAAGGCGTCTCATGCAGGACTCCTCGAGGTGAATTTCGCATTTCATCGTCGTCGAAGTCGGACAGCGTGGGCGTCCTCGCCATGTTGGGCGGCGAGATCGCTTCCTCCGCCAGAGGCTCGCTCGTGCTCGATCCGGCCACGGCCACTGCTTCCCCGGCGGTGCCTCTGTAGGAATGCTTGTGGGGCTCGCTCTCAGGCGCCGCACGTGTGGTGGTCTCGCCGGCTCGCAGTGCTCGCGAGTCCGACTCCGCCGCCTCATGCCGATGTGCGCCGCCGGCAGCGGAGGCGGGAGCGGTTGCAGCCGCGGCGGCCGCGGCTGCGGCCGCCGAGAAGAACGACGTCCACTGTGCGGGGGTCAGGCCGCCCAAGTACGAGCCGGCTCGCTCGATCGCCGGCGCGCGGCCGGCGACGACGCGCGGCAGGTCGAGGTTGGGTACCGAGTGCAGGATGCCCTGCGGCGACGCGTACGACGCCAGCACGTCCGGCTCGGGGGCGGCGGCGGCGGTCGTCAGCGGGCGGCCGGGCGGGAGCTCTGTGGGCGACACCATGTCGGCCAGCGCGAGCAGCAGCGGCAGCGACGCGAACTGCCCGGAAGCGAATGCGGCCGGCCCGATGTGAGGCGTCTCGTACAAGACCGGATGGGCAGGAGCCGACGACTTGACGCCGACACGTTTGTCGGCGGCGGCGCCTGCGGCAGCCGACTGGCTTCCGCGCGACTCGGCCACCATCCGCTCGTAGTCGGCGAATCTGAAGGGTATCGTAAGCGTATTTTGTCGAGCGCGAGAGCGGAGGGGCGAGCGCGAGAGCGGAGGGGCGAGAGCGGAGGGGCGAGAGCGGAGGGGCGAGCGCGAGAGCGGAGGGGCGAGAGCGGAGGGGCGAGCGCGAGAGCGGCGCGCCTTATGCGACGCGCTCGCTCGGTTGAGGATGCAGCAGTGCCTCTGCTATACTTACTCGTTCATCGTCGCTACTGCAGTTTTCAGCTCGCTCCATCTCTGCTTGAGGACGTCTTTAAAAGCCGATAGTAGGATGAATATAATTATCGTCAAAATGGCGGAGCAGTACATCAAGAGAATCTCCTGGAGGCTGCTATCCATGTTTTGCAAGTGGTGTGGCGTTTGTGGCTGCTGCTGCGAAATATGCCAGCAGTGATCGCACGTTTTCGCCTGGCTCGAAATGCCGAACGCCCTATAAATATAACTCAAGTATTGCGTAACAATCGCATTGTGTGACGACACTGTCGTCTCGCACGTCACTCCGATTGTTTGCGGCCGTCGCTTCTCCTCGGCTAGCGGATAAAGCGCTCGCACTTTATTACCCAGGTCGTGCGTTCGAGTCCAAGAGCAGGAAATCCTGTAAAGCTGGAAAATCCTGTAAGCTGGGTCAAATCCGTAAAGGTTCTCCTGCCTCTGAATAAATGCGCTGTAAAAGAAACCAGCCTTACTTTTCGCTTTACTTTCGCGTTTAATTTCTTGAACTGCGGAAGCTCTTTACCGAGCGCTCATCAGACGGACAGCGCGTCCCACAATGCGCCTCCGGATCTGAGCCTGGCGCTAAGTTTCGCGTATTTCTCAACACAGCTCGTGGGTTCGAGTCCAGCGCATGGCATAATTTTTATTGTCCACTGAAAGAGGAAGTGAGTGGCTTTAAAAGTCGTCAAGTCATGTGACGTCATCACGTCAGGTTGTAATAATAACGCACTTGATAAAGCACCCTCAGAGAACTCAATCTCTCTCTAGGCGCTTTAAATTTGCTGCAAAGGGAAATGCAATTGAATGGTGTGTAAAATCATGCTTGATGAACAAATAATATGAATAACATGGTTAGGGGTGACATGCACAGGGTCAAAATGCAAATGTGGTTAGTGGCAGCAGTGTCAGCACGCATAAGCACATGAAGGACGAATCACAGGGACCCACTAAATGCTTTCCTAAATATGTGTTTTTAAAGTCTTTTTAAATGTGGTCAGGTTAGGGGATGTTCTGACGTAGGTCGGGAGGGAGCTCCAGGCTGTGGGAGCATACGAACTAAATGCATGGTCTCCAAAGGATTTGAGGTTTGTACTGGGCATTTGTAGACTGTTGGATTCCGAAAAGCGGGTGGTACGATGCTTGGCCTAGTGGTGGAGTAGATTAGAGAGATAGGCTGGAGCCAAGAATGAAGTGACCTAAAAGTGAGTGACTAAACCTTGAAGTCAATCCGTTGTTTGACTGGTAGCCAGTGCAGGTCGGCGAGAAGTGGAGTAATGTGGCAATTGCGATACTCACGACAGACAAGCCTAGCTGCGGAGTTTAAGACATGTAGATCCATCGTGGCAAATACTCTGACTATCTTCTACAATAACATGGTTGAACTCCGTACCTACATTGAACGGATTCTTCTACCGATCATCGAGAGTCTTTCTAAACGCCTTTCTTACGCGGCGGCAGCAGTGAAAAAAAGAAGGGTGAAAAGCGAGCGAGAACAACCGCCGCCCGCGTGCACCACCTCTTCGCCTTTGGATTCGGCAAACGGTCAGAGACGCTACGGTCGTTTGTGATCTGCGGTCCAGGTAGGTGAGCAACTGACTCTCGTTAAGTGCGTCAATCTGACCCGGCGGATTTTCGCAGTCTGCATGCAGCGGACGCCGAGTCCAAAGTCGAGCGATTACTCCTACTGCGTTCCGGAAGTCGCAGGTTTGTCCCTACCCAGCCACTTCCGCCCAAGATAAAACTTGCGAAATTTTGGTAGGTTCACATAATCACAATAATTATTAATATTTGCTGATATATATGGATACGCGTTACCCTTACCTTCATCAATGTCTTTACAAAGACATCGGGCTGGTTTGACCCAGCGGTTAAGGTGCTAACCCAGCGCCAAGGTCAAGGTGAATGTGTTTGGCCTGCGTAAAGCGCCTGAAAAGAGATTGAGTTCTGTTAGGGTGCTATATAAATGAAATATATATATATATATATATATATATATATATATATATATATATATATATATATATATATATATAAATATATATATATATATATATATATATATATATATATATATATATATATATATATATATAAAGATCCAGTGGATGTAATTCTGAAGTGTAGCTCACTCAATGGCTACAAAAACTTTTCCTACGCATCATTGTTTGACTTTCTTATCAGGCTGCGAGACCTGTGCGCATGTTGAGGTGTGTGTCTTTTCTGCCCTCCGTCGAGAAATGTGGACGCGTGAGTTCGACGCAGGATTCACCGTTGGATCGCTACGTGCGAGCGTTTAGTGCTAAACCGGCCAAAATCTACTAACCCCGCGAGACCCCGCGAGAGCCCTCCGTGCGCCGGCAAGTGGAACGACCAGCCAGGTACCGCGGATGGAGGTGGAGAAACTACGCTACGGCTGGCGTATTCGCTATCCGCTGCATCGAAGGAAGATTTCGCTCGAAAGAACTCGCAGCGGAGAGAGGAAAAAAGTGAGACGTACGAAAGCAACGACAGAGCGGGAGAGAGATGGAGAGTGGCAGAGAGGTGGAGAGTAGGGGAAAGACGGAGGAGGCCCATAAGACTCCAGAGTCGCTCTGCCCGATGCCGCCCGCAGAGCGACCGCAGGCGGCCAGGCTTCGCGAGGCCGCGCGAGGCCGCGCCGGAGCCGAATGCGGTCCTCCTCCAGGCTACGTTGCTTGGCAGTTTGGCGCCTTGCCAGCGACGGTAGCTGTCGCTCTGCGTTCGCTTGCTGAGGCGGAGCTTGACTTGCGCAAACCCGCCCAGCCGGAGGAATTGCGGCGGGACGCCTGTTTGGCTCGCTCGCTCGCTCGCTCGCTCGCTCGAGCAGTTCAGCCGGAGCTTTAACCTACCGGCCCGCGGTAAGCGGCGTCAGATGCCGCAGATTGTGCCCTCGCGCGCGCGCTTACGCGGCGCACCGAAGAAATGTTGCGCCGCGCGTTTGGGTCGGAATTCGAAGACTTTGTTGACGCTAATAATAATAATAATAATAATTCACTTGATAAAGCGCCCTCGGAGAACTTAATCTCTCTCTAGGCGCTTTACATTTGCTGTAAAGTGAAATGCAATTGAATGGTAAGTAAAATCATGCTTGAAAAAACAAACGAAATGAATAATATGGTTAGGGGTGACATGCACAGGGTCAGCATGCAAATGTGGTTAGTGGCAGCATGCACAGTGTCAGCAAGACGCTAGAGCGAGCGAGCGGCGTACAGACAGAAGCGCAGGTAGCGGGCACGGGTCGCTTGCCTCGGGTGGGCCGCTGTCGCTCCTTGAAGTAAAGAAGAGAGAGGATAGGTCCGAGCAGGCCGGCGAAGAGGCACTGAGCGCGGCGCCGAATGGCGACGGCTGCCACGTGACCGACCACGTAACCGACGTGACCGACCACGTGACCGACCGCGGCAGCCGGTCAGCCAGGGCAGATCGCTTACACAGGGCCAGACTGGTCTGTTGACCGCACAGCCGTAGACGTTCCGCGAATCGGGGCGGAGTCGACGTCGGAGCGGAGCAACTCGGGTCCAGGCACAGCCGGACGCCGACGAGCCAATTGGGCTACGCGTCTTTCGCTCGAGCACGTAGAATGTGTAAGGGGCGATGAGCTGACCTGTGAGTGAACTCTCGTCAGCAATCGACGCTGCCCGAACCTCAGAAGTAAGTGCATAGGTAAGTGCACAAAAGTATCAAATGCACGGAATGGAGACGGGCTGGAATGACAAGCGAGAGTCGAGTTCAGGCTTCGTTCTAAAGACAGTTTGCCTAGTTTGCTCGGACCTCGATGCGCGGCTGAAGTGTCCGGCTCAGCCAAGCGCGCCTAATCGAAGGTATGTGAGTGTACCGGAAGACCCCCGGAAGTTAGACTTAGTCCACGAGACCACGCAAATCCGTTTGAAATAGTGTCCAGCCGGGAGCAGCCGTGGTAGTTGCACGTTGAAACGGCAGGGCCGCCGAATAAGCTAAGCTACGGCCGATATTCGTTGTTCGGGGTCTCCTAATTATTACGGCCGTGGCCGATTATAAGCAGAAACCAGGTAATAGGCTGTTATCAGTGCTTCCGGGGTTAGATTTGACGTTTGAGCTGATTCGAGATCTAGGCTATGGAGCCGCTGGTGTGAGTCATGTCCATGCTGGGCAGCGATGGACCAGGAGGTAAAGTGCTCGCTCTTCACGACCGAAGTCGTGGAATCGAGTCCGGTGGTGGGTGATCCTGTTTTGCCAGCCGCAAGAGGGTGGTGTTAGCCGTTTAGGCTCTTCTGCCGCAATACAAATGAGGCCGTAACATCAGCTAATATCGTTGAGTGCCTGTAAACCTTCATTGCTGTCTAGCAGACTTCTCTGCGCTATGGATACACGGTGTTGCAATGCTTAGGTATCGGAGCTCTTTGTCGCTATGGATACACGGTGTTACAATGCTTAGGTATCGGAGCTCTTTGTCGCTATGGATACGGTGTTGCAATGCTTAGATATCGCAGCTCTTTTTCGCTATGGATACGGTGTTGCCATGCTTAGGTATCGGAGCTCTTTGTCGCTGCAAAGACAGGAACACATATTTTGCATTGCACAGAACTCCAAGAGAATCAAATTTCCAATCAATCATCCGGGGATTTTTTTTAACTCATGGCAATAGAATCAATAAGCAAGGTAATATCATATCAGATTTCATAGCTATTCAGACCTATAAAGCCGAAAAAGAAGACACCCAGGTACACCAGTTAGTAGGAACCCTGATTAATAATATGCAATGAATCACACACACATGTGAGCACATACAAGAACGCAAAAAAGGACAAGTTCAGCGTGTGCATGGAAAGCGGAACGCAACGACGCAGCTGAAGCATAATTGGTGAACAATATATTGCAGAAAGCGAGTGGAGTGATCTGCCAGAGAGAGCGAGAGAGACAGAGAAAGAGAGACAGAGAGAGAGATACAGACAGACAGAGACAAAGAGAGAGACAGAGAGAGGGAGAGAGGAAAAGAGGGAGAGAGGGAGAGAGACAGAGATAGATAAAGAGAGAGAGAGAGAGAGGGGAGAGAAAGGGAGAGAGAGAGAGAGAGGGAGAGAGAGAGGGAGAATCTTGAAGTCAGCTATATGTTTGATAGAAAGCAAATGTAGATCAAAGAAAAGATGTGACGTGCCAGCCACGCCATTGACAACAGTTCGGAGTAGATGCTACGTTTAACACCAGTTGTAGAAGTTTAAATGCACTGGCAGTGCATTCCGTGACATGAAATTACCTCATTTTTGACGCGATATCATAAACGCGTGAATTAGTTTTGAAGACGTACTTTTGTGTAAGAGGCCCTCATTTTTGCAATTTTACTCAACGTTAAGTAACCCGACTAGACTGAGGAGGCAATGTGCTCATCCAACGACAAGTCGTTATTGAACACCATGCCTAGAATACGGCCAGACGTCACAGGATGGTGCTTGGTACTCAATCTCGAGGGCAAGATAATCTAACTCAATGGTGAAAATATGCTTGATCATAAGTATAGGTTGGTCTGATTATCATCAAGTTTCTGGTAGTTAATGGCCCTCTACTTGCTAATGTAGCTATTGCATATCGAAAGGGAATAGCGTAAGTCTGATTCCAAGCAAAAATTGGAAGGGTAGACGGATTAGTAGAGCCGGGTTTTATTAGCGTAAAAATGCAAGCCAAGATTTTATTAGGCGGATACGTAGGCCAACCCCAGTGACAGAATGAATAGGGAATCAGGGAGGGGGCGGGCAAGTGAGCGTACAGCAAGGACGTGAATTCGCAGCAATACTCAAAATCTGCCTAACTGGCCTTGCCAATTTAAGTGATCACCTTGCCACAACGGTCTTATTCAGCTATACAGGTAGCTAACATCGACAGTTGAAGATCACTGATGGTACCGCCGCGCTAGTTTGGGCAAGTCGTTATGGTGCTTGCCCCACCAAGGTCAAGGTGATTGTCTTTGATGGCCGAGGTTGTGGGCACGATCCCAGTTGCATATGCGAAGCGCCTGAATAAAGATTAACTTCTTGTATGCCTCTAAGCAAATGATATATATTGACACATATGGTACACACACATATATATATATATATATATATATATATATATATATATATATATACATATATATATATATATACATATATAGATATTTGTACCATATGTGTCAAAATATATATATATATATATGTGTGTGTGTGTGTGTGTGTGTGTGTGTGTGTGTGTGTGTGTGTGTGTGTGTATGTGTATGTGTACCATAGAGCTGAGCGTCACAGATTCGCTAAGCCTGTGTGCTTGCACACATAAAACATCGAAGCGTAATACAAAAACATCGATCGAGCGTTTTTAAAGTACCAAGTATTAGCATGCGAGTGTACTAAGCCAAAAGGATTAAGTGGTGTTACCCTAGAGAGTTTTCTATTGCGAACTCAAAGCCAGAAGAGGCTTTTGGTCCACGGTTGCCAACAGACTCTATTTCCTGCAACAAAACAGAAAGTGATAATAATAATAATAATATTAATGCACTTGACATAGCTGAGTCCGATGGGCAGTTGAGGAAGCGAGCAACGATGCAGTATCTGTCACGACGGCTGGATGAAATGAGCAAAAGTTGGCAGCACGAGAGAAGATGTTGAGTAGGAAATGTGGAGGTGAGTTCCACTAAAGAACGTGGTTCAGTGTGGCAAGCTGTGTTGCAATAAACTAATGAATCAATGCACAAAAGGCTGAACCGTCAAATAAAATTCAATGCGAGCAAAACTTCAAACAAATGCAAATATCGCAGAGCTAGAAGGAAAGAATAATCAGAATTAGAAATCAAGACCCTGAAACCGAGAAGGGTAGATATATACGTGTTTCTTACAACATTGCTGGGCCCTAGCGATGTGTCCTTTATTTTCTTAGCTGTGCTGCTTCTTTGCACGTTACCAATAACTATATCGCGCATGTTGAAACTGTATATGTTACCACTAATATAGTTTGGTAAAGCTTTCTTTACTACACGTGTACAGTGCCTAGAAATAGGTACATATTCCGTTGAATACTCCGAGGGTGCTATGCAGCCGTATAAGCGTTATTATTACATTAGTACACCTTAAAAAGTAAGACTTATAGTAAAGGTTGGCTGATTAAAAATGCTATAGTTCTACAGAGGTATAATCGCTCTAGTGACTAGTACTGCTGCTCCAATTGAACGGTTGGAGATTGCCTGCAGCAGATCTCAAACCCACGAGCTGGGTCGCGGAAATCGTGCACCTTACCCTATGGCTAGTATATCCACAAGCACATGTCTATCACCATTGTGAGAGGGTACCGCCTTCGCCTTGCGTACAGCAAATGATGAATCTGACACTCAAAGTCAGGGCTAACTAATGCTGTGCGTAATATAGCGTCCCTGGGAGGGACCTAACTTTGTTAACGTCAGCTGCTAAGCTATCATTGAAGTCACAACGGAAGCCGCAGCCCTAGTGCTACAATTCCCGTACCAGGTGAACAGCAACGGCTCGGTAAATGGCATCAGCGTGTATAAAAGCAATTGATTTTGAATTATGAGAAGTTGCTAATATTGCTATGCATTCACTGCCCATACAGGTTTAGCAATTGCCTACAAATATTCCTTTTTTCCCATGGAAAGGTGAGATTCTGGCCTACTAAACTCCACACCCAGCATTGTAGCCTGCACTTATACCGGTGGCACCAAAGTGAGCGAACGCGTGGCTCCATTTCCACCATAATGTAGAGCGATTAAAATGAGCGAATTCGCAATAGCTCATGCAAGTGAATACGATACTCGTACTAGACGACGGAGCGATCTAGCAGAGGGGACCCAGGCGATGAAGTTCTCGCTCTTCACGACTCCGGTCTTGGATTTGAGTCCTGCAGCTGGCCTTTGACCTTTGCTGCTCACTCCAAGCGGGATCGTATCATCTAAGGCTGCTCTGCAGCTACATAGTCAAGGCTCTTTGATCGGCTGCTCTTCGCTTTACTTTACGAAATGAGAAACTGTTGTGGTTTACGAAAATAAGAATGGCTTTAAAGGATTTAGTAAGCCTATGCGAGATATACCAGCTAGCTTTTTAAATAATAATAACATTTATGTTGCATTCAAATAGCACCGTTATAGAAATACATCTTTATTGGTAATTTATATTGGCTAGATAGAAAGCACGCAGGCTGATCAACGACAAATCCCATAATTGGAAGTAACCGTTCGCATTTACAAGATAATGCATGTGAAGAGAGAACAATATGAGGAGCGATTAGGTTTTATCTGTACATTAAATATTCATAAGTCAGGAAAGTCGATGCTATTGGGTAGAGATTTTGAGGCTACAGGCAAGTAGACCTGAAGGCACGGTCTCCGCAAAATGCTAGCTGATTGAACAGCCTCTTTTTGTATAGCGGCAGAAGAGATTTAAAGGCTACCACTACCACTTAAAGCGACAATAAAGGATCGCCCACCGCAGGATTCGCATTCACGACCTCAGGGCCAAGGTCGTGAAGCCCAACCGCCGTACCCAGTGAGTCATCGCGGCTCTGGGATTGGTTCAAAGCACAGCTCACAGAATGGGACAGCGGAGCAGATCACTTTGTAGAGAGCCATTTAAGACTTTCCAGCCGATTTAACTGCGTGGACCGGTGCAGCACCCATGCATTCCGACGACGAACAACCGTGCTAACACAGTTTGCAATTGCAAATAGTGCGGGGGAGCGCAAGCGAGAGAGAGAGAGAGAGAGAGAGAGAGAGAGAGAGAGAGAGAGAGCGAGAAAGTAAGACGTAGTTCGGGTATGAACTGTGGTGGCACTCTAGGTTAAGCCATTGCTTTTAATGACTACGATCCCGAAGTCGCGGTTACGATTCCTGCGGTGGGCAAACTTTTATTGCCACTGCGAGCGGCGGTGGTAGCCGTAAATGCTCTCCTGTCGCTATACAAAAAAAGGCTGTCGCTATTCAAAAGAGGCTGTTTAATCAGCTGCGATTATTAATTTTTGTTTTCATCCAAGATACCCGCCATAAATTCCTAGCCCGACTCACCTTTATTTCAAGTCCTGAATGGAGTCGGCGCTCTACAAATGCGGTGATGCTCTGACCACGAGGCGACCCTCACTCGCTCGGGTAGCGAAATCGCAAAAATCTTAAGCTAGTGATGTGCGAAACGATAAGAACACAGCACTCGATATACCGCAAGCAGCCCTAGCTACGACGGTGTTTTTGAAAAAGCACAAGCAATAGCCTGTGTAATCGCGGCTGATACGACAGGTGACTTCCAGCCGACCCGATAACAGGCTTACATTAGCTCGCGCTCAGCGCTAGGATTCGACGACCTGCAGACCGTCGCTCCAAGAGAGCCACTGCAATCGGGCTCATTCCTTGAATAATAGCCAGATCATAAGTCATACAACAATCCCGGTCTTACGTAATAATGCATTGCGCTGGTCTTAAGCCTCGGCTTATCACGGCTATTTCAGGCTTTTAAGCTCATAGTCCTCTATCGCAGGGCATTACAGTGAGTCCCGAACAGTGTTCGGAGGGACTCAGTTCAGGTCGTATCGCTAGGAAGTTTTTCTCAACATGTATCTCATAATACAGATAAGATAGCGGGGAGCGATTCGTACAGGTTTAATTCGTATAAAAATTGTGACGCGGCGCTGCGGTGACGGAAGATACACGCACACACTCTTCGGCGGCGACGCCGAACGGTAGGCGACAAACTCGGGCGGCCATGTGTAACCGGATACACGTCACTAGCCCGGAAATATAGCCGTGATGTTATTTGTGGGCTCTCGCGACCAGCGCCCACGCCCGCCGGCCGTTCGGCCCGCCCACCGCGCTCTTAGCCCTATGATTGTCGCGCGAGGCGCGTCCTCAACGCAGCTCGCAGCTGCGGCGCGAGCTTAAAGCACTCGCGAGTTTCGAAACAGCACTCGACAGCCGGTCCCTCGGCCGCGGCTGGCTCGCCAGCCGGTACCGGTGCCCTTTGGCTCGTCGGAGCTCCCCCTCCGGGCGACATGGTCGTCGTCTGCCGCCGCCGCCGCCGCCGCTAACTGAGCTAGCCGACGATTCCGGCGATTCTGCGAGTCGAGGCTCCTGCGGCTCATAGTCTGGATAGTAGTATGCCTTCCGGAATAGAACGGCCGCGCGGCGATGCGCATTTGCGTGTCATCGTGGTCATGTGCTTTGCTGGAACGGTTGCGGCCGGCGTCGGCGTCGCCACTTACGGTGAGTCGCCTTTGGCGCTTTCGTTCGCGTCGGATCTGGGATGTTCGGCGCTGCGCCGAACTGGCCTCTCGGCCGCCCCGACTGTCCGGCCGGCGCTCTTTTCAGTCGAGATTTGTTGCTAGGTCGCACCCAATACTGCCTCCCCCCAGCCAGCCAGCCAGCCCGCAGGCCGTCGGACTCAGCCGAAACCGCCCGGTCACTCCGGCGGCCGCCATCCTGCGGTGCGACAGCGACTCCCATCCGCTCCGACTCTGGCGCAAGCACCGGGAAAGCTTTCGTGTTCCAGCTTCTGCTGCTGCTGCTGCCGCCTCCGCTATCGGCCACAGCAGCAGGGCTAGCAGCAGAGAGACTTCGACTTTAGGTCCATGCTAAGCTGGGTAGGTGGGAGGCGCGTCCAGGCCTTCAAAAAATCGATGCTGGAGCACATCCGAGCTGGCCTAGCATCGATTATAGTTTAGCCTCGGTTCGGTGGCTGCGGCACCGTATGCGGGTGTCTAGGAGCGCGCGTGCAAAAACACACGCGACGCCATCGCCTCAGCAGCCGCGACCTCGGCAGCTGTTGGGCGAAGAAACCGGCGCTTTCATCTGCCAGCTAGCCGATCTGCTGAGTAGTCCCGGCTCCATAGGAGTGTAGGGTGCTGCATTGGTTTCGCCGGTGGGTGGTATTGCTCGACTGGGAACCCCTTTAGCAGTGCCGTGAGACGAAGAGAGCACCTGTACGGCCGAGGAGAAAGCAGGAGACTGCACTAGTTTCTTTTCGAGCAGCTAGCTTGTTTGTCCGCATGCGCGATCTCCTGTGCTCGAGCGGCACATGGTTGCAGCCAGTCTTCAGGGAGTGGCCTCACGGTCCGATCTGTGGTCCCAGACTACGCTTAAGTGGCATTCACCTAGTCGGTATCGTCTGACAGCCACTAAAGTGACTAAGATTGTTTGACAAGTGCCCAGTATTCTACAGCATGCAAGTACTTCTTAGCCACAGAGATTGACTGCTCTTGCTTTTTCATGATTCGATCCAACACTAACGACAACCGATATTTTTTTGCTTTCTCTTCAGTGCTATGGATCCCTCAGCTGTTTCGTATCCAGCTTTAAGAATCGGGCTGACAAAGCAATCATGCCCCCATTTACATCACCTACTGCGAATTTTTAGCTAGCTGGAAAAGTAGTAACTGTATTGGGTTCGGCATTGTAAATTATCACCTAGCCAGTAGAATAACACTTATCAGCAGGTGTGCCGGTAGCTGGCTGACAGGGCTGCCACCAATCTGGAAAGATGCTGCAATTTCACATCTTGGATGCCAACATTAAAAGGGTTTGCCTGCCATCGGAGCAAACACTTTTTGTGGGTGGGGCTAGTGGTAGCTGAAGTAGGATCCACGGTTCCTGCTTTCTTTACTTATGCAGATGACATTTACATATGTAGCTACAAGTAATGCTAAGCGAATTCTTGGAGCTTAAGTCGCCTGCCTGATTGCTGCTAACAGTAGAAAGAGCTAACAACAGCAGGTGTGGCAGGTGTGGCTGCACAGGGGCCGGCAGACCCAATCTACCCTCCATGTTCCACAACCCTAGAGTCCAGGTTTTCATGCTCCAGTTGTCATCGCTTCTCTTTTTCGACTACTTTGGCTCATGCCCACCACAGCTGCAATCCTTGTAGGAGAGGAGCTCAATCAGCCGACAAGTGGGTGGCATTGCACTTAGATGGGGTGGGTGTCTATGTGGTGGGACATCTGTTGTTTCTCCACTCTCTCAATGGTGGTTGTGTAATAGAAAATGCAGTGCTTTACACCCATCACCCTAAGAAGCATAGCCACTTTGGTCGTCATCTTGCCTTGGGGAATAACAACAGCAGGCTATTGACTGAGGCACCTGTCTTTGCGGACTTTCTCTGTGAGCCACTTGACGTTCCACTCTGCTGCCCTCATGTATGATCTCAATGAGGAAAGAAGAGAGTGAGATAGGGCCCGAGGGAAAGCAAAAAAAGCTATATAGAGAAAGAGAGAGAGGTGCGCGCGCGCACACACACACACACACACACACACATATAGAAAGAGAGACAGAGACAGACACACACAGAGGCAGAGACAGAGAGAGGCAGAGAGAGAGAGAGAGGCAGAGAGAGACAGAGAGAGAGAGAGAGAGAGAGAGAGAGAGAGAGAGAGAGAGAGAGAGAGAGAGAGAGAGAGAGAGAGAGAGAGAGAGAGAGAGAGAGAGAGAGACAGAGAGAGAGACAGAGAGAGAGAGAGAGAGACAGAGAGAGACAGAGAGAGACAGAGAGAGAGAGAGAGACAGACAGAGAGAGAGAGAGAGAGAGAGAGAGACAGAGACAGAGAGACAGAGACAGAGACTGACAGAGAGACAGAGAGTGAGAGAGAGAGAGATGACACGTGCTGCCACCCTGTTCTACTCGGTCTGCAGCCCTCACTTGAAGTCCTAGAGAGTGTCGAAGCTCAGTGAGATCTCAGTTCCCTTTTTAAAAACTCATTTCTGCTGCTTCTTCTCCAAAGGCATGCACTGCAAATGAGCGATATCATGATCCGAATAGGATCGTGTGTTGGTACCCCCAGGCCCCGACGAAGAGCAGCAGCCTGCCTTTAGTAAGGGGGGAGGAAAGCAGTGGGCAAAGATAGCCAAACCGTCTGCTCGTGTGGTCCCATCCTCGGGCAGTGGTGGCCACATTCCTTGGAGAGGGGGGGTTGCACTGGCGAGCCTGACCGAAGATATCTCACTCAGCATGTAAAGTGACAGCTAGTGTCGTGACAGTGTGTTCACCAGATCGATATATTCAGTTGATTGCTGTCAAGCAATCTTTCGGCCCAGCTGCTCCCTGGCTTAGATCATAGGTCACTAACTCTTCAGCTTCATGTGAGCCTAATATTGCTTATGGGGGATAGTGTAGTCGTGGCATTGTGTGTTGGGTGCTGTGAGTGTGCAGTGCAAATGGATGTAATGGCACTTCTCAACCCAGCTTATGGAGGGAACCTGAAGAGTGCTGCCTACCCTTACCCTGAGGTTCGCGGTGGTTAGTATTGTTAACTTCATGCAATTATTGCTATTTTATAATTATTTCCTATTTCGAAACCCGATAAAGCCGAAGTGACTAGCTGGGTACTGCAGATATAGCGCGCACACACACACACACACACACACACACACACACACACACACACACACACACACACACACACACACACACACACACACACACACACACACACACACACACACACACACACACACACACACACACACACACACACACACACACACACACACACACACACATATATATATATATTATTTATATAATACAGTCGACTCCTCGTATAAGAATATTGGATCACACCACTTCTCGCTGACCTGCAGTGGCTCCCAGTCAAGCAATGCATCGACTTCATGATTTTGTCACTCACTTTAGGTCCCTTCATTCTGTGGCTCCAGCCTACCTATCAGATCTACTTCCCCACCAGGCTGAGCATCCTACCATCTGCTTCTCAGAATCTAACTGTTTACTCATACCTCATGTACATTTCCAATCCCTTGGAGACCATGCCTTTAGTTGGTATGCTCCCAAAGCCTGGAACTCACTCCCGACTTGTGTCGCGACATTTTCTCACTTGTCCACATTTAAAAAGAAACTAAAAACACATGTATTTATCACAGCATTTAATGGGTCCCTTTGATTCGTCATGTATGTGCTTATGCGTGCTGACACTATGCATGCTGCCTCTAACCACACTTGCATGCTGACCCTGTGCAGATCGTGCTTAACCATGTTATTCATGTTGTTTATAAAAAAAAAAGATTCACCATTCGATCGTGTTTCCTTTGCAGCAAATGTAGAGTACCTAGAAAGAGATAGAGTTCTCTGAGGGCTCTATATCAAATGTATTATCATTATTATTATAGAGGAATACTCCACTTATAAGAATAGCAGTTCCGCATCCCAGAGTTACTCTAGCTATAGTCTCATTCAACATATGGCAATACTCTGCTTATAAGAATGGCCTTTTGTTGGCCTGAGCTTATTTTTATAAGTGGAGTCGGCTGTATATATATATATATATATATATATATATACATATATATATATATATATATATATATATATATATATATATATATATATATATATATATATATATATATATATATATATATGTATGTATATATATATGTATGTACAGGCCTATATAGATGTACATAGGTGCTCACACAAACACTGATACACACTGATACACATGCACACACATGCACTCACGCACACAAACACACACACACACACACACACACACACACACACACACACATGCACACAGGCGTTTGCGTATGTAGAAATATATCCCTGTGTTAGTCGAAATAGATTAGCTGGTTTGATTCTTGTCTGGCTCCGAGTTTTAAAGGTCAAGGTTTTTAAATTCCAAAGACTATGCCTGTCTCCTGGCTTCACAGTGCTTGCATATGCACTTGAGGGCTGTCGGTAATAGAGTCTGGTTTGTGGTGAGGGTAGTCATTTTTTTTGAGCAGGTTTTGGCATGGCAAAATGCCTGCGTTTTCGAGCTGCTAGCTCTGATGTCCGGCGCTGCTCCTTTGCCGGCAGCCGTTGAGCATGCCGTGCCGAATTTACTGCTTAACTTAAAAAGTCACAGCCGAGTGGCTGGAAGCAGGAAGCCTCATGCTGGCTGTGCTGCAGTTCAGGAAATAAATACTAATTATTATTGACAGGCATTATTCACGGTATTCCCAATGCGTTTTTATCAAGAAGACTGGTCGTAAATTGGGATCCAACGTCGTCAGTGCTTAATGAGCGAGAGACTCTCGAAATTTGAGCCTATTTTTCGGCAGCAGCGCAACCCTGCCCTCCAGCTGCAAGGATCGATGCAGCTGAATCTTATGATCAATTTTCTCTCTTAAAATTGAACGTCTCAGGTTGCCGATGTTTGGGATTCCAGGATGCATAGTGGTTTTACTTTTTGCTTTGAGCCGGCAGCCCTCAAGCCTGTCAAGTCTTTTTCCAGAGCAGCTTCAGAAGTGGCACGAGATGAAGAGAACAGCAGCAGCCCCCTCCCAGTAGTCGAGGCAAAAAAGTACTTGTTTGTACGATAGTCCTGTTAGAGTACTTAGTCGCTGTTCAGGTGCTTTACATATGCCGCAAAGCTCGAGCCCACGACCTCGGTCGTTTAAGGCCAGAACCTTGTCCGTGGGCCAAACCGGGTAAACGAAGCACCGAACTAGTCCAGCTTCTTGTTTCATGGCTAGCTTGCCGGCTACATCGCTAGCTTCCGTTTTAGCTCTCCGTCATGCTCGTACAAAGCCGTACATGTGCCTGAGACATGCTTCAGTGTTGGTCTTTGCTTGCCCCAACCGATTCCGGTGTTGCACTGTGACTTGCTGACTCAAACGAGATCCCTGTCAGGATGTCGGCTGCCGAAGGTGTCAGTTGTTAGAGGTGCGGCCTAGCTGTCAATGGCAGCCTGTTGCTAGCCAGCCGATTCTATTGGTTCAGCTCTGTCACACGCCTCAGTGGCTAGATCTAAGTGCTCGACGAGTCAAGCAGCCTGGTTTGTCTGTCTTATCGGCCATGCAGCTGCACCTCACGACCTCAGCAGCTGGCTGAACACACAAAGGATTGGCTGCTGCTGCTTTGGCTGATGCAACTGGCCCGTGAGCTATGAGCAGATAGCCACCTACACCGGCTTCGAGTTAGCAGTAAGGAGACTCCAGTCTAATGCCTAATGCTGTAGTCGATTGATTGTTGCCAAGCAGCTTATAGTGCAGGCTTTGTCAATAATGAATTAGCTGGAGAATTTCAGTCGGAATCTGTGCCATACCTCTGAAGCTTCTCTCCCTGTCACCAACGACATTTAGGGCAGCAACTCAGTGTCCCTCTCGGTCTGTCAGCTGCATTCGACATCGGTGATTCATCTGTCCTACATGAACGAGTGAGAATAACGATCAATTTGTGTGATGAGGCTCGTACATGCTTCGAGTTGTATTTGTCTGAAGACTTTAAGCACCCTAATAGAACATAAGCCCTATGCAGGCACTTTGCAACTCACTGCAAGAAAAGCACTTATCAATAGTTAATGAAAAGCAAGTTATCATGCTTAGGCAAGCATGTAGATGCACGCAATTATCGTGCCCAGACAGGAATGCAAAAACACTCAAACCTCTCACTGCTGCTCTTCACCAGCTCGATTGGTTAGGAACACTCACTCAATCATGCACAGGTAAGTTAAGCACACAAGAAAAAGACAGCTCCGATGATGTGCTGTACACAAGCATATTGCTCATGCCCTTCGTCGTCGTGACTCCCACATATAGTCGTAGCACATATGTGCGCACAGGACAGTTCACTCAAACCGAGCTAAAGCAGCACTGAACAGGCCCACATAGTCTTTGTGGCTTTGTGGAGTTGCAGACGGAGGAGATGCACACACACACGAACGCACGCACGCGCGCGCGCACACACACACACACACACAGAGGCATGTTTGTTAGCTTCATTTTGAATGTTGCCAAATCAGGAGTTGACATAATGTATGTTGCTGGTGAGCTCCAGGCTTTTGGAGCATAGAGCAGCTGAAGGTAAGGTCTTCGAGAGATTTGATGTCGGTAGCACCACCGATCGACCGACCGATTGTTAGAAGAGCTGCTGCTGCTGCTGCTATGTGTGTGTGTGTGTGTGTGTGTGTGTCTGTGTGTGTGTGTGTCTGTGTGTGTGTTTGTGTGTGTGTGTGTTTGTGTGTGTGTGTTTGTGTGTGTGCGAGTGTACGTGCATGTGTATGCATGAGTGTGCGTGTGTGTGTGTGTGTGTGTGTGTGTGTGTGTGTGTGTGAGAGCTTCCCAGCTGCCATAGCAGCTTCCCGGATTGATCAGCTGTCGGAGCTGTCGTCCCAGCAATCAGGTTCTGGGGCTTTTGGCCAGTCAGACTGTTGACGACCTGGAAGCCGGCCGAGGCTTGCAGAACCGATTGGTTTAGCACTTGGCAGGAGACTAGATAGTGCCACTCTGTGGGGGCGTAAGTGCTGATGGTCTCTCTCAGATGGAACACTCAACCCTGTCTCTGAGCAAGATCTTGCTGTCCCATTTAGCTGGCTCCAATTCATTTGCCACGCCCGGATGAGAGGGTCTGGGCCGGCTGGTTTACAGTGTTTAGCTGCTTTATCGCTTATTTGACTGAATGAAGCTCAGATTACTCAGTGCTAGCCAGCAGCATCATCCTCATCATGAAAGGTGTGATGTCAGAAGGTCCATATGCCAGCACCATTAGGCTCAGATCGATCGCTTGTGTGTGTTTGTGTCTGTGTATGTGTGTGTGCGTGCGCAGGTGTGTGTGCGTGTGTGCGCGCTTGCGCGCGTGCATGCAGGCGAATGTGTGACAGCCATTGGAAAGAGAGAAAGCCTAACAGTTGGCTCTGAATGCCACCGGGTGTCGTTAGCTGATCTGCAGCTGCAACAAGAAGAGCTGTTAGCAGCAGTCTTGCTCACGCCTGTGCTGGCAGTGCCAGAGTGCCAACAAGCTGGAGTATTACTGAGTCAGAAGTAGCATGTCCGGCTTTGCGTTGAGCTAAATTCTGAGCCTGCACGCTGGCAAATTTCGGCTGCATTGGTCTGACAGGAAGGTCCCCTGATACTCTGCTCTCCGGCTGTATCGTAGCTATTGCATCCTTGCTATCCTTGCAAAATCCTTTGATACACTAATCACTGCAGTGGTGGCTGTTCCCCTTGAAGTGCTAGTTTTGGCTGGGCAAACAGTGCTAGGCTGCAAGTGTACCTATAGAGGCAGGCATGCCCTTGCCCATTCATGCAGAGCTCTGGCACACACAGTATGGAGCCATTCAATGGCTTAATGAATTCGTTTGCAAAAATGCAAATTGATCAGCCCTCTCGTGTGTGCTTGTGTGTGTGCTTGGGTGTGGTTGGGGCAGCTGCCGGCTTGCACAGCAAAACTGTTTAACTCCTCCATCCCAAGCCGCCCTCGATGATCAGCAAAGGTTCTCCTTTTTTATGGCGCAAAACCTGCCATGCTTCAGAGGGCACGGTGGGGAAAGAGTGTTAAACTTAGTTATGGCTGCTTATGCTTGGCCTTTTTGCGAAAAGCTAGGAGACATTGCGCCGAATGTGATCTGCTGATAATATTTTGAGGCCAGGTGCGGTTTTATCGTCACTGCATACGAGTATCACTACCTCGATGCAGGATGCCCTCGATGTCGGGCATTCGGCAAGTAGGGAGCTGGGAGTGGAGCATGGCAGCATGAATGCAATGTAATGTATCCCAGTCTTTAACTCCACCAAGCCACGAGACACTGTGGGTGCTACGAAGGGGAGCTTTTTTTTACAGCAAACCCAAAGCCTAGTACCCAGCCTTTAGTACGAATTCGCTTGCTAGCAGACTTCATCCCGCACTGCAAAGAGAAAGTGAGACGCATAGCTGAGCCACGTCGGCTGCTGAGGACCGTGCAGGTCAGCTCGGATGCAGAGGGCTGCCAGATGATGAGCACCAGTGCTCTCAGGGAGTAGTGGTGCTCATCAAGCACCCTGCTAGCAGCTTCAGCAGAGAGCTGACTCGGAGCAGAGCAGATGGCCATATCCTGGAGGCTTGACCAGTGGCATCAGACCACCACTACCGGTCCTTCCCAGACTGGACTTACTTTACACTTATTGGTTTAGCCGTTGGAGAGGTCGCTCGCGGGTTACTCTTGCGAAGTGGTTCTCAACCTGTTGGTTGCTACCTCTTCGGACGTCGAACGACCCTTTCACAGGGGTCGCCCAAGACCATCAGAAAACATGCTTTTCCACATTTTGCACAAAATAATTTTATGGCTGGGGTCGCCACAACATGACGAACTGTATTAGAGGGTCGTGCCATCAGGAAGGTTGACAACCACTCCAGTCTAGCAGATGGGGACGCGAGCCGTTTAAGATAAAGGTGTGGCAGGACTGGAGGGTCTCAGCATGCTCAGTTCCAACTGCAACTGAGCAGCATTTATAGCCAGCCACCTCAGTAATGGCCTTTCTTTTAGCAGAGAATCAACTGCTAAATCAGCATGCCCAAGTGGTCCAGATGGCCAGCCAAAGCGGGCTGTCAAGATTAATGTGAGAACATTTAGATGTGACCACTTCAGCTGTGTAGGGAAGGACAAAGCAGCTCATCTAGGTTTAAGCTAAGAGCTGATCCAAGGTTGAAATCTTCAAGTCTCTGTTGATAGTGCCGATATCAATTTGCTGTAGCCATTCTTTTGAATCGTCCAATGAGATTGCTGGTAGTGCTGGCATCAATGAAACTGCTCAAGCTATTGATTTCCCACTGGGCTTCGATGGCTGCACTAGTGGCAGGGGCAGATCTGATGTTTCTTGATGGGGTTCTGTCGTAGTCGGTCGCACCGGTAATGACAATCGATGTGCTGCAGGCACATCTGCCAGTGTTTAATTGCCAGCAGTGTGAGGGTGTTGCAGGATGTCTGCATGACTGCATGACTGCCAGCTGCATCTTCCAAGCACTACCGGAGCATGAAGCTGATGCTTAGCTTACCCCAGCGAATTGGAGGGCTGCTCAGTTCGATAGTGAGAAGGGCCCAAGAGTTTTTTGTGGGAGCTTTTGATTGATGCGAGTACTACTACAATACTGCCTCTGTTCGGTATATGCGACGTAAATGTCTAATTCCACTGCGAAATTAAGGCCAAGCTGTGACCTGCTGCTGTTAGCTTTTCGTAGTTACCAAATGCTTACACTTGGCTTGGCATCGGGGTTAAGCTGCTCATATTTGACGACCAGGGTCGTGGGCTCGAGCCCTGCGGTATAAGTGAAGCACCTGGATATAGATTAAGTTCTCTTAGGGTGCTATACAAGTTAATTATATGTTTAGCAGCCTTAGCAACTTTTGGCGTCATCACAATTTCCAATAGACTTTATCTCACTCAGTCAAGAAAGTAAATATTGAAGTAGAGGTCTGCTGATTTAGCAGTGTCGTTTATTTAGTGTCAGAAAATCACCCCCACTTTAATTGAAAATAAGGGATTGCCTGCTGCAAGGCTCCTATGCATTACCTGAGTCGGGAAGAGTGAGTACCTTACCCCTCTGCTAAGACCTGGTGGCGAGTTGTTAGGATGGCTAAGAAATTAAGTAGCATTGCATAGCATCTGCAGCACAAGAAAGATCAGATAGGAGTTGTAGCAATCTCGAGCAGCAGCAACACCACCACCACCAGACCAGATGTTGTGTAGCACCCAGTTATGGCAGCCAGTTCTGCAAGTGGAGGTTTCACCGACCAATAGGTTCCATTTTCACGTTCCTTTAGGCACAAGTAAAGAACTGATGGTGTTGAAGGCTCAAACTGCAGTAGAGTAGCCATGGCTTTTCTCTACGGCAGCCTTGCACCTACTCAATTGCAGTCGCCTAGCCGAGAGAGAGAGAGAGAGAGAGAGAGAGAGAGAGAAAGAGAGAAGGGGGAGCGAGAGACGGGAAGAGAGAGAGAAGGGGGAGCGAGAGACAGGAAGAGAAAGAGAGAGGGGAGAGAGGGAGAGGGAGAGAGAGAGAGAGAGAGAGAGAGAGAGAGAGGGAGAGAGCCATGATGAAACAAGAGAAAACGATCCTTAAAGAGCAGTCCAGACGAGTTGCACCTGGTCCGGTGCCTTTTGATGAACTGTTTGATTTATCGCAAGGCTGTATCCGTGTTTCCCTGCTCCTCACATCCAAGCTCTGAGCAGGCCTTGTGAGGTTTCCACTACCTATCCTCCATAGTAAGCCAGATGGTCTTCGGTTGCATAATGTAATGTAATGTAATATATCTCCATCTGTAACTCAACAAGGTCATAAAGACTTTGCAAGCAGCTGCTTTCCTTTTCAATCCAATGTGAACTGTGAGAGGAGCCATCATTCGGCGAACAATTTTTCAAGTGCCAGAAAGCAGCTTCTTGTGCAACACAAAGACAGAAGGACACTAAGGTTTCGTACATCTCTACTGACAGAGAACACAGCTGAAATCTCAAAGATACAGCAACAGCTCTTTAGCCATGGTCAACCTTACGAAGAACCCGTCACTGCATGTGCCTAACTGGCCCATCCCCAACTCTGGTTGACTGCGAGTCGGAACTAAAAAATAAAGTGAGCTTGAGCTTGAGGAGTGCATACTAATTTTTAATTTTTTGCCGAAACAAGTGATGAAAAATTATCGAGAAATCAAACCAAACGAAGCTGCTCACAGGACTGGCCTCGTGGCTCATCACAGGAATTTGTTTATCGAGCACATGTTTGTTGATTACCAACATTTCGCCGACCATCTGAATGGGCTGACAATTTAATCAGCCAGCCTTTAGTTGATAAGGAGCATTTTTTAGCTACTTGTTGTATATACAAATAAATATAATTCATCTATTTAGGTCTCTAAGAAAAACTTAATATCTATTCAGGCCATCACATATGTATCCTTGTCATTAACTTCACAAATTCATAAAGACTATGTAGGTGTTACGCAGGAGAGTTTTGCATAGCACACTCAAGGCCTAAGCAGCTTTCGGTATGTAGTCGGTAGCCAACAGACTTCGTCTCACGCAACAAAGAGAAAGTGCGAAGCATAGCAGAGTCAGGAGAGCAGTTGAGGTAGTGAGTAGCATGGAAGTAGCAGCTCAGGACCGCTGAAAAGGATGTGCCATAGTCGGCAGCAGGAGAGTAGTTGTTATAATAATAATAATGTACTTGATGCATAAGAAACATATGCTACAGGGGTCGAGCCCATGATCTCGGTCATCAAATGCATTCACCTTGACTTTAATCGAGGCGAGTATGCACCTGCAGTATTCTCTGGTGGCATGCACTGTATGACAGAATCAGGGGTCTAATTTAACTGGCAGCAGAAGAGCCCCGATGGCTTTCAACCAGCTTTCGACACGACCTGCCGAAGGTCTCAAACCTGAGACCTGGGTTATGAACCGCACAAGCACCTACCCTACTGCTGGGCTACGAACCCAGGGTCAGCGAACTAACAACTGAAAGCGATATTGAAAGCGAATTTGAGATGCCAATACCTCAATGCAAACGAAGTCAATAATGTTAGAATACCAATTCAGATCTTAGTCACCCGAGGAAAAACTGTGTTAAATGCTGAACTGCAAAAAAGGTCTTTTAAATGTTCTTCTGACAGAGCTCTTTGCACACAGAGCATGTGGCTTAAGCACCCAATGTGTGGAGCCATTTCCCTGACTCTTCTAGGCCACTGCTAGAGAGATGTGTCATCAATTGTGCCCATCTTGGCCCAGTTGCTTGGGTAAACACAGCAGCAGACAGCAAGGCAGATGTGCCATCTGTCTGTTGAATTGTTGGTGCTTAAAGGCTACAAACAATGGATTCTTTTGGCTACAATAGAGTTCGTTGGTGGCAAGAAGGGAAGGTGAACCAGCAAGTTAAGGTAGGTCAGGCTAGCTCATCTTCCTGATAGCTGTTGTTATCATACTATCCTAAAAGGAGCATGCAGAATACATGCTTGGTATTTGTATGTAAATGTATGCATCTCCTTTTGTAACTCAACAGAGTCACACATGCGATTAAGGCCCATGGAATAGGATATCACTTCTATGCTGAAGATACTCAGTTGTATTTGTCATTTAAACCGTCGGAATCTGCTGCAGCAACTGAGAAACTGAATGCCTGCCTTGCCGATATTCGATCCTGGATGTCGGAAAACTTCCTGAAATTAAATGATGATAAAACCGAACTGCTGCTCATAGGACACCCTAAGCATGTGGCTGGATTAAAAGGCTTTGCTGTTCTAATAGGTGATGCTATTGTGCGACCTTCACCACGTGCTCGTAATCAAGGTGTCGTGTTCGACAGCTGCCTCAATTTCAAAAGCTTCATTCAGAAGACTGCCTCTACAGCTAGCCATCACATCCGATCCCTATCCAAGATTAGGAGCTGTCTCCCACAGTGGCTTGTACAAAATTTAACTAGCTCTTTAGTTCTGTCTCGGCTTGATTATTGTAATTCCCTTTTTGCTGGGCTGCCAAAGAAAGCTACTATGCCACTACAGCGGACTATGAATATGGCTGCAAGGCTGGTCTTCAAGTCCCAGCGGTTTGAGCATGTAAGCTTTAGCTCTGCAGGTCCTAGACTGCGGATCTCGCTTCCACAATTCTTACGCAACGACATCTACTCTCCAACTGCCGACTATGGCACATCTTTTTCAGCGGTCCTGAACTGCTACTTCTATGCTACTCACTACCTCAACTGCTCTCCTAACTCTGCTATGCTTCCCACTTTCTCTTTGTTGCGTGAGACGAAGTCTGTTGGCTACCGAATGCGTACCGAAAGCCGCTTAGGCTGTGAGTGCGCTATACAAAACTCTCCTGCGTAACACCCACATGGTCTGTATGACTTTGTGGAGTTACTGACGGAGATACATTACATTATATGCAGGAGAGTTTTCTATAGCACGTTCTAAGCCTAAGTGGCTTTCCGTACTCATTCGGTAGACAGCAGACTTCATCTCACGCAACAAAGAGAAAGTGACAGTGAAGCATAGCTGAGTCAGGAGATCAGTTTAGGTAGTGAGTAGCAGCTCAGGGCGGCTTGAAATGATGTAGAATAGTCGGCAGCAAGAGAATAGTTGTCATTGCCTAAGAATTGTGGAAGCGAGTTCCACAATCTAGGCCCTGCAGAGCTAAAGGTTGTGTCACCAACAGTCTTTAAGCAGAGGAATGGAACAGTTAATTACAGTACCTAAGGGCACGAGGAGGCTGGAACTGGTGCATCAGTTCACCTAGGTCTGAAGGAGCCAAGCGGGACGATCCTTGTGAGTCAGTATAAGAACTTTGCTCTGTATCTGCTGCAATGGTCTAGTAGTTTTGTTTGGTAGCCCAGCCAAAACGGGATTACCATAATCTAGCCGAGACAGAGCTAAGGAGCCAGATAATTTTTTGCAAGCTACCGTGCAAGACAGTTTCTAATCTTAGATAGGTATCGGACGTGATGTCTAGCTGTGGAAGCAGTCTTCCTAACAAAGCTTTCAAATTTTAGGCAGATGTCGAACATGACACCTACATACATAGCACGAACTGACGGATGCTCAACAGCATCACCTATTAGTAGAGCAAAGCATTTTTGTCCAGCCGCTAGGTGTGCACAAATTACTGCTCTCTGCTTTGTTGCGTATCTTAATTATAAGTCCTGCTTTTCTGCGAGTTCAATAAGTGAAGTTGAAAATCTGCATATTCTTCATTCGTCTCAGGTCCATTTGCATTGTCCTACATGCGCCAAGGCAGGTTATTGTTGCTTATCAGCTCTAATGCTGCCTGTCCAACCAATGGATAGTCATGAGAAAGCCTTTTAGTTCTTTTAGGGTGCTTTACGAATGCATCAATGTAATAATAATAACAGTAATTTTTTGTTCTTGGATGACCAACTGCACATATACATGGTCGACTGTTAGTATCAGTAATACCTGCTTGTATGGTATGTCACTTGTTTGTAATACCTTGTTTGCTCTGTCCGTGTGGTGTCATTTATAGAGAGGTTTAGCTGTGTCCAACAAGACTAGCTCAGAATATCCATGCAGTGGATGCTATGCACCCTATACTACGTAATCATCCATCAGCACCGGCTAATTAGTTTTTGCGGCTGAGTTAATTAAGTCTGGTGTTTGCAGTATGCATCTATGTAAAGGTGTAACTGAAACTGCAAGGACGTATACAAAGCGGCCTTGGACTGATAAAGCTGGCAAAACAGCTATACTTTTTAAAAGTTGTTATGTGCTCACACATCAGCCTTACTTTGTATATGCAAGACTAGTGCAGCAGGGAGGGAGATTAGTGTAGCGTTTGTCGGTGGCCTGCTAGCCAGTTTTCTGGTTTTCCAAGGTGCTGTAACACCACTGCCTTTGCATGACCCTCATGCATCCCACCTTCCCCTGGTTAGCCTTAGGGGCGGTGATGCACCCAGTGGCTTGCTAGCTGACCAGAAATGCTGCTGTGGCATTTGCCACTGCAATCAGTTGTGAGCTAGTCATGTGAGGCTCGCTGTGAGGCTCATTCCGGCTAGTCGGCTCCCACTAAGCATGCTACCGTCTGGAGTGCTGAGGGAAAGTGGCCGGTCGTAGATCTTTCATCATTTTAATAAGCTAGATAGAGCACCGGCTTGGCCATTTGTCTGCTATCAGTTCTACCACATAGACATCACCTTGCTTGATTATTCAGTAGCATCAAGTGACTCATCTTTTATGTATTTATTGAAGAAACGATTCAGCCTAACTCTGTGTGCCTGTCAGGTTTTATGCGGCATTTCATCAGATGTAGCATTTAGCCACTGCCGCTGGGGAATCTGTTGTTGGGAACATGATGGCAATTTTGTCGCGATTCACAACGTCTGGCCTCCGACATCCCATCTAGTGACCATCCAACCGGTGAGACACCCCCCTTCACTTTGTGATGAGCACAAACTATATCGCCTGTTACCGACTGTAGCCATCCTTTTCCAGCTGTCCCGAACTGCCACTTTCATGCCACTTCCCCATTTGGCACCTTATCTCAGAAATGCTGCTCACTTTTTCTCTGTTCTGCTTGAGATGAAGTCTTTTGGCTACTTTATGTGTGCCAACAGTGGCCCATTAATAATAATAATGGTACATTTGTATAGCAACCTCAGGGAATTTAATCTCGGTCTAACACTTTACAAATGCTGTAAAGGAAGCATGAACAAATGATTAGTGGTGCCATGCACAATGAACAGGCATAGCATTGATGGAGGTGACATGCATGGTGTAAACTGGTGTAAAATACCGTTGGTGAGTTAGAATGCGCCGTGTCAGCCTGATCCTTGAGTAGGCAAAAGAATACTTTCCTGCATTACACCCATCCTCGTGACTTAGTGGAGTTACAGGACTAGACTCTTTACGTTTAATTCCTAGTGTTAGGTTGTCGACATTTGAGTGCATGTGCTGCTTCAAGCTTTGGCTACCGACTGGCCACAGCAATTGCCGTGCTGTGCCTCCAGCTACCAGCCGCATGAACCTGATCGACCGCCTGCTGATTTTGGTATTGGTACCAGTGGCAAGTGGCACACCAAGTGGGTGGATCAGTGGATAGATGGATGGAGTTTGGTGGATGGCAAGCAGGCAAGCAGGGACTGCAATAGCTGCAATTGACAATGCCCAGTTTCATCAGGGAGTTATGCCTCAACCGATGCCATGACACGTGTGACAGAGTGACAGATTGATCGCCGGATTCCCACAGAGTCCGGCTTGATTGCAGGACTATTCAAATCGAAGTATTAAATGCATGACCTCATCCATTTCTGCTCGGCCACCAAGGCTGCTCGTTCAGAGCTCTTGCCTTCTGCTAGAACACAGCAGCCTGGGCTATGCTGTTGTGACGCTTGCCGTTAGGGACATTTTAGTCATGGAAGTGGCACGTCTAGGGAAGGCCCCTTCCTGTGATACATTCCTCAGCTGATCTGTGGAAAGTCGTGGCCTGGCCATTTCTTCCATTGGCTTAGTTCCAGCTATGCCCCTACCGGAAGTATTGGACAAGCAAAAGAAGACCCTTCTATGCCAGATGAATGTCGGTTGGAGCTATCATCACCTGGTGTTTCACATCTGGCCATGCATCTTCAGACCAGCTGCCTGTGCGACTGCTGTCGTGCGAGGTCTTGCACAATCCTTGTCCGTGATTTACACTGCTGCTCCTCTGTGGTGCCGAGCTCCAGTCTGGCAGTGGGCATGACCATGCCAGGATGTGAGAGCACCACGCCTGCCTAACTTGACAGCCAGCTTACAGAGAAACAGCTTCGGCTGAACCTTGAAGGGCTGCTGCAGAGCAAATTTGCCTGCTTTCAGCGGTCGCCAGCAGCAGCAGCGCCGTGCCATGGCGCCCCCTTCCTAGTGCACTCACCATCTCCAGACCGTACTTCTGGGAATTCTGGTCGAGCTTGGGCTCCTGCTGGCTAGTCCTGCAGTCGCCCGATACCTGCTTTCTAGCAGTTGACTCATCCACAGCTGCTGCTGCTGCCGGGAGCAGTAGTACAAGGCTGGCCCATCGGACGAGCCAATCACCTCCAAGCTTGTGACTTCACCTGACTGGCAGCTGCTGCTGGCCACATTTACAGTGAGCTGAAACACCAGCAGCTTCAGCAGCAGCAGCCTGGTGTGCATGCTGAAGTTGTTGGCTCAGCTCAGGCTCTTCCTTCTCCAGAGATCCAGTCAGTCTGGCTGACAAGCTGCTGCTGCTGCCTCTGCCTCGACTGCTGTCTGCTGCCGGACTGCCCCAGGTTCGTCTTGATAGCCCGGCTTTTGATCTGTGTGTCTCTCCATCTCTCTCTCTCTCTCTCTCTCTCTCTCTCTCTCTCCTCTCTCTGTCTCCTTGTCTCTCTCCATTTCTCTCTATCTTTCCATCTCTATGTCTTCCTCTCCCCCTCTCTCCCCCTCTCCCTGTCTCTCTCTCTCTCTCTCCATCTCCTTGCCTTCCTTTCTGTCTGTCTCTCTCTCCATCTCTCTCTCTATCTCTCCATCTCTATGTCTTTCTCTGTGAGTCTCTCTCTATCTCTCTCTCTGTCCTCTCTCTCTCTCTCTCTCTCTCTCTCTCTCTCCCTGTCTCTCTGTCTCTGTCTTCGTCTCTGTCTGTCTCTCCCTCCCTCTCAGGGGAGTGCCAGCTAGCCGAAAGCTCGGTCGGTCGAGCAGTGCTTGCTCCGGCAGGCCATCGTGCCTGAGAGACGCCATTGGCCACCGGCCTAGCTCTGGGCAAGAGAAACCCTTCGGCCAAGCTCTGGGCCACAGCCACCACCGCCCCTCTCCATTGGATATGCTGCTGCTGCTGCTTCCCACCACACCTCACGCCCTCCTCTTCCAGGCCTGGGAGGGGAACCTTTGTTCGTATCCTTTGGGGCTGCTCCTTGCTTCGGTTCGGTTCGGCTCGGTTTCTGGCAGCCGTGCGCAAGGAGGCCGTCAGAGTTGGGCTCCTTTGCATAAGAGTTGTCGTCCTCTGCTTATGGGCCGTTGCTTGAGTTGGCCTTAAGTTGCCACTTGCCACTTAACCTTTTGCATTTTCCCATATAAAGTGCTGAAAGGCTCGAGCTTAGCCCTGCAGCCATGACTGCTTTTCTAGTGATCTTTGTGGGGTGTCCTCTGCTGCTGCACTCAATATTGGTGCTGCTGCTGCTTTTGAGCTGAGTCACAGCCACTGCTGTAGCTAGCCGTGAGGTTTAGCTTGCAGGCATTAAGTTCTTTAGCTGCACACACCGGGCAAGCTACCGGTTTTAAGCGGCTGTGAGATCAATTTGAGCTGCCGCTCATGCGTTGGCTCATTGGAGCTTTTTACCGGACTTTCCTGACAACTCAAACAGAACCCAGTCTCCAGGTTCATGCAGCAAGCACTTCCCTTTCAGGGTTTGCTGTTAGGACACTCCCACACATGGTTGAAAGAGTTGCCCATTGGCAAGCCTGTGTTCCTGTGTGATTATGCCAACAGGTACTTTCCCTAAACGAGCTGCAGCTGTCCCCCTCCTGAATCATTTAGTTGGCTGCACCACTAGCCTGACTGCTGCTGCTTCTGCTACACTTAAGGTTCTGCATTTGACTGCAGGCCATTGCCCTGGCAGCTGGCCTTTAATGCTCGCTGCTGTGCTGATGAAGGGCCGAACACAAGTGATCCAGAAATTGGTAGTGTACTGTTGCATGCCCTTCTGCCTATTTGGCTGGTGCCCTCACCTCCCTGCTCGTGAGTGCATTCTGCCTTGCCGGTGAAAGGGCAAACAGGTGAGTGGGCTCTCATACTGCCACATTAGCTGGATAGTAAGATAGTCGTTTCATGCATTGCTTTTTCTGATTCAATTCAATCGTTGAGTACATCCATACTATGTAGTAACATGTCACTTAGCTGGGAATTTCTTCTATCGGCAGGCATCTAATGCATGTCCTTAGCTCCAGCTGCTGGTGTTTTGACTTTCGCTTTTTGGTGCTTTCTGTAAGAATGTAGGAAGTCAGTTGATTTACTAGATAAATATATAGTAGTAATAAAAATTGCACATTTTTAAGCCACCATAGGAGCACTTGTCTTTCTAGACACTTTACATATGCCAGTGTTCATTTCGTTTACCGATTACTTCATCTTACAGGCTGCAAGTTCTCCCGAGGACTGTGCCGACCGGAAGAAGTATGTGTGGACGGTGAGTGTGAAACAGCGATTACTAAACCTGGCATCGTGCAGTCGCCGGCCCTTCATGCAGCATCGAGTAAGGTGCTTGCAGCTAGCTCAAAGCAACCGATATGACAGTGCCAACATAGTGTGTGGATTGTCCTTCATCATGGGGCAACGAAGTACAGGCATTGCAGCTTTTGTGTAGCTGGATTACCACAAAGGATTGCATACGATACACAGCCCTATCTGTACATTGCACATCACTGAAGCAATGACCCCTATCGGGAAGGGATCAAGAGTTGACAATGGTCACATGACTCATCACGGGGAAGCCATTTGCGGAATTATATCGAAGATAAGCAAAGCAGTTGGGCTAGTATGAGTGCACGTGCCTGTCAATTTAGCATTTATTGCAGTCTTCAGATTCATCTCAGTGTGGCCAGCATAAGAGCAACTGATTATCAGTTCTGCAGTCATGACCATCGTGGCTATATCGGCTTGGCCAGCATGAGAGCAACCGTCTGTCGCTTTAGCAATTGTTACAGTCATAGTAGTCTTAGTCTTAGAAGCAAGCTAACTTAGTTACAGGCGTCATAGCAGTATTAGCTGGCACAGGAAGAGCAGTCGCTTAGTTCATGGCATCCTCAATCACGCTAAAGCACCAACTATCTATACACAACCTGCAGCCAGTTCCGTGCCTTTTTGCCAGATCATAAATTTGCTTCCTATGTCGCGTACAAATTTTCTACTTTCCCTGAATGAGCTTCAGCCACTAACGACATCAGTTTTGGCTGTGTTATAACTCAAGGTTTTGTTGAGAGGTTCATGGCTTCTGTTTAACTTGGCCTCAAAGGATGGTCAACGATTCATAGAATCAGGAACCATGCATCAAGTTGTGACGAAGGTAGTAGAATATAATAGCAACTAAAAGACTCGTACCGTTGTATTAAATTTCGTGTCCCCAACGCCCAGTTTCTGTACTCCACAGCCTCAGAAAGCCACGTGAGCATATTGCTATGTTCTAAGAACAACTCTGCTAACCATCACTTCAGATGGCTTTATCTAGGGTCTTAGCAATAGATGATTCAATATCTACTTCTAATGATGATTAGTATAGGATAACTATATATCATATGATATAACTATAACTATATGATATATGTATGATGATAACCCAGGAAACGCTAATAATTTTGCATCTCTTGCTCAGTGCTACATACCTTAAGTACTTATTTTTCAGGCTTCCTTGACGTGCCACTCGGTTCCCTGACCTCTGTTGTAGAGCCGTGCATTTAAAGAACCTGAAATCCTTTGGATATCACACTTTAGTTCTTAATAATACTAATAGTAATAATAATAATAATAATGCACTTGATAAATCGCCCTCAGAGAACTCAATATCTTTCTAGGTGCTTTACATTTGCTGCAAAGGGAAATGCGATTGAATGGTGAGTAATATCATGCTTGATAAACAACGTGAATAACATGGCTAGGGGTGACATGCACCGGGTCAGCATGCAATTGTGGTTAGTGGCAGCATGCACAGTGTCTGCACGCATAAGCACAAGTTCTTATTCTCCCAAAGCATATCATGACATCCTGCTGTTGCAGCTGATGACCGTGTCTCATTAGAAAAGAAGCATACAAGCCTTCATAATAATAATAATAATAATAATATTGCACTTGATAAAGCGCCCTCAGAGAACTTAATCTCTTTCTAGGCGCTTTACATTTGCTGCAAAGTGATACGCAATAGAATAGTAAGTAAAATCATGCTTGAAAAACAAACAAAATGAATAACATGGTTAGGGGTTACATGCACTGGGTCAGCATGCAAATGTGGTTAGTGGCAGCATGAACAGTGTCAGCACGCATAAGCAAATCGAGGACGAATCACAAAGACCCACTAAATGCTGTCCTAAATAGGTATGTTTTTAAGTTTCTTTTAAATGTGGTCAGGTCAGGGGATGTTCTGATGCAGGTCGGGAGGGAGTTCCAGGCTGTGGGAGCATACGAGCTAAATGCACGGTCTCCAAAGGATTTAAGGTTTGTACGAGGTATTTCTAGACTGTTGGATTCCGAAAAGCGAGTGGTACGATGCTTTGCCTGATGGGGTAGTATATCTGAAAGATAAGCTGGAGCCATAGAATGAAGAGACCTAAAAGTGAGCGACAAAACCTTGAAGTCAATCCGTTGCTTGACTGGTAACCAGTGCAGGTCGGCGAGAAGTGGAGTAATGTGGCAACTGCGACGCTCACGACAGACAAGCCTAGCTGCAGAGTTTTGCACCAGCTGCAATCGCCTGATCGCACATGCTGGTAGGCCAGTAAGCAGTGAGTTGCAGAAGTCGAGACGAGATGTCACGAATGCATGGACCAACTTGGACGTGGTATCCTTATCTAAACAAGCCCGAATTTTAGCAATGTTATGAAGCTGAAAATAGGCTGATTTGACTGTGGAGCTGATGTGGTCGTCTAACGAGAGGTCGCTTTGGAATATGACACCTAGATTTCGAGCTGATGCAACTGGAGATATGCTGGCAGAGCCAATTTTGAAAGTCAGCCTTTCCAATTTCTGAATAACACTAGGTTTGCCCATAACTAGTAAGTTAGTTTTATCATCGTTTAGTTTTAGAAAATTTGCTGCCATCCATGATCGGATGTCATCAATGCATGCAGCAAGTGAGTTGAGAGAATTTGAGGTGCTCGAAGGCTGGGAGGGATCAAAGCAAAGGTACAACTGAGTGTCATCCGCATAGAAGTGAAAGCCTAGATTGTGCTTGGCAATCACATCAGCAAGAGGGAGAGTATAAACGGTGAAAAGGACCGGACCTAGCACAGAGCCCTGAGGTACTCCATATTTTAGAGGTATTTCAGATGATCTTTGTCCATTCACGTCAACACTCTGGAGTCTCCCACTGAGATAGGACCTGAACCAATGCAGAGCAGTGCCAGTGATGCCCAGGCGAGATGAGAGGCGCTCTAGAAGTACTTTGTGATCGATGGTATCAAAAGCTGCCGAAAGATCGAGCAAAACAAGAAGAGACACTCTACCCATGTCTGCATTCCTAAGTAGGTCGTTGTATACCCGAAGCAATGCTGACTCTGTGGAGTGATTAGCTCTAAAGCCAGACTGGAACTTACTAGCAAGGTGTGAGGTTTCGATATACGAGTTCAGCTGGTCTGCCACGACCCGTTCCAGTGTCTTTGATAGGAATGGTAGAAGGGAGACTGGGCGGTAGTTGCTTAAGTTCTCTTGGTCTAGTGTATGATCTTCATTCTCTTTGCCCAGTCCTGTGTATTGTCCTGTACATGCTTATGCATGCTGAAATTACTCACACTATGTAATTGATGCATATCCACACGTGCTGCTGCTGACTTTGCCTCATTACAAAAAGAGGCGAAAATCGTTATCTACTGCTCATGCTCCTTTCCCAGACCCGTGAATATTCCTGCACACACCGAAATGCCGCATCCTGAAATTGCTCACACTATGTCGTGTAATGCATTCCACAAAGCCACAGAAACTAAGTGGGTCTCATGCAGGAGTGTTGTCTTATTCACACTCAAAGCTAAGCGGCTGTCGGTGGGCATGTGATATCCACCAGACTTCGTCTCGCTAAACAAAGATAAAGTGACTAGAATAGCAGAGTCTGTAAAAAAAATACTAGCTGGATTAACTGCCTCTTTTGTGCGGTGACAGAAGAGCCGTTACAGCTATTACTCTTGCTTGCAGTGTCCATGAAGAATCACCCACTGCAGGATTCGAACCCACAACCTGCAGACGGAGGTTGTGAAAAGCAGCCACTTTACATAGTGTGCCATAACGGCTCAATTTAGGAAGTGAATAACATGAAGTAGCAGCTCAGGATGGCTGAAGAGGATATGCTACAGTCAGCAGCAGAATAGTAGGAATAATACAAAAAACACGTTCTTTAAGCATAGGAGCAGAACAGCTAAAGCTTATCGCCATCGAATAAGGTTGAAACAAGAAGGTCAAAACTGGAGCAGCAATTCAGCTAAGTGCAAAGGAGCCAAACCCTTATGGTTCAGCATAAGAACTTTGCTCGGTATCTGCCGACCAACCGGAAGCCATCGAAGTTCATTCAGCAAAGGAGACACGTGGTTGTACCACACGGCTGAACCTCGTGGGTTTCGATAATCAGTTGGGGTCGCTCCTTTTCAGCATTCATGAAGTGCCCCGAAAGAGATTAGCTCTCTTAGGCCACCACGAAAATGTATAGCTGTTATAATTTTCATTTGAGCTACTCGTCCGTGATGATGACCTTAAGTATTTGACCATCCAAGGTAGCATGCTCAGCAGTGAGCCAGTGGCCTAGGCAGTGATTTGTCAGCCACAGCTGCTGCTATAGCCGATCCTGTTTGGGGGGGGGCAGCTTTTGCCTTGCCGAGTGCGTGGCCGCTCAAGAATGGCCAATCCATAGCCAGCTCCTCGATCTTGCGGTACTTCCGTAGACTGCATGCTGCACTGCAGTTAAGCCAAGGTAACTTCTCACTACTCCTGTCGGGCAGATGGCCTGCCTTTGTTCTGTGGCCCCCATGTATTCTGATCCCTTGCCGAAGCGTGCTGAGACATCGTTGAACATTTACTGATTTGCAGACACACCGACTCTGCCCTTGACTTGTTTTTAGCTTGTGTCGTCATCTATTCCAGGCAGCTTTGACTAGGGAACTCGACCAGGGGTGCTCCACGTGCTGCCAGGGTGGCCTCCTACCTAACTGCACCCACCCCACCCAGCAAGTGGCAGAGCCAGGGGGTGGCAGGGGGAGCGTCTGACCCCCCAGCCACCTGGGGGGTCAGACACTCCCCCTGCCACCTGAGCCACCCCCTTCTTTATACAGCTTCGACGGTTGCCAACGACGCTCGCCAGAATTTGTTTGAAGCCCTAATCGCCATTTGCATTTTTTCCTGTTGCTGCTCGTGTTCTGAATGTAGTTTCCTGTGCTTGTGCAATTTTAACTGCCTTTCTTGGCATGCGGACGCCTGTGCTGATAGGTGCACTGTGCCCTGCAGCCACCACGGCCTGTAGCCGTCAGCTCCTGGCTCTCGGTCTCGGTCGGTGCGTCGGTTCTAGGCGCCAGCGTCAGTCACGGTACCTGCCGCTCTTTGCTGCTGCAGACAACCTGTTCGGCTCGTGCCAGGACCGGGCGGCAGGCTCCTTCGCTGCTTCGGCCAGTAGATTGGACCGACACCCCGTGTTCGTGCTGGACTCGCGGCTGAGGCGTCTGCTCGAAGTCGTCATGGGCGACCTAGTTCGCGACGGCTACTCGTGGCGCGATGCAATGACTCAGTGCCTCATCTCGGCAGTGCTCGGCGCCTACGAGGACAGGCTGTCCGACGTGCAGACCGGCGCTTGCGATGCCTACGCTCGCAGCAGCAACGGCGGCGCTGCCAGAGGCTCCGAGAAGGAGGCCACGGCCGCCGCTGCTCGCGACGGCGGCTTCGGCTTCGAGCTGACGTCAATCGTCGACCTCGTGAACGCCGCCGGCACTAGCAACGGCCGCCGCGACAAGGCCAGCCACTACGGTGCCGGCAGCGCCGGTGCCGGCGAGCTGCTCCGGCCACGGCCGGTTGTCGACGACGACGACTCGCCGGCCCTGTCTCGTGACGACCTGCAAGCGCTGGAGCTCTTCCTGCGCTTGTCCGATGCAGACCCGTCTGCCGTCAAGCCGATGGCGCCCTCTTCGGCTTCCGCTGCAGCCAGGCTGCCGGCCGCCAATCCGAGGGAGTGGCCTCAGCACGGAGGAGCAGCGGCAGCGGCCGACGGCAGGCCGGGTCAGGCAGGTGGGTGGCGATCAGGGAGCAGCAGCAGTGGCTGCAGCAGTTTCTCGGAAGCTCTGGCTGCTTGATAGCGCCGCAAGCGTCGCCGCCGCCCGTTGCCACTGCAGCAAAGTCGGTCCGACCTACGGCGGAGCAGGGATGGTGCTTGTATTCTGCTCTGCAGCTTTCCGAGAAGTCCATTTTCGAGTGCTCGCAGCTTTTGTAGCTCCCAAGTCTGTGATACTCTCCAGCCTGCTGCAGCGATTCTCCGCACCATCCTCGGCCGAGCACCGTGAAAGCGATGTAATTCCCTTGGGTTGCTATTCAAACCATTTGTGATAGGATGCTGCTACTGCTGCTGATGATGATGATGGCTATTGGAACCGGTTTGTCAGTGCTGCCACAAGGGCTAGCACAGGCCTGTGGGATTGGTTGCCATTTTAGTGCTCTTTATGCCACTTCCCAGAATCGTAAGCAGCAGCAGCATCACCGAATGCTTGGCAGTAACTGGTGCTGACTGCCGTGTTCATAATCAATCGTGCCCGCTTGGCTCATATGTCTCTAGCATTACCTGGAAACCGGCTTCACTATCTGACCATGTAAGCTAATTTGTTGACTTGTGTTTTTCCCAACGGTCTCTGCCAATTTGCTTTCAGGCTTGACTGCTACTGTGCTGCTGGGCCGCTGCTGCCTGCTCTAAGCTGGAGCCACCATACTTTTCCTCCTATTGTAAAGCCGGCATTGCACTGGTAAAGCCTGATGGGTGGGGGAATTTACCGTTATCATGAGCAGCTAAGGAAGAATAGCAGCTAGTTTCTTCTTACGATTCTATGTACTTTATACGATTTGTCTCATAGAAAATCAACATGCATCTATTGTGTTATTAGTTATGTTTCAGTGTTTGCATGTGCGCAAGCATGCACTTTTTGCTGCATGTGTGCATGCAGGGTGGTGATGTCTCAAGGTGAATTAAAAGGTCGGTGCCTACAGATGTGGGTCTGCTCTCTGCCATGTCTGGCTTCTTGATAATTTAAAGAAGGTAAGCCAAGGTTAAAGAGTCACGAGTTGCATGTAGGTTTAGTGAATTTGCTCTGGCCTTTATTCACGGCATTATTTCGAAGTATGACGGCAAGTGGGAGTAGTGTGCTAAGATGATCATACCAATTCGACATGCTTGTAGACAAAGCTACCCTAGTTCTCGAAAATCTGCATTAGAAAGGCCCAAAAATGTGTACACAATATTCGGAGGAAAGTAAAAATACTTATTTTGAAACTTATCTTAAGTCCTAATATCTGTCAGTGTTCTTCGTAAATTGTTTCGAGTAACACGGATGTGAAGGATGCAGATTTTACATTGCGTGCTGTTGGCGCCTTGGCACGTTGAGTATGCTCATTGCTGCAACTGATTCTGCCATCGAATGTTAGCCTGGCCACAAGGTGCTCTCTACTGCTATAAATGTATGTGTGTGTGTGTGTGCGCGTGCGTGTGAGTGTGTGTGGGTGCATGTGTGTAGATCTTTACATAAATAGATAAATAAATAAATCCTAGCTGATTAAACAGCCTATTTTTGTATAGCGACAGAAGAGCCTTTAAGGCTATCACCACCGCTCTTGACCCCACTCTCTTGACCCGACCTAGCGATCTGAATTGGCTTCATCACGAATTAGTTTCACTTCTACAGAACCTCCCTAATGATGAACAGCATTCTCAGGCTGTAGTTGTACTGGCAGCCAAAGCAAATCCTATCTGTGCATTTTTGACCAGGCGATGATGAATTATTCACAATAATAATAATGCATTTGTATAGCATCCTCAGAGAACTTAATCTCTCCAGGCACTTTGCATATGCTGCAGGCACAATGCCACCACCTCTTCATGAACTATGGGGGGGGGAGCCCCACAAGTAGCACAGCCTTCATCTTAGTTTGTGACCAATGCAAATGATACCCTGCTTTTCTAAGGAGACTCCATGATTTACGTTTAGATGGTTTTAAGCCTCGGGTGATTCCTCGGGAGATCTCATCGAGACCAGCACCAGCTGCCAACAGCAGCTTGCCGAATTACAATACCATGCTATTTGTATAGCACCCTGGGAGAACTAAATCGATATGCAGGCGGCTTGTAGCTCAACTAGAGCAGTCTTGCATGTAAAGCCAGCAAATGTCAGCGATCTGACTACTCTACACTACGGCTACAAATACTCACTTTCTGTCGTGGTGTTTGTTTGCAATATTATGTTGCTATCGCTGAGAGCTATATGAGTCGACCGTATCGGATCTAAAAGAGAAGATGCATCACATATATAAGCATCGCACGATTTGTGAATTCCTGCAATGCACAGGGTAAAGAAGGACTGGCACATGCTTTTTGCTTCACTGGAAAGTATTGCGAAGCAATTTCCTACAGAATATGTTCGGAAACCAAATAAAGCATGCCAGATATCAGATGGTCATATTATTTTAATGTGAAGCTTCATAGCTCAGAGATGAAGGGGCTTGTTAGGCAATCACTTATTATACTTGATTCGACTAGCTTCTGGGTCGGCATAGTCGATCTCGTCTGTGTGGGGGCCATATCGAGTAAGTAATCCGTGGTTGCGTCTTTCTAAGATAACTGCAAAATTTCGATCCTGTCAGAGGCAGCTAATCAAAGCAGACTAAACACCAATAGTAGTGGAATGGAGCAGCATTTTAGCAGGCATGTAGTGACGATAGCCTGGCTGGTAAGATTGAGAGTAGCGGCTTTCTCCCTCTCTAGCTCCCTCTCTCTAACTCGCTCTCTCCCTCCCTCCCTCCCTCTCTCTCTCTCTCTCTCTCTCTCTCTCTCTCTCTCTCTCTCTCTCTCTCTCTCTCTCTCTCTCTCTCTAGCCACCACTCGTCCTCTCCTTCTCCATCTGTCTCTCTCTTTCTTTCTCCATTTTAATCTCCATCTCTCTCTCTCTCCCACTCTCTCTCCTCTCTCTTTTCTCTCTCTCTCCTCTCTCTGTCTCTCGTCCTATCTCTGTCTCTCTTCAACTCTCTTCCATCCTCTCCTACTCTCTCCTCTCTCTCTCTCTCTTCATCTGTCTGTCTGTCTGTCTCTCTCTCTCTCTCGATATTTCTTTATGTGACGCCCTTGAACATGCAACTTGCCCCCAGAGGGGCTCCGATTAGATATGATTAAATGAAATTAGGTGCAGTGGTCTAGTTCAGCTCATGGGGTTACATCGGCTAACTTTTGATGCATAAGATCTAAATTAGACATTTTATGTGGAATTCGTCATCCGAATGATTGTAACTATGCTTCTAGCTCTAGACTTTAGTGTTGTTTAGCTTTAGTGTTTTTTAGTCTCAACATCTTCAGCCTGAATCACAGTTTTGTTCGCTTAGCTATGAAGGTAGCTAACCTCGGCAGACTAGTAGATAAGTGGTAGCCCCCACCTTTGAAATAAATTCAACCAATGCAAATGCAGCTGTGATCATGCTTTTAATTGTGTTTAAACCACCAGTAATGTAATGTCATGTATTTGTCATCTCTCATTTAATTACATACAACCACTAAGGTTAAGGGCTATTACAAGCAGGAGATATGTCTATAGTGAACCCTAAGCATAAGTGGCTTTCGGTATTGATGAAGTAGCCAAACGACTTCGTCTTAGCAACAAAGAGAAAGTGAGATGCATGGCTGAGTCAGGAGGACAGATAATTAAGGAAGGGGGGAGCATAGTAGTAGCAGCTCAGAGCGGCTAGAAATTATACCGCAGTTGGCAGTATGAGAGCAGATGTCATTACCTAAGAATTGTAGAAGTGAGTTTCACATATAGGACCTTGCAGACCTGAAGGTTTTATTGCCAACGGTCTTTAGCGTTGGGAATGGAGCTGCTAATTTATTGCCCTAGAGGACCTGAGGGCAGGAGCAGTTTAAAACTCGTGCAGCAGCTCAGCTAGGTATGAAGGAGCCACTTTGCCGCATGCCTTGTGGGTCAGTGTACGCATTTTACTCTTTATCTGCTGATCAACCAGGAGCTGTTAATCAAACTATCTGTCGGTCTCACCATTCAGCCTTGCTTAGATGCCAATCGGCTAGAGAGCCTCTGACAGCCACTACCACCTCTATCAGGTGCTTAAAGTAGTTACAAAACTCTGCAGCCAGAGTTGTCTGTCGTGAGCATAGCAGTTGCCTCATTGCATCACTTCTAGACGACCTGCATTGGCCATTAATCAAGAAGCATATCGGCATCAAGGCATTGTCACTCACTTTTAGGTCCCTCCATTCTTCGGCTTCAGTCTACCTATGAAGCCACTCTCCCACCAGGCTCGCCATCTTACCACCCGCTCGTCTGACTCGTTTCTTCCAGCCATGACCCGAGCCGACCTCAAATCGTTTGGAGACCTCTAGTTCCTATGCTCCCAAAGCCTGGGGCTCACTCCCGAATGACGTCACGACACCCCCTGACTCGACGGCATTAAAACGAAGCTAAAATCATTGCTGTGCAGCCGAGCGAGCAGTGCAGTAGACTGGTTGCCCTTGCAGCTGCTTCACCTAGCTGGCTCTGGCTGGCTTCACACTCGTGCCGTGCTGGCGGTCAGTTAGGTGCGTGGGCGGTGCACGTCGTCTGCAGCAGAGAAAGCACTGGCCGACCGTGCGCTCGCTCGCTCTCCTTCAGGTTATGACAGAGCCAACAGACCGGAAGCCGAACCAGTGCTGCGAAAGATCGATGCAGAATTGGTGGGCCGCCTCCTCCGCGGTGAGATGCAGGGCTGACTTTATTGACGTTAAGTGGCATGCAGCCGTGATTGCTTTTTCCTATCGATCTGCTGCTGCCTGCCTGCCTGCCTGCCTGCTGCATCATGCTGCTGCTGCTGCTGCTGCTGCACTGTATTAGCACCCAGTAGTGCTGCTAAGTTTGGTGAGAGGAGAAACTGCTAGTGTGTGGGCAGCCGAGTAGTCACATTACTTGGTTGAATTATATTGGTTGATATAAATTGGAAGGTCAACATTGGGTAGAGCAATTTTGATGTCTGGTATATATACCCTGTGGGCATGCTTTTAGAGCAACATTTGCTCTAAAAATTATAGTGCACGATGGCCGTGGCACTGTTGATCAAGTAAAGCAGAGTTTGGTTGTGATTGCCCTGGATCTTAGCCTAATGGAATGGTGCTTGCTCTTCACGACCGTGTCATGATCGTGGACTCGAGTCCAGCAGTTGTCGAACCTTTGTTCCCTACTGCAAGCAGTGGCAATAGCTGTCAAGGCTCTTCTGCCACTATTCAGAGAGGCCATTAAGTCGGCTTACATCTTTTTCTTTTTTTCCCCAAGATGTCATATTGGGGATTTCTGCAGTTGCACCTGCTAGTCGTGAGTGTTGTAGTGCACTTAGACCAGCATGCCATAGCCTCTGAGATCCTACACTTGGCTGCTCGATCTAGGTGTGCTTTTCGACAGTAGTTGTGTGATTCATTCACTAAGTGAATGCTTAAGGGTGACCATGTTAGCCAGCCGACTATGGGCCTACATACCCATTCGACATTGATGGCCACGTGCTGGGTGCATTAGGCATACAAATATAATTCATTTCTATTGCACCATAACAGAACATTATCTTTGTTCAGGCGCTTGACATAGGCCGGCAAGGGGGCTCGAGCCTACTACCTCGGGCATCAAATACACTAACCTTGACCTTGATTTGAGGCGAGCACCTTAACCACTGGGTCGAACCAGCGCTGCCCTAGCAGTGTGTCATCGGATATAGTCCACCTCGAATGACCGACCACTACTGTACTTATTACAATGGAAATCTGCTTCATCCCTTTTGACTAACTCCGTGAGACCAAGAGGCAGGCAAGAGCCTCCGTCCCATGCGATAACGGCAAACTGGTAAGCAAGGCTTTAAATTGAATCGGAAGTCTGAAAGGCCAATGAGATGTCAAAGGATGTCAGTGGTGTTCAAGGGCGTCGTCTGAAAATGTATGCCAACGTCAGCAGCCGGGCAAGTAAACGGTATCGTTTAGCATGAATAGTGAATACTAGCCTCGAATAGCAGCTACTGCTACGTGTTTTTTTGCTGGAAAAATTTGCAAACGTCTGTTTGCCTATTGGCGGAAAAGCAGCAAAAAGTTGTACGGCGACAGTGGCTCGGTGACAGAAGGTAATGACCCCTGGCTGGCCTGTGAGAAGGTAATGAGCTTCCACAGATCACTGGGGTCCAATGTTGAACTCGTTGGTTGCACCATTCATGGTCTGACCACGACCCATGCACTGACTGCCTCACATCTGTTTGAGCTGCAATTTTCAGCTGCCCGTCAGCAGCCGGTATCGTTTCTGGTTGCACTTAGCATGGGGCTGCTGCTCGACTCTTGCTGAAACTTGGTCTGAATGCTTTCTGTGCGTATAGTCGGCCCGAGTGGTGGGCGCTTGTTTATTACAAGGCTATTCAAATATTTATTCACAATTGATAATATTAATTCATAATGAGTGACCCTCTCGAATACTCAAGCTTTTGCCTAATGAAGAACTTCTGACAGGTTTCGAGCCGGAAGTTGATTTTGCTTCGACAGCTCTGCTGTTAGGCATAGGCATCGTAACGCCAAATCTCCAAACTCAACTAGACTAGCTCTACCTCAAACAAACCTCAAGTCCTTTGGAGACTTTGCCTTTAGTTCGTTTGGTCCTGAAGCCTAGAACTAGCACTCAACAGACATCAAGGCATTCCCGACCGTGAAGACATTTCATAAGGAGCACGAAATTCACCAAAGTTCCCCAAGCATTGCTGGCTGGGCCCTTGCCATTCTGCCTTTGTGGGATTTGCACACTGACACTGTGCAAGTTACCACTAACCACATTATGCATGTTGATAGTGTGCATGCCACCATTCACCAAATGGTCTTGCTTCTTTTACAGTAAATGTAAAGTGCCTGGAAAGAGATCAAGTTCTATGATGGTCCTAAATAAATGTAATAATAATAAGAATAATTATACTGTTATTACTAATATGCTCTGCTGCTGTTGGGGTGCCATAGGAGGTTGGAAACCTTGGCATGGCATGATTCACTAAAAGGCTTCCAGGCTCTTGAGTCTAGAGCACAAGGACTCGAGCCTATCCCCAGGGTCGCAATGTTCGAGTAAAGTAAAAGTTGGAGGTCGCTAATAATAATAATACTAGCAATAGTGATGATGCATTTGATATAGCGTCATCTCTCTCTAGGCACTTAACATCTGATACAACAGCCTCAATTATGTAGCCAAAGAAGACTCTTTTTGTGGCTATCACCTTGAAGCTCACAGCTTGGAATTGAGGATTGCCTGTCACGTGACTCGAGATCACGGTCGTAAAGCAAGAGAGCACTGGGAGTGCCTAGCCAAGCCGTCAGGGTGACTCTATATCTAGTTTGATCTCACGAATTCTAGTACTTGGATGCCCGACTTGAATAATTAATAATAATAATACCAATAAAACATTGGAAAAATCGCGCTCAGAGAACTCAATCTCTTTCAATCTTTCTCAATCAGCTTTCCATTTACTGTAAAGGAAGCACGATCGAATGGTGAGTGGTATCTTGCTTGATAAACAACATTAATGACATGATTAGCGGCGACATGCACAGGGTCAGAATGCAAATGTGGTTAGTGGCAGCATGCATAGTGTCAGCAAGCACTATGCACATACAGAACGAATCACAGGGACTCACTAAATGCTGTCGGTCCCTATGATTCGTCCTTTAAGTGCTTTTAAGGCTGGGCACTTACTCCATGTGGCACACATGTACAGTATCGTACTTCTACTATAACTCAAGGAGGCGAGTCCACAGGCTCAGTCGGCGATAGACATACGGCCTATCAAAACGTAATAGACGTGTAAATTTATGTTCTGTATTGTATTTCTAGTATGACTCAGCAAAGCGAGTGTGCAGGTGCACCCCTTTTGTTGAATTTTAATACGTTTTAACAGCCTTTTTAATACAGATTGCTATATCTGCAACTATTTTAGAGATATATCTGACAACTTCCTGATCTAGTGAGATATGCAGTAAGTAATTACATTATTACACGACAAATGCCTTTTTAATAAACAAAATATTCGAAATAATAGGTATTTCAAATAATAATTAACACATTAATAAAAAAACTAGCATGATAGTCGCAGTATATTGGGGTTTAATTTCGCCATATTTCTTCTGTTTGGGACTAAGACGAGTTTACAAATTGATCTTTTTAGTACCCGCAACTTCATATGCACATTTGTCCCAAGCTAAATGTCTTCTGTAAGGCCAGACTTATATACTTTGCCTGTGATATGGGTGGTACGGTCTTGGCCTGGTGAGGGAGTAGATCTGATAGCTAGGCTGGAGCCAAAGAATAAAGGGACCTAAAAGTGAGTGAAAAAACCTTGAAGTCGATGTGTTGCATGACTGGCAGCCAGCAGGTCGGCGAGAAGTGGTGTGATGTGGCAACTGCGATGGTCTTTCGAACTTCGATCTTTCGAAGATTTGTTTGCATATGTCATCAAATTCCTTTGAAAGCTAAATGACGGTGCATACATAACTTCTGCTGCTTGGCTGGCTAAACGTGACGGCCAAAGTATGTTGCAGTTGACTGTCCATGGCTGACTCTCGAGCTGAACATCAGAGTTTGCCCAAAAAACAGAAGTCATAGTTACCCCGACTACAATCTTGAGTTTTTTATTGGAAGGGTGGGCCCACTCATTGCCTTACATCTTTGTAACCTTGCAACTTCCAGGAACAGAGTATGGATCGCTCAGGATCGCTTTCTCAGTAGATCACTTTCTCAGATAGATCACTAGATTTCTCAGATAGATCACTCAGTAGATCACTTTCTCAGTAGTAGTAGAGCCGCTGTAAAACTTATTTGGAAGTCTATGGAAACACCCAAGATCCCAAAACCATGTAGATCTATATATAAGTGTTGACAATATTCATTTAGATTATAAAAACTTAGATAATGTAGTTCAAAAATCTAGCACAATGAGAGAGTCAAGGACCCAGGGAATAATTGTAAAGAATCGTAAAACTCAGTTTAACAGAAAGGGCTGTTCGTAGTTATCTTCTGTAATGAGTCAGCAGTTTCTTACATCGTTTTGAAATATGCCAGGCCTATGTTTTTGTATGCTGAAAATAGTATGGCCTAAATAGCTCATAATAATTGCTTTGAAAACGCTCGACATGGCTGTCGAGCTAGCATTTTGAGCGATGATTATGCTGGATGCATTATGAAAATTTTATGTGACAATTCCGGGATGCTGCTACAAAATAATACTCTTCGAAAGGAGTGGCCATTTCGGGAGCCAGAAATAGTCTCAGTTACTATACACATGTGATCATTTTGTGTATTTTGGGCGTAGTAAGAAACCGATGCTGTGATAATAATAAAAGTACATTTGATATAGCACCCTCAGATAACTCAATCTCTTGCTGGGCACTTTACATTTGCTACAAAGGAAGCACGATCGAATGGTTAGTGATAGTATGCTCAATGGCACCAAGCATTACATGGCTAGAGGTGACATGCACAGGGTCAGCATGCAAATGGGGTCAGTTGAAGCATGCACAATTTCACCACCCATAAGCATGTAAAGACGAATCGCATGGACCCACCAAATGTTGTGATAAATAGATGTGCTTTTAGTTTCTTTTTAAATGTGGTCAAGCCAGAGAATGTCGTGAAGCATGTCGGAAGTGTCTTCCTGGCTTTGGGAGCATACGAACTAAAGACATGGTCTCCAAAGGATTTGGGGTTCATACGAGGTATAGGTAAACAATTTATCTCCGAAAAGCAAGCGGTACGATGTTTATCCTGGAGGGGAAGTAAATCTGATCGGTAGACTGGAGCCAAAGAATGAAGGGACGTAAAAGTGAGTGTCAGAACCTTGAAGTCGATCTAGCATGGGCGATTTGTTAGAAATAATGCTAACTCGTGTGCATCCTATGCAATGCTGAATTATTTTGGCAAGCATTCCCTTTCGGCTCAGAAATTTTTTGAGTCGATGTCTTGATTTACACAGCGCGTCAAGTTTTTGTGTGTGCTGTATATGTAATTTTTCTTTGGGTGCCTAGTCACACGCTAGAAGGTATCATAGTATGAACCGGATGCATCGCACGGTTGCCTGACAATGTGATGCCAATCAGTTTGGCTTTACTGCTTTTCCTTACTGGAGTCTTCTGGCCCCTCAACTAGTGACTTCAGGTGTTCAAGCTTAGCGGCTTTATTAGCCTCGAGCTTTCGATATAGCAGCAACCGTTGTCGGTCTTCTGGCCTGCTGCACTCTGTCCCTGCCTATTGCCTATTGCCAGTGGTTGCACCTAGTCAAATTTGTGTGTGTGTGTGTGTGTGTGTGTGTGTGTGTGTGTTATGTGCATGCTGCATTTTTGCATGCTAAAGAAGTAGACGTGCTTGCTCTTCAACACGTGTGAAGTACCTACAAAGAGACTGTATTCTCTTATGGTGCTGTACACAGTTTTTGTTATAGTTGGTATTCAATTCTTAGTATTATCAATTTTCCCTATTATTGCCATTATCATTATAAAGTTGTAGAAATTCACTTTCTAGGGTGAGAGAGCAAGCAGTGAGTCTGCCTACAACAGATTGAATGCAAACTATACCAACTAGTGTGCTCCATGATTACATCAGACCTCCATTTTGACTCTATCTTGGCGTTAGAGAAAAAGAGTGAAAGAGAACGGAGAGAGAGGAGGGGGAAAAGCCACGAGTCTTGGCCACAACTGCAACTTAAGCAGTATGCGTGGCCGACCTTGCTTGCTGTCTATGCAAAGTTGCGTGAAGTGCAAATAATCTGTCGGTGCATGCCGCTTTTGCTACTGCAGCTCCCCTCTCTTTTTCAATCTCTCCACCTCCCTTGCTCCCCCCTCTCTCTCTCTCTCTCTCTCTCTCTCTCTCTCTCTCTCTCTCTCTCTCTCTCTCTCCATCTCTCTGCTACCCTCTCTCCCTCCTCTCTGTCCCTCAGTCTCTCTTCTCTCCTTGTTCATCGCTATTTCTCTATGTGACTAGATGTACGAAGCAAGTGGTATTCAGCAGCAGAAGCATGCTTTTTCACCAACCTAATAGTTGTGGAAAAAGCTAGTGCCACCCGAAAGTTGAAAATAAGATCGGCTTATCTAGCGTCACTTAGTGACGTCTGCCAGGAATCTGGGCTTGCTATATGAACAGGATTTTTGTAGGGTGAAGATATATCTGTCACTGTCATGTCGGCCTACTTTCAGCTAAGGAACACTGCCAAAATCAGGAACTGCTTAGATAGGAGTACGACAGCCAAACCAGACCGTGCTTCTGTGGCATCGTGTTTATATTACACCAATCCCCTTTATTCTGGTATCCTAGCCAATGCCCTTAATCGCCTGCACCTTGTGCTAACCTTGGCAACGTGTCTGGTATGTTGTCAGCTTAGTGGCTGCCTCATCAAACCGTGTCTGTGTGAGCTGCTGTGTGGCTTTGTCAAGCATCGACTCGAATTCACGATTCTCTGTCTGGCTTACAGGTTTCTTAACTCGCATGCACCAGTCCAGCCTATCCGACTTTGTTTCTCCTTCATTGTCTTCTTGTGCCTCTCCCAGATCCTCGGCATCTAGTCCACTTGCCGTCCCTCCAACTAAATTGAAGTCTCGTGGCGATCGAATTTTCAGCTCGCACGAGAGCATGCAACTTACTTACTGACTCGGTCACTACCTTGAATGTCCATTAATTTTTCAAGTCTTAGCTAAATGTACCTGTTTGGAAAATGTCTTAGTGCTTGGATTAACTTTTAACCATTTTTCTACAGACGAAATCGGTGTGGATGAGCTGATGCCTGAAGAAATCCGGCAGCTGACGCTGTTCATCAAGGCGATTCTAAACGACGTGGCTTCGCCGTTGGTTGAGTCTTCAACTGCTTCTCCTTCACTGCCTGTCACTGCTAAGCAAGTAGCAGTGAGCTCTGGACGTACTTCGAACAGTATCAAAGGCCACGATGCAGTCTCTGCATTCGTCGAGGAGTCGATGGTAAAAGACCGAAGCTTGGACGGTATGTACATATGGAGAGAGACAGAGACAGACAGACAGACAAACAGAGACAGAGACAGAAAGAGACAGAGACAGAAAGAGACAGAGAGAGAGAGACAGAGAGAGAGAGACAGAGAGAGAGAGAGAGAGAGAGAGAGAGAGAGAGAGAGAGAGAGAGAGAGAGAGAGAGAGAGAGAGAGAGAGAGAGAGAGAGAGAGAGAGAGAGAGAGAGAGAGAGAGAGAGAGAGACACACACACACACACACACACACAGAGAGAGAGAGAGAGAGAGAGAGAGAGAGAGAGAGAGAGAGAGAGAGAGAGAGAGAGAGAGAGACAGATAGAGACAGAGAGAGAGAGAGACGAAGAGAGAAGGTGGGCAAAGGAGGAAAACAAGAAGTGTCTGAGCATGTGATGCCAGTGCAATAAAGTGCAGAAATGCTTCATATAGATTTATCGCAGATCATTGCAGTTATGGTTGTTTAACTGAACAAGGAAAATGTGGTAGAGATAATACAAAGATGATTGCTTACAATGAGCATACGTTGGCATGTCATGCAGCCCACACACAGAGTCAGTGAGTCGGTATGGCATCTGCTCAGCAAACACCTAACGGAAGGAACATGCAGATAGATAAATCCACTGAAATAGTGATGGACATTGCTGCTACTGCTCGGATGTATCTATGGTATTGTAGTGTCTTAGAACTGTAATGTGTTCCTGCATATGTGGCACGGGCGTGCTGAGTGCCTCTGACCCAGATTGCTGCTGGGAACCCGAGCCCCCCCCCCAGAGCGTTATCTGCAAACCAAGCGACTATACTGGCACCTCTTTTATACCGAGATCCCGTTTAAGTTAATCTTTGCTCGAGGAACTCCCCGTCTCCATCTCCATAATAAGACAGGTTTTGGGCTTCTGCTAGAATTCGTTCTGGTTTGTGATTCGAGTTTTGGTTCGAGCTCTTTGGATTGATTTGTGGCTGTTATAAGCTGAGATGTAGATGCGCTTGCATTCAGCCACTCATGGGTGAGACACGTCGAAGGCTGCAGCTGACTGTGAGTAGTGGGTTATGTGTTTGCTTTCTGCCGGACTCTGCTTACGACAAGTGGTCGATGCTGATTACAACAGACCTAATGTTCGTTGCCCGACACCGTATTTCGAGCTATAAAAAGCATGAGCCTGCACTCAAGCAGTGAGTGAAAGGGCGTGCAAGTGCTCATTTGAAGTTTCTGCTTTCGGTTCCATGGGAGATGGGCCTGTGATAGTCTCACATTTTCAAATGTACAGAATCTCTCTCTCTCTCCACACACACACACACACGCGCACACACACACACACACACACACACACACACACACACACACACACACACACACACACACACACACACACGCACATATATATGTTATATATATATATAATATTAACTATGTGTAGTCTCTACCTTCCCTTTGTTAACAAGTCACACAAGTAAGCAGGTATGAATCATTACAACTGACTTGTTTCAATAGCATTGGTATATTGGTGTTCAATGTCGTGCATTAATATTTTCGGTCGGTGCTGCATGCCACCAACTGGCATAGCTTTCAATTGGTCGAAAGAAACCAGGCTGTTTTGTCAACTGGCTGCAGTATGTACTCTTCTTGCCCCATGCCGTTGATGACCCTTTGGCCTCACTCATTTGTTTAGTTCTGTCAGCTGCTTTGACATCTGAATGAGCCGTGTATGCCTGACTGGCACATTCATTCCGGCCGTCCTAAGCTGCTACTTGTGTGCTTACTCACTTCCTTAACTGCCCTTCTGACTCAGCTCAGTCAGAAGTCTGCTTCTCTTCTTCTGCAGCTCTTTGCTGCATGTGACTAAGTCTTTTGGCTACAGCATGCAGCCAAAAGCCACACGTGCCTGTAGTGTGCTATGGCTAAATCTCCAGCGGGACACCTATTTAGTCTTTGTGCCTCTGTGGAGTTACTAATGAACGTACATTACATTATATTGCATTGCACTACATCATATTTTAACTATCTCAACTTGTGTCCGACAGCACCCACCAGTTCGCTCGGCTTTCAGACCATCCGAATCAGGTGCTACGATGATAATCTGAATGCCTGCCGTGTGCACATTATACTGGTTGTTGGCCAACTTCCTGAGGTTGAACGATGATTAAGCCGAACTCTTTCTAGAAACTCTATACATATGGCTGTATCATGTGACTTTAGTGTCCTGATTGGCAGTGCCCTTCTAAAGAAACCATAATCAAGTGCCCATGATTTATGCATCCTCTTTCGCAGACTGCTGGAAGTCTAGAAGTTTCTTTGCCATGGCTGCTTCGGCAGCTAGTCATCCTGTTGTATCTCTGTCCAAGATTAATTACTTCCTAATGCAATGGATGGCTAAATATCTTGCTAGCTCTCTAGCTCTGTCTAGACAGGACAACTTTAATTCAATGTTAGGAGGGCGACCGAAAAAGGCATTACTACTCAACATTTGTTGATTAATTTGAGTACAGTGTTAATAAATAAATCCAAGAGGTTGAACCCCGGTTCTTCTTCCGAAAAATGTCTCCGATCGCATCAGGTTAATCAACAGACACTGAGATAAATCCTTACTTGACCCAAAAAGCTCACTGTGGCTTGCCTCCTTTGTACTTAGCTGGACTGCTATTTCAGCCTGCTCTTACCGTCAGATTTTTTCTAGACGATAAATTGGCTGTTTCATTCGTTCACTGAAATACTACTGGTGAGTTGAGCTTTTGCTCTGCAGTTGTTAGACTGCGGAACTCATGCTGGCACTCTCTTTTTTGCGACAGGGAGAGTTTTTCTCTCCTGCTGCTGCTCACCCCTGGTTCTTTATACCGCAGTCATCTACTGTTACTTGTGTGGCTCTCTCTCTTTTTGCGAGCGGTCTCATGACTCAGCAAAGCTTTTCACTGTACTCTTATTTCGAGAGTTGAAGTGTATATTGGCTTCGGTATTCGCGCCGAAATCCTTACAGAGTGTGCTATCTACGTGCACTCTCTTTTCTCTGTAGCATCCACTCAGTCTGTGTGGATTTTCGGACGTATATACACATAGATGCATGCATACTTATACGTATGTAAAATAAAATACAAGTCGTGCCTAACGTGCTAGTCGGCTGTTTCTGTATCGGATAATCATCAATGGGCCGTGCATGTTGTGTACATGCATGTGTAACTCCCTAATGACACACTACGTAAGGCGGTTGCTTTTCACCACCGAATTCTGCGATGGGCAATCCTTTCTTGCCACTGCAAGCGGTGGTGATAGACGGCAAGGCTCTTCTGTCGCTATACAAAGGAGGCTGTTAAATCAGCTAATCCACTCAGGTCAAATTGGCCGTGAAGTAGAGTTGTATTTTCATCATGCACACTAAGCCCAAGCAGACGTTGGTCGAAGATGCCAGGGAGTAATCACTATAATCGCCTTCGTAGCATGTTCTATTCAGTAAAGGAAAAAAGTAATAGGTAGTATAAAGTAATAGGTCGGCCTATTAAGCTACCTCATTTTTATAGCTACATAAGGTTCCTAACTGCTGTCACACTATGGCACGATGTTACGTGGCTTAAGTGAATCTGATTGAGCAGCTGTAATAGCACAATATTCGGGCTTTGTGGCCAGCATTGCAAGATATGGCCACCGTTACAAGAATAATAATAATATTAATAATGCATTTGATAAAATGCCTAGAGAGAACTCAATCTCTTTCTAGGCACTCTACAAGTGCTGCAAAAGAAGCACGATCGAATGGTTAGTGGTAGTATGCTCAATAAACAGCAAGAATAACATGGTTAGGGGTGACAAGCACAGGGTCAGCATCCATGTATGGTTAGTCAGGTGAGCTTTAGGGATAGTCATTCCCTTAAAAAATGTATTATTCATTTGTATAGCGCCCGAAGATAACTTAATCTCCATTGAGGCGCCCTCATATATGCCACGGGGGCCCCCAGCCCACTACCTTGATCATCACTAACATTCAAGTTGACCTTGGTCGAGGCAAACATCTTAATCTCGAGGTCAAACCAGTCTCTTTAAGATGTTGAGGCTCCAGAGGTGGACTAGTAAAGCCGTGCTATGGTCTTTAAGGAAGCCGTGGATTTGTGTGTGTGTGTGTGTGTCTATGTGTGTGTGTGTGTGTGTGTGTGTGTGTGTGTGTGTGTGTGTGTGTGTGTGTGTGCGCGCGCGCGTGCGCACACGCGTGCGAGTGTGTGTTGGCAACAATACGTTGAAGTAAAAGACTGTCTTCCTACTGTTGGCCAATACAATCCTCTACTTACCAGTCGGAATAAAATAGTCTGCTTTGATGTGGTCTTATTACCATCTCCACTCGAAACTGGAACATCTAAGTCATGCTTTGCAAATGATAAAACACTTGAAAGATGAGGTGCATAATTGTGAGCGATTACAGCCGACTGAATTCGGTTGCAAATTTGTGTTGGATTGTGGGCTTAGAACGTCGGTCTGTTGATTATCCATCCATAATGAGTTACTTTATATGCACGACTGAATTTTTGAAGCCGGCCCAAAAACCTAAGCCAGCAGTATCAAAGTATACGATCGAGGGCCAGTGAACAAAGAGCGAGCATGATTTCGTTTCGGTGTTAGGAGTGCTGTCGATGAATTAACCACGAAGGACTGCTGGAAAGGAAGTTCCAGCATTGGTAGCAGGCAGTAGCTGCCTGTTTATCGAGTAAGAGCGCCATTTCCCTGTCTTGTGTTCGATTAGGTTTACACGATTGTAAAGTGAATCGTATGTTGTACTCGGTACTCGACGGTTGGCTCGAGCAGGGCTGCCTGGCTGCAGCTTTGATGCATGGGTGCGGCTTGCCAACAGCTTGTCGATGTAAGAGGGCAGTGGATTTTGCTGTGCAGATGTATGCTAGGATGCCAGAGAAAAAAAGTCTAGCGAGATGCACCAACCGTAATCCGATCTCGCTCACTCCACGTGTCTACTACTGACCACTTTCTACGAGTCTTGTCTACTACGTTCGATTAATACGACGACTTCTTGGCCACCGTACTCACATTCTTGTTGCCCGATGGGCTAGCACCTGCCTCTTCGGACTTTATAATCTAGCCACCGACAGTAGCAGACCGTTGATCGGCTGCTGGCTGCCTGCTAAACAGGGCTGCTTGTTGACTGAGTAGCAGCCATGCTCGTGCTTGTAGCCGGGTCTGCAAGGTGCCCTGCCCTGCAGTCACTGGCTTACTGCTTTGCTGGTACCCCGGCAGGGGCTGACATATATGGGTATTTTTTTCGGACCAAGGAGTTTCTGCAACGTTCGGCTTGATCCAGGCAATTTGGAAAGTTCGATTCTCGAACTGCTGTAGGCCTGTCCAGTTTTGCACATAGGTTTGTGCTCTCCTGAGTGTATGCATGTTGTGTGTGTGTGTGTGTGTGTGTGTGTGTGTGTGTCTCGTAGGTTCACCCAGTTTTGGCGACCTCTGCCATGCATTTGATCGCCGATGGTGTGCACCGGCACACTCGCATGCTCGTGCCCTGCTCGGAGTCACGTGATCGATGCGAAAGAAGTATGCCGACCACTTCCTCTTCTTCTTATGTGGTGCGTCGGCGCTTGGCAGACGGACCGCTCCCGTTTCTCGTTATTTAGTCGGATCAACAAGCCGCATCCTGCCAGCGGCTGTAGAGCCGCCGACCTCTCTCACCGGAGGCGACGGCGGTGCTTCAGCGGCCAGCGCCAAGCCAGCTGCTCCATCGGATGCCGAGCTGCAGGCGGAGCTGGAGCACATCGGCTCCGAAGAAGAGCGGCCCCCTCTCGACGGCGCAGCAAAGCGAGGTGGGCGAGCCGGGCGCAAGGCTGCGCATGCTGGTCGCGCAGGCCGACTTTGCAGCGCTCTGCACAAGAAAGTGGGCATCGCCTGCAGCCGATCGCCAGACGAGCCGATCTTGCTTGTTGCACTTATAATTTGGTGCGTCCGAGCGGTTCTGCTTCGTTTTCTCTTGTGACGTTGCATGCTCACCGGACCACGCACAATCGGTCACCGGACATGAAACTGTTTTGACTATGCTTTTTTCGGACTGTTGCCATGTCCTGGGCTGCAATGTCCGTGACCAGAACGACATTGGCAACGATATGTCCGGTCGAAACAGCTAGCTACTGGTGGTAGCAGAGGCACGGAAGGACTCTAGAGCCTCTACTGCCCCTACCGGTCGGCCTCTGGGTTTTGTGTGAGGGGGGTATCTGTCTTGGGAGCAGGGGGCCATAGAAATGTGCCTGCCCAGCGCTCACTGCAGCCGCTGCTGCTGCTGCTACTACTGCTGCTGCTGCTGGTATTAATGTGTTGATTGCCGGATGATGCTGCTTGGCTTGCAACCCACCTCTTGTGGCTCGTATGTGTGACCCAAGTGACTGAAAAGTTCGCACATCTGATCGCATATCCTCCCACAATTGTATGCTATAATTCATGCTTCCACTAATCACACTTGCATGCTGACACTGTGCATGTCACCCCTAATCATGGTATTCATGCTATTTATTAAGCATGATACCACTCACCAGTCGATCGTGTTTCCTTTGTAGCAAATGTAAAGCTCCTAGAGAGATAATTGAGTTCTCTGAGGGTGTTTTATCAAGTTTATTATTATTATTATATTTTTATTATTATAATTTCCTGTTATCTCAAAATTCTGTACATCTGACCATTTGCGAATATCGTTCAGTCTACAGTTTGTGCTCTGCTCCACATCTTAAACCATCTGTGAATCACAAAACCTTAAGGCCCTTGGCATTGATACGGTCCCCTTGATATTGTCCCCGGGAATTATCATCCTCACCCTCATGCTGCTCAATATTTCTGTCGATATTTCTCAATATTTATGTCCTTAGGCATAGAATGCTACAACATGACTTAGCCGACGTTCTTAACACGTTTGCGCCTATGACTAAGAACACTGTGCACCCTTGCCAGATGGCCAGTGGTTTACTGGAGACTTTAAACTAGCTAGGTCTACTAAGAAGTGCTAGTTTTTGAAAGCGCACAAAAGATCTGGGTTGACTGTCTATTGACCGACATACGAGGACTACTGTAGATAATACCAATCTATCTTAGCAAAGGCCAAATCTAGCTTTCTTAGAAACACTGTTGAATCACAGATGCACAATCAAAAAATGCTTATGTCTACCATCAACTATCTCCTTAACCTTTTCCAGGTAGTGATCCTTGTGGTGAAATAGCAGATCACTTCTCTAGCTTCTTTGTCGGCAGATTGGACAAGATCAGAGAGTCTAACCCTACGGTAACCACATCTTTACTAGACCTTCACCTTGGATCTGCAGCTGCTTTATTCGTTCAGCTGTTGCTCACCGAGCTGGTTTTGTCCAGCTGTTAAGGTGCTAGCCCTCACCAAGGCCTGGCGGAAGTCGTGGGCTCGAGCCCCGAGGCATATGAGAAGCGCCTGAATAGAAATTAAGTTCTCTTGGGGTGCCATACATATGAATTATATTTTTATATATGTTTAGTTTCGATCGGTTTTTATGCCTCAAAGTTAAGATAATGTGCCAGAATTGCTGCATTTGTTTGTTCCAACGTGAAGGGATGACGTGGTGATTTCTGCAGTTTTTTATTCAAAGTGAAAAGAATTCACACATACCCCGGTTACTCCGAAATTGAGAAGGTGTAGCATTCACAGAGCTCACGACTGCAATTGGATATCACTGGTTTCTGTTTGTAAAAAGAACTTACATTGATCCTGGTTTTTCTTCTGATTGAGAAAGTGCTATGTTCACAGAGTCAACCACTGAAGTTCGATGCAGCTGGTCTGTCTGTGATCTAGATTGGTTCTATTGCACTGCATATTGTAAGTGGTTTCTGGTTAACTTGCCAAAGCTTAGGTACTCGTAACTTTCTTTCTTTGCATTTGCTGTATACATAAATTCAGAGACTTCATTCCATAGGGACTCGTCATCCATAGGGCCTACATCTAGTGAAGTCATGTCGAAGTTTACCTCCAGGTCTTAGATGACCACTAGCCCGGTAGACCCCAGGTCTACTGTTTGCCTTCCGAGATGCCTAGATTTTGTTCTACACTGCATAGATAACATAATGCATTTGTCCTTAGCCTCATATCTTCAAGTCCCAGCGGTTTGAGCATGTGTCTCCTTTGCTGAAAAAGCTAGGATGGTTGCCGGTTGAGCAAAGCATACAGAGCAAAGTTCTTACGCTGACCCACAAGGCCTGCCACGGCTTGGCTCCTTCGTACATAGCTGAACTGCTGCATCAGTTTTAGCCTGTTCGCACCCTCAGGTCCTGTGTGGACAATAAATTAGCTGTCCCATTCCTCCGCTCAAAGACAGTTGGTGACAGAAGCTTTAGCTCTGCAGGTCCTAGACTGTGGAAATCGCTTCCACAATTCTTACGCAACGACAACTACTGTCCTACTGCCGACTATGGCACATCCTTTTCAGCGGTCCTGAGCTGCTACTTCTATTCTACCCACTACCTCAACTGCTCTCCTGACTCTGCTATGCTTCCCACTTTCTCTTTGTTGCGTGAGACGAAGTCTGTTGGGTACCGAATGCGTACCGAAAACCGCTTAGGCTGTGAGTGCGCTATACAAAACTCTCCTGCGTAACACCCACATGGTCTGTATGACTTTGTGGAGTTACAGATGGAGATACATTGCATACATTACATTACATTACATCTTGTTCCCTCATCCTCCAAAAAGTCTGTTGTTAGGCCATTGATTAAGAATTTCCGTTCCTATCAAAACTAGGGAGCAATTAGTCGAAGACGAGCTAAACTCGTATATCAAAACTTGAAAACCCAGCAAGTAAGTTCCAATCAGTTTTAGAGCAAATCACTTGACATAATCAGCCCATTTATCAGTTAATAACGACCTTTTCATGAGTGCTAGCTTAGGGAGAGTCTCTCAGCTATTTCTACTTGATCTCTCGGTAGCAACTGTTACCATTGATGACCGAAGTTTCATTGAGTGCCAATCAATCTCGCATGTGCATCGTCCTGCATCCCCACTGCAATGGTTTAGGTCCTATTTTAGTGAGAGAATTCAGAGCGTAGTTGTCAACTTTCTATAGTCATCCGAAGAGCCTTTAAAGGATCGCGTACCCCAAGGATCTGTATTAGGTGCATTTCCTTTCACAATATATATTCTCTCTCTTGCCGATCTAGTAAGCTAGGACAATCTAGCCTTTCATTTTTAAACTGACGATCCTGAGCTTTATCACAGCTTCGATGCTTCCCTGTCTTTCTGCATGTTGATGTCTCTTAACTTATTTACAGCACGTGCTGGTTACGGTTGCACTTGGATGACAGCAAATTTTCTAAACTAAATGAGGCTAAACCAACTTGCTAGTTATATGCAGATCTAGTGCTATGCTGAAATAGGAAAGGCTAACCCTTGCATCAGGCTATGCCAGCTTTTCTACACTAGCAGTTACAATCTGGGTGTTCTTTTGCCAGTTGATACATTATGTGCAAGGTCAAGCCTGCCTAGTTTCAGCTGTGAAACAATGCAAAATTCGGACTACCACGCTCCTGCATGCGCACACATAGTAACACTTAAGAGGTGATATCGCCATTAAACAATACAGTAATATGGTGTTTTGGATTGTATAGATACTAGTTGGCTAGTAACTTTAATCCATGTTGTGTTTTTGGTTTACATTTCGTTTCCTAATGTAAGCATTTTCATCGGTAAGACCACCAAGTCACCCCAACTAAGGTGTTGTAAGGCTAGATAATTTTCTGTGGCACATCACATTTCACAAGACAAGAAGAAAATAAGAAACATGGCTGAGTCAGACCTTCAGACCAGCAATCCATGAACGGATTAGCATTGGAGTAGCAGTATAAGACGGCTGCAAAGGTTGCGCTAATGTGTGCTAGGGTGCTGCTAGCCTTCCCGAGCGTATATGCATGAGCTCTAAAAGATGGTCCGCATTGCTGTGTGAAGGAACGTGACTCACCATGAATGCCAAGTACAAACACTCACCAGCATTGCAGCAGTCTACAGTCTTTCATTGCAGCAGCTTATTTTTATTTTAGTGCCTGTGTCAGCCTCGTCGACTCTGCTAACTGACGAGCCTTATGTCGACGTCGTAGACTCAAGTTATGGATGGGTGAAATTCGTGAGCAGGTTTGTCTCTTAGCCTTCGATTTCAGGGTCCGAATGGTGCTGTATTTTAAATTGGTTCGTAGGCTGGGTGCGCAAATAGCTCTGGTGCTTCGAGCTATTGGGAATTAGTGAATCTGCTTTGACAGTCAGGCAAGTATATATATGTGTGTGTGTGCGTGCGCGCGCGTGTGTGTGTAGAGAGAGAGGGGTGTGGCAGTTCTGTTTCTACCTAACCCCTAATCGTTTTGGTTGGCTTGAGCCACTTACCATACTTATTACAAACCTTTTTGAAGTCCTGTAGGCCATACCTACCTGTAACCTTGCTCCCGTCATGTTAGACCGATGTTTCCTGGTTTCTATGTCCATGCAGTTGTGAACAACCTAGAATAGCTGAGACACAGCTTAGTCTAGGGAAGAAACCAGCTCCATCGCCTTAGCTGGATGGTGGTGGGTTGGGTTGTAGAGCCTCCTATTTCTTGGAGCACTACTTACTGTCTGGACCCAGTGCTGGATGAGATGGGATCCCCCTGCCCACGCCTTGCTTAGTCTACACTGATATAAGCCCGGCGGCTGGCCTCTAATCAGCCTTGGTTTACATATTTGGGACTCTGCACCTGCTGAGACTGGGGGCTTTGGCAGAGTGGCTGGCTGGTTCGAAAGAGTGTGCATGCATACGTGCGTCGGACCGACCGTGCCTTGCGTTCGACTAACCTCGTGTGCATCTCGTGATGCACGTTTCGTTTGTTGCATCGAAGGACTAGATCAGCCAGGTTTACTGATTCCATGCTCGCACTCGGCGATCGCGACTTGTGCGAGCAGCTTCCACCGAGCAGCCACAACGGCGCCGGATTGGTGACCCCGGTTTAGCACCACAGCCTCTGGCCTGGGGGCTTCTCCTTCCGGATGCATCTCTGGCTGCTTTTGGCCACCTAGCCCCGTGATCTCACTGTAGTGGTGAGGCAACCTGCACCATAGTGGCGCCAAGAGATCGTGGCAGCGCTGCTAAGAGGAGGACGAACGAAGCCACCAAATAAATAAATAAATAAATCCTAGCTGATTAAGCAGCCTCTTTTTGTATAGCGACAGAAGAGCCTTTACGGCTATCACCACTGCTTGCAGTGGCGATAAAGAATCGCCCACTGCAGGAATCGAACCCACGACCTCGGGACCGAGATCGTGAAAGCAACCGCCTTACCTAGTGTGCCATCACGGCTCAAAATGCCGGTTGTTAGACCGTCTATGGCTGTATTGAAAACCGGCGAGTGCGCACACACGGCAGCATACATACGGGCGATAGCTAGTCGCACATATAAGTAACGTTGCAGTCATCGTGTAAGGTGCTACGGAGTGAGAAGTGAGAGGAAGAGAGAAGAGGATTGTATCCGCTCAGATCTGCCAATTGGCAGAAGTGTCGTCTGCAGCGCTCGTGGTCACGTGACTTGCCTGGTCATTCATAATCAATCCTGGGTATTCAGCAGATACGGCCTTGCTGCAGTGAGTCACATGCTCGTGCGAAGAATGCCCATTGAGTGGGCGGAACTGCCTGAGTCCGGCTGGGGACAGAACAGTATGGCAGCAATACCATGCGCTGCCGGCACCCCCCCCCCCCACCAACTTGCCCTCAATGCCTGGCCATCGCTGTTAGCTGCGGCCTGCTAGCAGCTTATACAGTAGATGGGCAGCAAAGAGGTCCACGACGTCACCATGGGCCCTTTTGTCGAACAGCTGGCAGCTGCATGACAGCGAGAATCGAGTTCGTTGCAGCTTGCTTTCTTGGCAGGATTTAGCTGATGCTTGGGGGTGAGGCCTTGATGACTTGTGTTCAGCAGCTCATCTGCCACGACTAGCAATCGCGAGGCATGAGGCTTGTGCTAGTAAAAAGGAAAATCAAAGGTGGGCTCACTCACTTACCGGCCTCGGTTGCAAATCGGCAAAAGCACCGTAGTGGCCATCTCTTCTGCTTCCAGTAGCAGGCGATATAGAGTCGCATGCTACTGGACTCGAACGAACGCTGAGGTTTTCGAACACCCCACTCCTGGGCTGAGACTCGTTTTCTGGCGACGTGCTCAAAAACTCCTGCAGGGTCTTTTTCTGGAGGCTCGGCAAGTGATTGCTCAGTGCAGACCCTGCGCGGACTCAGCATAGGTACATGCTGGTCGCGGGAAGGGGGGGGGGTGGAGAGAGACCCTCCTGGTCGGTCTGCTACACTTTACTCTCATTCTCATTTATATTTATACTTTCGCTGCACTGTCTGTCCCCTATCCTCCCCCAGTAGTGAGCAGCTTCTGCTGACGTTGGGCGGCTGGCTCGGGCCTGTCGGCACCTGGGGTCGCCAGTGGCTGGAGCCACGCCCGGATGCATTCCCTTTGCACTAGCCAGAAAGTCCATCTGGAGGCCAGTGGAGTCCACTGGCAGGCTTTCCGGCTCGCCAGCCTGCAGCTTGTGCCAGTGCTCCTTCTATTGTCTTATCACTGTTTAGCCTGGCAAGAGGTGTGGCAGCACCAGAGCTGTCTCTCTTTTGCTGCTGATTGCATGTCTAGTGGTTTTAATTGACCAGCTCAGGCTGGGCCTTTCCCTGCTGGCTATCAAGTCTGGGCCTGTCTCTCAAGTACAGGCCGAGCTGAGCCACTGCTGCCGCTGCAGCATCAGCGCCCCCTGCTCAATGGCCTGCTTTCCAATACTGCCTGCCGCGGCTGCGTTCTCCCGAATCCTGCTGCCTGCCTGGCGAAGCTAGAGCACTCGTCGTGAGCGGGCGCTTGCCAGCATGTGTGCATGCATGCGCACGGACACCCATGGCTGTGCAAGCTGTAGTTATTGGAGAGAGGCCTGGAATAGAAAGTTGGCAATGTTAACTGGCCGCAGTTATGCAATCAGTGGTGGTGAGTCACTGCTGCCAGATATGAGATCTGAGCTGTCAGCTGCCATTAAATGCATGTACCATGGCCACTTCATGCATGGCTTACTACTACTGCTGCTACTACTAATAGTAGTAATACATTTGTACAGTGCTCTCAGAGAATGTAGGTACTTTACATTTGCTGCAAAACGAATGTGATCGAGTGATCAATGGTAGCATGCTCAATGACAACAAGCATAGCATGGTTAGAGGTGACATGCACAGAGTCAGCATGCAAATGCGATTAGCACGGCTGCCTGCCCCTGGATGAATTCTTCCTTGTGCTCGCACGCCTGCTGTGAAATCCTGTGACCCGACCTGCTCCAGCCACTCTCGTAAAGAGTAAATTAAAGATTAGCTGATTCAACAGCCTCATTTATGTAGTGGCCGAAGACCCTTGACGTACGTGAAGACTGTGTTGGATTGCACTACTGGTAGAGCTGGCTGGCTGGCTCTAGCCCCTCGATCTCTGTAGGTGGCCATCAAGTAGGTTTCGACTGTCCCCGATCCATCTCCGTGGACTCTGTGCATGCTCTGCTGGGATTTGTGTGTGAAGCTATGCTAACCAGCCGTGACTAGTTAGCGTTGATGTGTGTCACTCGCTTTTGCATTGGTTTTTGTTGTTGCAGTGTTGATCCTCGAGAGGCAAAGTCACTGCTGTCTCGCGTGTCACACAAGCTTGGTATGTCGAACGACAGCATCGTCGATCTTCGGTAAGTGGCTGCACGTTATGCGAGGAATTTTGCAGATCTGGAATTGGTGCCAGATTGCTCACCTCAAACATGCATTAGTTTCTTTTGTCTCCGTTCTGTCCTCTCTCTTCCTTTCATTCTCTCTCCCTCTCTCTGTCTTTTATCTGCATCTGTATCTGTCTCTCTCCCCCTCTCTCTTCTTCTCTCCACGCACTTTCCACGCACTTTTTTGCGCACTTTCCCTGCTCTTTGACTCTCACGGTCTCTCTGCAGTTCGTGAGTGCCTGAAACTCTATCGGCATGCAGTAACAACTTCCCAATAGACCGTACTTGTTTTTCGTGCCGACCTGAAAAAAAAATGAGTCAGTAGTAAGGAGTGCCATATAGTATACAACTTCAGCACCAGTTTCAGCCTCTTTGTGCCTTCAGGTCCTGTATGGGGAATACATTGATGCCTCAGGAGTGGGGATTTTCGGCAGAGCAGTACTCTGTGTGTGTCTACACACACACACACACACACACACACACACACACACACACACACACACACACACACACACACACACACACACACACACACACACACACACACACACACACACACACTTGTAGAAGTGACAATGTTTAGTAGGGTACTAAGGTTTCTGTATTTTGCTGATAATAGCTGTTACTTCTGATTATGCTAGTTTGCAAGTCCAACAGTTTATTCTGCAATTGAAAGCCATTAACCTAAATTATATTCTCACATATGCCACAAAGAGAATGGAAACTAAAACTTGATATGCTGCCTACACTTGATGCAAAACAACCGGATATGCAAGTTCATAAAGCATACTCATTTCAGCAGAGAAAAGTTCAACCTAAAACCACAGTGATCTGGCCCTGCATGACTGAACAAATGGAAACATGAGAATGTGACCGTTATGCCGTTAAATGATGCAAGGCCTCAATTTCGTTTCCTACGGAAATGATGAGATATTCTGGATCCGTAATTGCTATTTCTATATCCTAAATTGAGTAGAGTATGAGTTGTTGTTAGCCGGATTTTGAGGCTCATATCGTTCACCTGATTTATGAAGTTGGGATTCATTTAGTTACTTCTAGTTTTTGATTTCAAAAATTTTAACTATTCTACTAATTATTGTGTTAGGCATCCTGTGATTACGGATTCTCCATCCATGCGTTTTGCAACTCACTGTACAAGGGAAGCAGTAACCATAAGTTATTGACAAGCAAGGTAGCAAGCATACATCAAGTGTGCAAGACGTGGCATAGTTTCCTATGATCTGCCTTTTTTCAATATGGAGTTTAACTTTATGGCTTTTCAGACTTTATAAGCTAGCAAAGTTGCCTAAACTTGAACCCAATGCTTGATGCAGTTTATGTAGGTCTTCCTGCTAAACCATATGCAGACTAGACATGTGATGGGCTATAGCACTTATTGTCTTCCTTGATGCACCAGCCCTCTTAACTTTGTCACTTAAACTTGCCATGCATCCTTAAAGTTTGCATGCGATGCCAGGTTGTGGTAGAGCACAAAGGCTACCATCCCTACTTTTAGCAGGCAATACAGTGATTTCTCATGTAGTAGTCGAATCCAGTACCTCGATCTTGAAGTATGGGGTACCTCAGGACTCTGTACATGGTCCCATTCTTTTCATATTTTACACTCTCCCCTTTGCCGATGTAATTGCCAAGCACAATTTAAGCTTTCACTTCTATGCAGAATGCACTTAGTTGTATGTTTGGTTTGATCCCTTCCAGCTCTCTAGCATGTCGAACTCCTTTGCTGCATGTATTGAGGATATCTACACGTGAATGGCTGCAAACTTTCTTAGATTGAATGATGACAAAACCAACTTACTAGTTATGGTCAAACTAAGTATGATTCAGAAACTGGAAAGGTTAATGCTCACAATCGGCTCTGCCAGCATATCTTCTGTTAAGTCTGCACGAAATCTAGGAGTCTTGTTCCAAAGTGACAGTTCATTAGACGACCACATCAGCTCCACAGCTAAGTCTACTTTCTTTCAGCTGCCTAACATTGCTAAAATTCGGGCTTGTGTAGATAAGGATACCATGCATGATATTACTCACCATTCAATCGCGTTTCCCTTTGTAGCAATTCTAAAGCACCTAGAGAGAGATTGAGTTCTCTGACGGTGCTTTATTAAGTGCATTATTATTAATATTATTATTATCTAAATTGATCCATACATTGATGACACCCAGTCTCGACTTGTGCAACTCTCTTCTTGCTGGTCTACCGGACTGTGAAATCAGGCACTTACAGCTTGTGCAAAACTCTGCAGCTAGGCTTGTCTGTCGGGAACTTCATCGTTGCCACAGCACACCACTTCTTTCTGACCTGGATTAGCTCCCAGTCAAGTAAGGCATCGACTTTATGGTTCTATCGCTCACAGATAGCTCCCATCATTCCCTGGCTCCGGCCTACCTTTCAGAACTATCCCCCACCACGCTAAGCATCGTACCACTTGCTTTTCGGAATCTAATTGCTTACCTTTACCTCATACGAACCTGAAATCTTTTGGAGACCGTGCCTTCACTTTGTTTGCTCCATACTCCCAAAGCCTGGAACTCATTTCCGACCTGCATCACGACATCCCCTGATTTGACCACATTTAAAAAGAAGCTGCAAGCCTATCTATTTATCAGAGTGTTTAGTGGGTCCGTGTGATTCGTTCTTTGTGTGCTTATGAGTGTGGACCAGGTGCATGCTGCCACTAACCATATTTGCATGCTGACCCTGTGTATGTCACATCTAATCATGTTATGTTTGTTGTGATTGAGCATGCTACCACTAGCCTTTGATCGTGCTTCCTTTGCAGCAAATGTAAAGTGCCTAGAAGCAGATTAAGTTCTCTGAGTGAGCTATAACAAATGTATTATTATTATTGATATTATTATCAACTCCTTGGCCATAGGGTAAGATCCGGCCTTTCTCTACCTTTCTTACTCTCTCTCGCGTTATTAATATTTTGTTCTGTAGGGTGAAAGATGAGGATGTGGTCTTCCACGTTCTTCCCAACGACCGAAACATAAGTGCTACAGAAGTCGCAAAGGCCATAGCCGGTAGGTTTGGGTTAGCAAGGCTCGTGGCATTGCATGCTCGCCTGTCGGTGAATGCCATCATGCTGCTTATCGTAACACTGTGTCGATGCACTTGCTCCCACTGCTACCGAATGGCAAGCCACTACCAATCCCCGTGATCGTCCCGACCCCATTAGTCCATTCGTGACCATCATCTCACACTTTCACTCGATAGCATAGGTGCTCCCTTTGCACTCTCCGGGATAGCTTTTTCTGTCAACTCCGACTGGGCAGGGTCTCTCCCTTCTAATTAAAGCCAGAAAGTCTGTCCATCATGCGGCATGATGGTGACCAGTACTTTTTAAAGTGACTTGTAATAGACGTCTATGACTCAGCCAAGTGAGTCCGCAGGCAGTGAGCTGAAGTATTAAACAGTTCCCTGTAGCACTCTCGGAGTCTTCTAGTCAAATTCTTCGAGAGAATGCGGCTTCGAGTGAGTATGAGGTAGCCATAGACTGCGGCTCATACAGTAAAAGAGAAATTCAGCAGCAGATTTATGACAATCAAGAAATTTAGTAGCATAGAAGTGACATTACAAGATGATTGGAAAGATATGCTAGAGTCGGCAGCTAGACACAGATGACACTACTTAAGATTTTTAAAGATAGTGTGTTTCACACTCTAGAACATCTTGACTGAGCAACTCCTTTGTTTACAACAGTCTAAAAATCAACGAGCTTTATTTTTGCGAAGAGAGTCTGAGGACACTTAGGTACTGAAACTCCTTTGTGCTAATGCATGCTGACACTGTTGCATGCTACCACTAACCACACTTGAATGCTGACCCTGTGTATGTCACCCCTAACCATGTTATTCATGTTGTTTATCAAGCATGATATTTCCACCTACCATTCGATCGTGTTTCATACTTAAACTGTAATCTATTAGAGCTGCTTTAGCAAAGAAGACATCTGACTTTCTTGGATTTAGAGGCCAACGTAGCCTCCACATTCAGAACCAGCTGCAGTGACACAACGGTTTTTTGAACCCTTGCCCACTAGAGATACTGTTCTCCAATATGGATAAATGCTGGGAGCTGGTAAGATGTTTAGCCAGCCACAGTAGAAAAGAGTCCCTAATAACAATAACAATAACAATAATAATGCATTTGTATAGCGCTCTCAGAGAACTGAATCTCTTCCTAGGCACTTTACAGATGCTGCTGTATACAAAGCTGTAACCAAATGATTGGTGTTGGCATCCGAAAGCAGCAGGCACAGCATGAGCTTGCATATGCACACAAAGGACGAATCACTAAAAAGACCCACTAAATGCTGTAATATACAAGTGTTTTAAGCTTCTTTTTAAATGTCGTCATGTCAGGGGACGTTGTGACATGTGTCAGTAGTGAGCTCCAAGCTTTGGTAGCGTACGAACTAAAGCCACGGTCTCCTAGGATTTTGGGCTCAGACAAGGTATGGCTGAACGATTCGAGTCAGAACAGAGGGTTGCACGATTCTTGGCCTGGTAGGGAAGTAGTTCTGATTGGTAGGCTGCAGCCAGAGAATTAAGGGAACTAAAATTAAGTGACAGAATCTTCAAGTCTATACCCGGCAACGGCAGATTTAGCTGTTCGGAATCTTGCACAAGGTCTTCCGGCAGAGGCCCGACCAATAAAAGAAAGGCCAATAGCAGCTTTACGCTGAGGAACCCACGAGTCGTCGGGCCTCTGTCGCGCGAGCCTCGAGCAGAGCGGAGCACCCACAAAGTGAGCTCGCCCACAATCGGAGCTCACTGTGTCCGCAAAGGCCATTTTCAGTTAGCCTGTTAGCTAATATATAACCACTACATCTTTTGTTAGCTAATATTTCCATTACACCGTCCTTTTAAAATGTAACGTAGAATCGCTGTTCGTTCAAACACAATGCAAATTTCACCGGACAGAGATAGAAGATGTTGACCTGTTGTGAACACCACTTAGCGAATAAAACTTCTGAACATCCAGCAGTCAAAAGCTGCCGACAGGTTAGGCACGACCAAGGCAGTGAGTGGCATAGCCATTGCTACTTCGACTGTCACTTTACTGAACGTGGTGGAAGGCTGTAATTGTGGCTGATATTTCCGGGTAAATCTTTCTCGGCAGTCTCTGAACGTCTTGTAATATTTTGCGTGGCTGGTGCATTTTGCCATGGATGAGGAGGGTTTCTGACGCCAGATTAACTTTGACCTCTGAACTTTGTGTGGCTGACTTGGGAGCTTTGGCAGCACCAAGAGCCGGGACGTATTGCTGCATGGCTCACTAGCTTGATCTGGTGTGAACCTTGAGAAATCAGCCTAGCTCAAGCGTTTCACAGCACTCCAATGGCCTATTCAGCACAATTCACCTCATCACTTTGCGACTGTTTTGCCGTTCCGAATGGAGATAAAGATGGAGATGGATGTCTGGTTCACTTTGCAATGTAGTCATTTAATAATGAGTATTTCCACGTAATTACCACGAGACTGATTGACGTGGGTGAGCTGGTTATAGCCTCAGCCTCTCTTTGTCAGAAGGCTGAAGCTTCAACTGTCCAGTCACGCCTGTCGTGCCAGTGGCACTCTGTAGTACCACAAGGTGGTCGGTCCTGCAAGGACGCTGACCATGGTCAGAAGTCGCCGGTCAAGTCAGCCTACCGAGTGCTTTGGGCAATAACTGCCAAGGCTCTTTACTGGTGGTCTTAATTACGTCGTTGACTCAGCGACTCGTACACAGTTTTTTAGCCTGCCCAGAGAGGGAGATGATGCAATGATGAGAGATTTTCTTTAGCACATGCTTAGCACTGGTTGGGGTGCATAGCTGATTGAAATAATTTAGAGGCACAGCTTAACTGCAGTCAGAAGAGCAGTTAGTATGATGAGTAGCCCGACTGGGAAGTAGTTCAGATGGCAAGGAGGATGAAATAGAATGAAGGACCTACAAGTGGGCTACGATGAAACCTTAAGGCCAAACACTGCTTTAGAGGGAGCCAGTTGCAAATTGGTGAGAAATGGTGGATCATCTCGTAGACTGCAAAGCAGTCTCAGCTTCACAGACCGTTTTCTGGGCTCACCTGCTAGGCCGTCTAAGTTTGTGCTTTTCAGTCGAGGCTATCAGTGCCTATGTGGCATGCAAGCAGATGTCAAGCAGCAGCTACCACTAATGCTTTGGCGGCTGGTGCTACTGTACAGGTGGGCTGTCGGGTTGCATGTATAGCCGTGGTGCTGGATGGAGCTGGGCTGCGCCAGCCTTTGGGCTCACAGTATCATGGTGCAATGCCATGTGCAATAGTCGATCACTCGAACGACTGTGCCACAGCAGCTGGCAGCAGCTGACCATGAGATCAGCAGCTCCTTTTTGGAGCCCTATTCACTGCGACCGCCTAGGTAATATACTCATGCAGCTGCCAATGGCACTTGCACAATCAGGATGGCTTATTTTGTCGTAATTGCTTTTTGCTGGCTAATCGAGTTGGTGCACTCGCAAGCATGATCAATAACTCATCTCCGTGCTAATTACTTGGGGAATTCAGAGAGAATGATTAGAGCTACGCAAAATGGTTACAGGGAGAGAGAGAGAGAGAGAGACAGACAGGCAGACAGAGACAGACAGAGAGAGTCAAGAGAGAGAGAGAGAGAGAGAGAGAGAGAGAGAGAGAGAGAGAGAGAGAGAGAGAGAGAGAGAGAGACAGACAGACAGACAGACAGACAGACAGACAGACAGACAGACAGACAGAGATGGAGAGAGGAGAGAGAAAGAGATAGAGTCACACACAGAGAGAATCACACAGAGATTTTGAGATGGATTGAGAGAGAAATTTTCAGAGAAAGAGGTGGGGAGAGAGATGGAGAATGAGAGAGAAAAGGAAGGGGGCACTCGTAGTCCGACTGGTGTTAACAACCGGGGGGTGGGGAAGCTGCTTGCTTGCAGCCCAAGTGTTCTGCTGGGTAGCATCAGCACTATCTTTTGCTAAGCCGATCTGATTGAGGCAAGCAGCTCTTGCTCCATGCTCTCAGCACTGCCTCGCTGGCCTGTAGCCTGGCTGCCTCTCTTGGCTTGGCTATGAATGCCTCCTAGAATGATGTCTTTAACTTCAAGCACTGCCAGCAGAATAGTACCCTGTGTAATCTGCCTGTCCACAGATTGGATATCCTGCAGGGCAGCGTGACAACTCTTCGTTAATTCAACAGACGATGGTGCATCTTTTCGCTTGATCGCTGATTGATCGCTCACCTGCTTGAGCTGCAGCATTTTCTTATTTTCGATGTCTCCTCTTTAGATCAAAGGGCTTCTTTATTCTCCTGGTTTTAGCTCACTTGTCTGTTCCTTTTGTCGAGTAACCTCGTGCACCGTTGGAGCTGCTTCTGAGTTCTCAACTGTTTCTGTTTAATTGAAACCCTCTAATGTGTGGTTAAACAATTTAATAGAGATCTTGCCCTGCCCGGTGTGTGCTGTAATCCTGCTCGTGTGCTGTTCAGTTGCCGAGACAGCATCAGTAGCAGCTGGAGAGGCTGCAACAGGCCAATCCAGCTCGGTAATTAGCCACAGCCACCGTGGGTGGTCGAGATCCGAACTGAACCTTGGGCTCTTAAGGCCGCTCCGTCGGTCAGTTGATTAGTTCTGACTTTATCGATCCCAGTCGAAGAGCTCTTCTCCTGTAAGAGTGTGCGCCTAATAGTAGCCGGGTATCAGCTTCAGTTGCCAGTGACTTATGGACATACAGGCAATGTATGCTAATGAATAGACCGACTTGTCACTTGAAATCGCTTGGGAAACACCATCTCTACCTGTGTCAACCAATGCCCGTGTGGGTTTGCTTTATTTGTAGGCTTGCCATGGCTTGGTTGTTTAAGCATGTTTTTAATACAGCAGGTATGTACACCTAACAGACGGTAATTGATTTGCGTCCGGGGGGGGGGCCAGCTGAAATCCATCGAATCGGTGCACAACTGGGAGCTGTTGGCTGCTGTGACGTTTCTGATGAAGAAGCTGAGAGCTGAAACAGCCTTAGTTGCATGCACGATCACACGTATCGTTATTATTGTTATTATTCTCAGTATTATGCTGGATAGTGCCGCCAAAACCGTGGGGTCGGTGCTGCAAAGGTTTGTGACCGAATAGCTGATGAACAGCAAGCCACCTTGCTACCAAAGCTGTACATCGGCAGTCATCGGTAAAGCTACCCGGCTCCAGGCTTATTCCCAAAGTTAGCATAGTTCCTCATGACTTTGCCCAAGACTTTGTCGTGCTGCCTTATGTGGAGGCTACACAACTTCAAGTTAGGCCCTTCGCATGCCGATTGCTTGTGAGGCTGTATGATCTATTAGTAGGGTATGCACTGGTATATAGATTCCTCCCTAGAACTGCTGCTGTCGCTGCAGCCACCGTGCTTCGTCCGGCATCGCTTCATTCAAGTAGAGCGCCCAGGTTTGTTTGGTCAGCCGTTACTCGGTTTAGCAGTCTTAAGACAGCATGACCACCCGCCCACCCGGAAACGCCTTGCTGCTATTTCGAAGAGAGGTGTGCTGATGCCCCTGGCACTGGCCTCTCGTGCCACGATTTGGTCAGCAGTCTCGGCCAGGAAATTAACGAGTGCCTTTGTAATGGTTGAATTAGATCTATAAACTATGGACTCGTGGATTTCTTCTGCGATTATTTGGATCTACATTCGGAGGAGGCCGGTCTTCAAGCATGTCTTTAAACTTCAATGGGAGCCTGCCTACTGCACCACACAGCGCTCTGATGAAAGCAAAGTCCCAGCAGTGCAGCTGTTTGACTAGTGAGCTGCTTTAGGCAGCTGACCGGAAAAGGAAACTTAAGAGCCTAACCGTAAGGGCTCGTGTGCCGAACCAGGGCGGTCCCAGATTTCGAGCAGCAGCCACTAGTACTCTCTCTCTCTCTCTCTCTCTCTCTCTCTCTCTCTCTCTCTCTCTCTCTCTCTCTCTCTCTCTCTCTCTCTCTCTCTCTCTCTCTCTCTCTCTCTCTCTCTCTCTCTCTCTCTCTATCTATCTCTCTCTATCTCTCTCTCCCCTTTTCTCCAATCATACTCTGTCGAAACAACTGGATTAGTAGCATGTGCATTTTGCGCTCTCACTCTGCCGTTCATCATTGCTGCTCTGCCAGCCTGCTTTGCCTCAGCCGACCGCCCGCGCCCCCATTTGCTCCTGTCTTCAGCTTGTCCTCTGCTTTCCCTTGGCCTGTCCCTCTCGACTGTTGCGAGCAGCTGACCATTCGGGTCTCCTCCCAGGTCCCCCTCTGCCCACCGCTCTAGCCCACTCGATTCACGGCCTCTTTCGTCGTCGACTCGTGTGAGTGTGCTGCGTCGACGAGCTAGCATTCTGGCAACCTTTGTCCGGTTTTGGAGTTATGCAGATCTCTTTGATTTTTGCGCAAATCGATCGAAATCTGTTTACTCTGACGTAGCGTGGCAGGATTGCAGGAGAAGTCGCACCGCTCTCCCCGGTAGAGCCTAATCAGCTTTGCGTCCTAAGCTAGAGCGCCGTCTTAGTCAAGCCTCGCAGAGAGTGCTGTGGAGCCGTGGCCTTGGATGTGCTCAAAGCAGGCACCCCTCTGGGCGCCGGCTTTGCGCTCGAGGCGTGGCCGCCTTGCGTGGCAGAGTCGGTTCGAGGCAGTCGTCGTCGTTAGGCCTTGAGCTGGAGGCAGCTTTGTGATGGTCACGACTGCATGAAGCTACATGAGAACCCACCGCAGGCCGGCCCTCACAGCTGCCTGCCTTCGAACGGGTCCGTGTCGACCGCTGAATGGGCATACCTGGCTGCAGCTTTCTGCCTCTTGCTACCTGCTTTTAGCCAAGGGCGGCACGGCGGTCCTTGCACCGGAGGAGCAGGGTCAGCGGGCAGTGTGTAAGCACTGCACCGCAGTTGATTGCCACTCTGCCCACAGTGAACTCCTAGTGCTAGCAGCTTTTGGTGCGAGCTAGACAGTTATGGGGGGGAGGGGAGCAGCATACGTGAAAACTCTCTTTGCCCCGGTCTTCATTACTGTTAGCCTCGTGCAGAATTTATGCTTAAAGCAAATAAGCATGACCGAGTCAGGAGGATGGAGAAGGTAGCAAGCGCCACAGAATTAGCTAGCAGCACACCTCAGGGCTGCCGGAACGGAAGTGCCAGCATCGGCAGGTGGGTAGGGCGTCGATGCGCCCAATGAGAATTTAGAATTGAAATCGAAAACAAAAACTGAAAGCGACTTCCGGCCTACTCGGTCGAGACTAGCCAGGCTGAATGGGCAGCTTGGCGGAATGCAGCCGCAGCACATCCGGCTGATCGAAGCAAATCAGCCGCAGACAGTTGCTCACGGCAGCACATCCGCCTCGGCACATCGGTCGCCGCAGCTCCCGCTCCTGCATGTGGCTGTGGCTGCAGTCTAGCAAGCATTTGCTGCCATCGTGTTTCGGTGGTGCTCGAATGCCGGGTGAATGCCGGGCAGGTCGAGCGATTGGGTCATCGCGAAATAGTTCCCAGTACTGCCATCTGCTGCCGTGAGCAGCTGTCTCGGCTGTCTCAGCAGCTCGAGTCAGGAGAATTGGAAATGGTTAGATGATATTCTCCAATGCTTCCGGTTTTTATTTTGCCACCTTATACAGTCCGTCGGAACAGAACATCAGTCGAGGACAAAAAGAAGATACGATTTCCCGATTAGCTAAAGGCTTGCGTGGAAGTTGAGGTGAAAACCGTCTGCTCACTGAGGATAGAGCCGGCACGTTGCCGATTCTGCGCTGGTAGATGCCGGTCTTTGATGACTTGCTGTCGTGCAGGCTGTGTACTAGCTGCTGCTGCCTCCTCTGCTGCTACTTGTGCTAATTGATAACGTTCATGGCAATGGCAATGGGGCTGAATGTAAAACTAGAGACCTGGGAGATGAGCTCCATCACCTACTGTGTTTGAAGTTAAACAGTCGAGCATGGCAAGCCCAAGCAAGCCCGACATTGAAGTGCCCCCCCCCCCCGAGAACCACGGCTGCTTTAGCTGGCCGAATAGATTGCTGCACGCCTCACGCGTGCACAAGGCTATGCAGCGCCAGCGCCTCTGCGAAGCGCTGCCGGCTGGGCTTCAGTTCGCCGGCAGAACAGAGCACAGCAACAGCAGCACACTGGCTGCTGCTGCTTCGAGCGCTGTCGGAGACTTTGCCCTCGGCTGCTGCTGGAGTCCGACCGAGCTAGGGAAGACCAGCTGGCACTAGCCAAGCACCTGGCAGTATTGATCGGCTAGTGCTCTAAACGTAATGCTCCAAGCCTGCATGCCGACCGTATTGATTGACTTCTTTCCGTGCACTCACGACCGAGCTGGCTGGCTGTCTGCTCAGCTGCTAGGTCATTTCCTGACGTCGCCTAGCCGTAATGGGCTTTACCAGCAGGCCACTGGCGCTACAGCTGCGCTGGCCTCGGTCCCTAGGCGAACGTGCCGAAAGCCAAGCTTCCCGGAGGTTGCACCGGCGCTCCCATCGTGCCGGTCGTTATCGTCGTCACCTGGGGTGGTTACTCAGTGGCAGTGCTGCACATCCGTCCTCCGCCCGTCCCCGCCCCCTGAAGGCTGAGCTCAAGCAGCAGGCAGTTCGCCTACCGGTCCACTGCTGCCACGTCAGTCAGCCTTTGGCTGCTGTCGACTGCTGTTGCAGCTGCTGATAATGGTGACCGACGATGTAACTAGCGTCCCTCCCAGTAACGTCGACCCGTTGGCTCCAGCTCGAGCCTCGTGAGAGTGCCCAAGTGATGGCGACAGGGCCACAGAGCTGCTGGGCCTTGCCGCCGAGAAAGGGCGGTGCCGATAGCTTGCCTGGAGGCCCCTGCCGCAGCTGGCTCGCCCATGGTTGCCAGCAAGTGAGCTGATCGAGAGCAAGAGTAGCTGGCGATTGGCTCGCATCGCATCGGGCTGGACCGAACTGGACGCTCGAAATGCGGACAGCCGTTCTCTCGAGTGCTGCGCTGCGGATGCTCAATTATCAGCTGCTTCGGACGCTGCTGCGCAGCAGCGTCCGAAGCTATTCTCGAGAGATCGAGCGAGCGGTAAGCTCGAGCGAGCGCTCGTCCCCCTCTCGTGCTTTTATCCCAAGGGCCCAGCAGTCTCGGCAGGACGGTGTCGAGGCACGATCTGGCCGCTGCTCGGCCGATCTGCCTGCCTGCGTGCAGGCAAATCGACCCAGTTGCTGCCTGCTTTCGCTAGGCGACCCGGGTCGGAGGTGGGGGTTTGGATTGCGTGAGTGGGCACCTCTAGATGTTGGGTTTGAATTGCGTGAGTGGGCACCTCTAGAGGGCGCTGAAAGCGACTGCGTCTTCCGCTGCCATGCACTCGTGACAGCTGAGTCGGCTGCACCTTGCCTTTTTCTATTTTACACGCTGGCTACCGATAGGACCACTGAGCTGTGGATCTTGAACAGGTTGCATTCACTCTTGAATGGCAGCTGATTCGTTGGGTAGGCAAAAGTATGAGGCAAAATCATGCGACATTCGTAGGAGGGGGGCAGGTAAAGGCAAAGCGCCGCCTGGGCGATCGCGTTCTGCAGAGCTTTGTTGGCACTCATCCACGCACCAGCTCACCCTGTAGCAGCCCCTTCAATGCTTTGGCTGAAGCTGCTTGGTGAGCCTGGGTCTTTGGGTTTTTTTTTAATTTTATGTTCAACTTACCTGCACCGGCCGAGTTCCATCCTTTGCCAGCCCCAGCTTGCTCCACCCACATCCTCCAGGGGGGGGGGGGCAGCGGCTGAGTGGCTGTGGCTGGTTGGCCAGCTTGACTGCAGTTTGCTGCCTGCTTGGCCTGCCGATGGCTGGCTGGCTGGCTGGCTGGCAATCTCTTTCGTCATGCACATCACCCTGGCTGGCTGCTCGGATCAATTAATGAACTGATAGCTAGTATTTAAGCTGGTGGCTCTTGCCTTAATCGACATTCAGTGGCAGCACAGGCACAGGCAGCTGCAGGCTTGTCCCTGCTGCTGCTGCCTGCCAAGGCTTCGGCAGCTGCAAGCTGAGTTAATAGAATTCTCGTCAGCTCAGCAGACCTCCTCCGGGTGACTCGGCCACATCCACTGCTGCTGCTGCTTCTGCTGCTGCTGCTGCTGCTGCCTTCGAGACCGGCGAGCTTCTGCTGCGGCAACTCACAGTGCTTGCCAGCTGACATCTGCCGGTTTGTTCTAGAGCATCGCGATGAGCTGGTTACAGCCAGCGGCGGCTTGCCAGAAGTGCACAGCATCGGCATCGGCACTGGCGAGGTGAGGCGCTGGAGGACGCCGGTGACTGCAGTGATCCTTCCGCAGTGGTCCTTCCGTTGCTGTGTGGGCTTTAGCCAGCCGCTCTCGCTCATCGCAATCGGCGCGGCGCCTGTGCTGAGCCGTCCCCATCTAGCCGCGAATTCCGGCAGCACGGGAAGCCCACATTGTGCCCGCACGCTCGTGCTGCGCTGATCTGCCCGCGCGCACAGCCTTTTGCTCGGTGCGGCAGCAGCAGCCGGCGCCTCTTTGTCTTCGTTGCGAGCAGTCTCTCCTCGACATTGGCGATGTGGCGCCGGAGTCGGCCGAAGCCTTGGCCGCCGCCGCACCGCGATCGAGGAGGCTGCTGCTGGCCCTGTCGCTGGTCGGCGCCACGTGCGCGCTCGCCGTGGCCATCGGCGCAGCCATCGTGTGCGTGCTGCGCAGGAAGAGAGCACGCATGCTGCTGCGAGGCAAGCCGGCGCATGACGACAGGCGTGGCGGTGACCCTGCCGGCAGCGGCGACAGCCTGCTGGCCAGCGACGAATACGAGGTGAGTGACTGACTGCAAGCAGCTCGGGGGGGGCGGGTTTGGAGGCGGCCGCTCACACTGAGATGCCACGCAAATGCAGCGCTGCTGCCCTTCTCCTCCTGCTCATCTCTGCGCTATTTCGCTCAAAGATTGCTCGGTAGCACCTTCGTTCTGCTGCCACTGCCAGCAGCCTTCGAGTTCTGCAAGACCAGAGTGGTTTTTGCTGTGACTGCCCATCGTAACTGTGAGCGTAAGGCCTAGCCACACTGCTAAGAACAGCTGCTATGGTTTGGCGTTCTCGTCGTTTCGGGCTGTAGTGCCCTCCTGCCATCGCTGCTGCTATTGCAGCTGCAACTGCTATCGCAGATGAGGGTATGTGCTGGGCAAAGTTGCTAGGCCAAGAGAGAGCATTGAAAGTCACTTGTCCACTTCCAGAGCCTTAGCATGGCACCAGACACGTAGTGTTGGGCCGCGATCTGCTGAGCATGATTGATTTGCTGCATGGAAATCCATGTCCGATTTTTAATTGTGGTACCCTAGAAATTGCTTAATGGTACCCTAAAAGGCTAGGTCGTTTGTGGACGTAGGACGATACAATTTGAAGCAGCTGACTATGTCAATGTGCTGTTATGCCGAAATGCTTGTCAGTGTTCTGGTGCTAAGTATGTGCGAGCATGCTGCCGACTGTTTGGGTTTGTGCGGAGGCATGTGCAAATGCCTGTCATATTTTGTTCTTTCTTTGTTCTGCTGCTGCTGCTCCTCCTGCCATTTCCTCGTCATCCTCTTACTCTTCCTGCTGCTGCTCCTCGTCCTCTTCATGCACCTCATTCTCTTTTTTTTCTGTCTTCCCCTTCTTCATCTCTCCTCCTCCGGCTGCTGCTGCTGCTGCTGCTGTTCCCACTACCTGCTTTACTTCATTCCGTCACCGTTCTTCTTGCCATTCAAGACGTTGAGGCAGCGAGGTTGCTGCTCCTTATGGGTGTCACCTCTTGCCACTCGTGCCCAGGTTGGGCTAGCGACAGTAGTTGAGCTTTTGGGCGCTTGCCGACACTAAAATCCTGCTCCCGTACAAATGCCGATACCGGTTAGTGTTACGCCTGACCTGAGTCCTGGATAGAAAGGTGTGTGCTGACCGTGTTTTAAGCCACGGGTGAGGTGCTCACATTTCGCGACCCCTGCCGTGCTCTTTCAAGCACTGCAGCAGGCACTCCTTTGTTGCCCGAAGCAAGCTCTGCCGAGGGACGCTAGGATGCTGTTGAATCAGCTGACCCTATTTAATTTGCATGCTGGTGCATGAGCCATCTCCCCTGGTGTTAGAACTCGTGGCTTGATCACTCGCTTGATTTGCTGTGCCATGTGCCGCCGACATAGGGGAGCCCTTGTCGAGGAAATGTTTGTCGTCTTCGCTGTCACTGGCATGCTTCCTACAAGCAGGCCGTCTTGCCGTGAGAGAACTCTTCGAAGTATATAAGCCCCTGGGTCGTCTGCAAGGCCGCTCCATTGGGTAGCAGGTCGTCTTCGGCTGATCCTCTCGTAGCAGAGAGATCCTGCAGCTGCCTTTGGCAGCGAGAGCTCATCCAGCGGCCGCGTGCCTGAGCTTTGAGCCCATGCTGTTGAGCTTCCGGACACGTGCAATTATCATCTGTGAAACTTGGAGGATTTCTCAAGTCGCCTCTTGTAACCTGCCTCACGAAGACGAATGCTGCGGGCCTCTGCACTGCTGTCGTTGAAAGCTCGACTATCACCGAAAGCTTTTGCTGCTTAAAGCCAGATTAAAGGTCACTCAGCTAATCAAGCAGACTCATTTTACATACCAGCAGAAGAGCCCGACCGGCTATTGCCAGTCCTTGCAGTGGGCGATAAGGAATCGGCAGACTGGGGCACACTACCTGGGTCGTGAAGTGCACTCCCAGTGCACTCCCATGCTCTGCTGCAGTGCGTGCAGCTCAGTAGTCGGTGCGAGCCAAAAAGCTGTAGGCCGCCTGGACATGCAAGCCAGCACTTGCTCGCTGTCTCGAATGCTAAACACGTCCGGTTGGCCATTCGCCCGGCAGCTCTTGCTTGGCTGCACAAAATGGCTGCACGGCTGCCGGCTCCTAGCGCTCCGCATTCAGCTATGCACTCCCTCATGCTCCCGGCTCAGGCAGGCACCGACCGACCGACGGTGCGCGCTAACGAGGCCCTCATAGGGCTTTCCCGAGCCTGCCTGCACGCACCGTCATTTGCACATTCCGGAATCTGCCTGGGCAGGGTGCTCGAGCGCACCGTCGATGCTTACAGCGGGCGCCGAACTGCTGCCGTTCACTTTGCAGGACCTGGTCCGCCACGAGCGCTGTCGAAAGAAAGCCGGCGATGACTGCCTGTCTGCGTCGGCCGGAGGTGGCGATGCCGACTTTGGCGGCGGAGCGCGCGGGGAAGAGAGCGGCAGCCAGCACGGCAGCAGCGTCTCGTCCTGGTGAGAGTCGCATCTAGTCTGCCGCAGTTGCTGTTGCTGCGGCCGGCGCAGTGCTGTGCCGCCTGCTGCAGCAGCCGTCTGGCTCGAACTGCCGAACGGCGCCTGGAGCCGTGCCTTGTACAGCCACTCCTTGTATTACTGGTTGTGTGGCAGTTGCGTGTCGTACGCAATTGGTGTCTTGCGCAATTGCTGCCTCGCTGGCTACTGTCGAGTCGAGCCTCGGGTGAAAGCTGAAAGGAGCAAACGAATGAGACTGGTGTAGAAAAGCAGAACGCCAGGACCGCGCGGCACCCCGCCCGCGTGGGGCAGCCGGCTTCGCTCAACTCTCAGTGTGGGTTTCGCTGTCTCTCATTGTGGGCTTCGCTGGGCAGCCTGGTGGCAGTGTCGCTCCTGCTATTCCCTAGCCGCTTAGCGGTCGAGCAAGCTGAAGAAATTGGCAGGCAGAGCTGAGCCTCTGAAAAGCTAATGAACCACTGCCATATTGATTATTTTGATGCGATAGATAGGTAGTAGGTAGGTAGATATATAGATGGCTGGCCTCTGCCAGCAGCCAGCTCGGCTGACATGGTGGCAATGGACCGGCCCAGATTGCTGGCTGGTGCTGGCAGCCCGTGTCTTCCTTTCACCGTGTCTTCCTTTCACCGCACGGCTATAGCTTATATCACCTGCGGCTTAGGACTGGGGGCGTGCCATCGAAGAGAGAGAGAGAGAGATGAGAGAGAGAGAGAATTGAGAGAGAGAGAGAGAGAGAGAGAGAGAGAGAGAGAGAGAGAGAGAGAGAGAGAGAGAGAGAGAGAGAGAGAGAGAGAGAGAGAGAGAGAGAGAGAGAGAGAGAGAGAGAGAGAGAGAGACAGACAGACAGACAGACAGACAGACAGACAGAGACAGTCAGAGAGACTCGACACAGAGAGAGAGAGAGAGACACACACACACAGAGCCAGAGATGGAGAGCCGGGACTGCCACTGTGCAGGGAAGGAGGAGGAGGAAGAGAGTGGCTCTCGATGCCCAATCTAGCCAATCATGTCTCTAAAACCTGTAGTCGCACTGTCGCGCCGTCGATGCTTTCCCTGCTGCAGTCATCGAGGGCATCTCGGCTGTGCAGATGCCGGTCCCCGATCCCTGGTCTTTGTCTCCATTCCAGCTTCAATATATCTGTTGACGTCCGACATTGATAGAGTGGGTTTAGAAAGCCGAGCATTAAGGTTCGTCCGTGCTTACCTGGTGCTGGTGCCACCCATGGGGCTGAGCTTCTGCCACCCAGAATCTCTGCTCCCAGCGCCGAGTCTCGGAGAGCGAATGCGTAGCTGCTTTCCAATTCACTGCTTTGCGGGAGGTTTCCTTTCTTCACGGGATCTTTCTCCTTGCCAGTCGGCTAGCTCAATGTTGGAGCAGCAGGGCGATCTGCATGCTCTGCGAATATTTCTTACATACATTAGATTGTGTTAATCATGTTCTGGCTTACGCATGGATCATCGTACTGTAGGAGCGAAGAGCCAGCCATCGCCAATATGGACGTTTCAACAGGTCACATGGTGCTGGTAAGTGAGGATACGCTCGCTGTCTGCCTTCTTTCGGTGTGCCCAGTGCGCAGCTAGCTGCAGCTGCAGCCACGCAAGCGGCTGAGCAGATCCCCGAGCGCCGGCTTTTTTGCTCTCGCCTTTTTTCTGCAGCCACCCGTCATTTCCCAGCCGATGTCATTTGCCGCAGCACAGGTTGCCTTTTTCATGCTGACTGCCAAATCCCTGCGTCTGGCTTTTAGCGCTTGATTGGAGGGCTCTGCAAAGCCGGCTCTGCAGCCTGCTGGTACTTAGCTTCTTCTCCAGTGTCTCGGCTCCTCGTGCCTGAACGGTGGTCGCTGACCCGTGGCTAGCTGTGTCCGATGACTCTTGCCTGCCTGCGATTCTGGCCCGGCTAGGTTTTCGTCCATTCGTCGGCGGACTTTTAGTGCTCCCGCACCTCCAAGCAGCAGTGCTTCTCATCAGAGAACTGCTTTGGGAATGGAAAACGACCTACGCTTGTGTCACCTTGGAATCACCTTAACACGTTTTTCGAGCTAGGATGCGCACAATGCACGACCTATGACCCCGAGTCCTATGACTCCGAGTCCTGCAGCAGGCACTTTTTAATTGACAGCTGCAAGATGGGCTATAGCGAGGTTCTCATTTGGCTCCAGTGGCGTAAATGTGAGCTTTTGAATCAGCCGACCTTAGCGAGGCACTTACTGATCAAGCTAGGAAATAATGTCGATGAGTCGGCCAATTAAAACTATTTGTCGGCATGAGATGTGCTCCTTGAGGCCGAAAGGCACCGAATAGCATCAGGCCAAGAGAACTAAACCTAGACTCTGGGAGAGAGACAAAGACAGAGAAAGGCAGAGGGATGCATGGAAGGGGGAGACAAGTCAGAGAGGCAAGAGAGAACGGCAGGAGAGAGTGACAGAGACTGGAAAAAAGAGACTTGCACATAGGAACAGACAGGCCGACAGAGAGAGACAGAGAGGGGGGAGAAAGAGGGAGGGAGAGACAGACAGAGAAGGGAAGGAAGGAAGGAGGCGATAGCACGTACCTACCTGATGGACCTTTTCGGTCAGCCGACCATTGCCGGTTAACGACATAGCCCAGCAAGCTACTCCACAGGGCAGTCTCGCCCATCAGGAGCTCTTACATAGTCTTCAGTGTTTCCGGTGCAGAGCAAACAGGTTCCCGAGCCCCAGCGATCTGCCGGGCTTGCTGCCAGCGAGGCTAGGCAAGACGACGCTTCATTGACAGGCCCGGCTGTAGCCTTTCGAGGCCACTGCAGTGCAGCTGTGCTCGAGCACCTCGTCTGGCCAGTCTTTCAGCCATCGAGTTGCCTTCGGATAGGAAGATCAGTTAGCCACGTGCAGCCAGGCTGGTCCACCCAAGGGGCAGATTACCTTATGCTGCGCCCCACTGGCACGGCTGATTGCAGTTCGATGCACCATGAATGATGAAGTGGAGCAGAGTAAGTGGCAAACTCGTGCTTGCAGGCTACATGAGCAGCCATGATTAGTCGCCTGCCTTAATCGAGAGAGAGATTAGCATGCAGCTCAGTTCGAAGGGGAGTCAGCTGTTAGAGGAGCAAGCAGCTGATATCCAACCGTGGCTGCAGTGATGCTGAAAATGGAAATGTTATCAAGCACGATATTACTCACCATTCAATTGCATTTCCCTTTGCAGCAAATGTAAAGCGCCTAGAGAGAGAGAGAGAGAGAGAGAGAGAGAGAGATTGAGTTCTCTGAGGGTGCTTTATCAAGTGCATTATTATTATTAGTAGCAGTATTATTAAATAAATTTGAGCTTTACTCAACCAGCCATCCAAAGAGCACTTGCCGTGCTGCTGGTTGATCGGTCTGATACCACAAATAGCCTCTGAGCAGCGGGGCCAATGCAAGTTGCCTTACCGGTTCTGTATCGGCCTTCAGCTCCTCACGGCTTCTACGTGCGTGCAGGCATCCTTTAGCTCACCTAGCGTGAATATGTGTCTATAATTCTATGTAGAAACAAGCAAGCTCATGTTGGCTTTCTAATTCAGTCAGTGGCCTGGCTGGCGCCCACCACTGTCTTACTCAGGTATGCTTGATGTCTTTGGCAATTGCTTGCTACACCAGTGACCTCGTGTAGCAATAGCAATTCACTTCCGATCAACATACTTTTGCTTGGCATCCGACTTTACACCCCTTACCAGAATGGCCAGCTGGGGATCTTACGATCCTACGTTGCTCAATAGGGCAGACTGGTGGAATGTGGTCGATTGATGGATGGCTAGATGAATCTTGCACTGTACGAAGCTAGCAGGCGCTTCAGCCACGTGTAAGCAGCCACTGCCGCACCCTCTCACTTCATCTGTATGGTAGCTCGTCTGCAAGGGGGCGTGCATGTGACATTGCCAGTGGTCATCCGGCCATGGACTGTCCTACTCCAGCTGCTGGCTCAGCTAATACAGCATTGTTTGTTCATGCAGCAATGTCAGATCTACTGTGGGCACAGTGTTTGCAGTGGGCTGCTCTACATGGTCGCCAGCTTAGGTTTATATTTACATTGAATAAATACATTTTAGTTCTCTTTTTCATCAAGAGTTCCTCACTGATACTTGAATACTAAGCCCTAAGACTTAGACTTTAAACCCAAAAACTCAAACCCAAAAAATACGAAATCCAACCAGTAAAGCATAAGCCGTAAACCCCAAAACATGCAGTCATTAAATACTAGACCCAAAATCCTAAACCCTAGGCTAAAAGATAACTAAAATATATTTATTTAATTAATATTTAATGTAAATCTCGTCCTCAGGTGCTGTATGGATAATAGGTTAGCTGTCCCATTCCTTCACTTAAAGACCGTTGGTGACAGAAGCTTTAGCTCTGCAGGTCCTAGACTGTGAAACTTGCTTCTACAACTCTTACGAAACGACAACTACTCTCCTACTGCCGGCTATGGCACATCCTTTTCAGCTGTCCTGAGCTGCTAATTCCATGTTACTCGCAACCTCAACTGGTCTCCTGACTCTTCAATGCTTCCCACTTTCTCTTTGTTCCGTGAGATGAAGTCTGTTGGCTACCGAATGCTTACCGAAAGCGGCTTCGGCTGTGAGTATGCTATATACGAAACTCTCCTGCGTAACACCCACATAGTCTTTATGGCTTTGTGGAGTTACAGACGGAGAGACATCATCACCATCATCCTCATGAGACCCTGACCAAAGGGGTGTGACAGTAGGAAATATATTCCTCGAATGCCCAAGCTCTGCTTGCTACTCTAGATCGAGCCAGGACTACAGTAGATGTCCATCCTAGTGCTATGAGCAGGAGGGGGTTGCTTGGGGATGCCCACCCGAGATGCTCTCTCTGGCTTTGTCCCTCACTCCATTTCATTTCATGATGCAACATCTTCTGCAATGCAGCTGCCCTAGGTGGGGATTGTCTGCAGCTGTGGCGCTGTGGCTCGACCGCATCGGTTATTTTGCAGTCTTATATGGAAGATCACCTGAAGAACAAGGAACGACTCGATAAAGAGTGGCAAGATCTGTGTGCCTATGAGGCTGACCCGAATGCGACCGACCTTGCCTCGCTGCACAAGAACCGAAAAAAGAATCGCTACTTGACGGTTTTACCATGTAAGCACTTTTGTCGGATGCTCAGCAGACACGTGCCACCTCGTGCTAATTGTCGTCTCATGCACGATCAGCAAGCAAGAAACCAAAATTAATATTCACTGTGCCAAATGTGCAAATCAGCTGTGGGCCTGGCATGTAGTGGTGTGCATTTGTTGGGTGCACAGCAGACACCGGTGTCTGCTGACTGTCTCGTTCAATCATGCAAGAAACCAGCAAGAAACCGAAATGTATACCCACTGCACCAGGTGCGAATCAGCTGTGTGCCTGGCATGTGTTTGTATGCGCTTACGCGCCCTATCGGCTCTTACACCTGAAGCTAAGAGAATTGCAGATACCTTAGCGACCATTGCCGCTTATTCTACCCATGTATAAGAAACAATTGTGCGAGCTTTTAAGGCTCAGCACTATTTTATGTGTGCATGTATCACTAATTTGCCTTGTTTCGTTGTTGATCTTTTGATTCTCCTTTTATCTTTGACCTCCCTACCCTCGACCTGCGCTCGTCCCTCCCTCACTCCCTCTCTCCTGCACATTCAAATGGGTTCACCTCGTTCCTTCCCCTCCCTCGATCTCCTATCTCTTTGTCCTTTCTCTTTATCTTGCAACCTATCTATCTCTACATCTAGGTACCTATCGTTCTCTATTTGCACCTGCTGCTCTCGTCTCTCTGTCTCTCTCTCTCTCGTCTCTCTGTCTCTCTGTCTCTCTCTCTCTCTCTCTCTCTCTCTCTCTCTCTCTCTCTCTCTCTCTCTCTCTCTCTCTCTCTCTCTCTCTCTCTCTCTCTCTACCATCCACCCTCTCTCTCTCTCTCTCTCTCTCTCTCTCTCTCTCTCTCTCTCTCTCTCTCTCTCTCTCTCTCTCTCTCTCTCTCCATCTCGGGGCATTCTCTGTTTCTCTTGTGTCTGTCTGGCGTCTTTCTCTTCTATCCCTTTCTCCTGTTCCACGATCAAGTGATTGCTCTTTTTTCACGTGTCATGATTGCCCTGTAGCATGTTCTGATAGCACAAATTCGATTTACTATGGCCTGGCAAGACTGGACGATAGCCAGATGGTCTAGCAAGCACTGCAAATCGTCAACCTTTATGGCCGGCCCTCCTTCCCTAGGATACCGGCACACCCCGATGGCCTTTAACTGTGGTGTGCACAGTCCTTGCAGAGATATCGTAATCTGTGCCGGCTCGCTCGCTCCCAGTTTTGATTAGAGGCTTCTCTGCTTTCCACTGGCTCTCAGCTTAGGCTTGTGGTTAAAAGATTTACAAAGAACTAGAATAAAATTTACAGTTAGTCCAGGGTATCCTTGCCGGGCGGAGCCGAGGGTGCTACCCGTGACTCGCGGCTTCGGAACAGGGTCCACACGGTCTCCGACCCCGAGATAGCGGCTGACACAGAGTCGTCGCAGAGCCGCGCTCCCAGCGCCGAATGCCGAGGTCCTCGAGACAGTCCACATTCCCAGGAACCTGCTGCTGTGGCGCCGATGACTAACGGCCTCACCACCGCCGACCTGTGGCCACAGTAGGGCTCGGGCGATGCCTGCACACTTTTGCACTTTCGCCCGAGGTCGCGAAGCAAAGCGCGTCGGCGTTGTTGTCGAATGGGACCGTGACGTCGACCGGCTGCAATGGCTGCCCTCATAGCTAAACTCACCAGTGCTCTACTGGATGTCTATAACAGCTGTCTGCTCTTGGAATTACTAATATGGCATCATCCCCTAGTGGCAGGCCGTCCAGACCACACTTCGTTATGCGATTGCCCTGCCAGCTGCACCCACCCCTGGCCTTGAATCAAACATGCTCAGCCCCTACAGAAAGCTCTGGCAATTAAGAAGAACTAATTAGCCCAGCCTTCACTGATGTGCTGCTGCTGCTGCAGACCCAGATTGCCATTGGCAGACAGCAGCAGCCTCAACGGAAGCCTCTAGCCCCTTAGCCCTGAATGTGGCTGCAGCTGCAGCCGAGCAGCAGCTATTGTCAGAGGCCATCGAGCTAGCAGCTGAGCCGGATGGGTGCTTCCGTCCTGACGGGCCTTCAGGCAGCCCCCCCCCCACAGATGCTGGACACTAGGGAATGTGTCACCTGAGCTGATGCTTATCTGACCGGCTGCCCATCCAGTCGGTTGCACTGCTCCGACTGCTTGCTGACCACGAGGATGGATGCCTGTGAACAGGTAGGTAACGCTTCTGAGATCCTTCTTCTTCGGACGGAATTCCCTTGCCCCCACTCTGGCTGCCTGTGTAGCTGAGCCGAGAAGTTTCTCCTGCACATCTACGAGAAGCTGCTTCCAGGCACTTGTAGTAGCTGCCTTCCGAGGTAGGCAACTGGAGAGCCTGCGCCTTCCCTACCACCTCCACCATCCAACCGGTTGCCCCCTACCTGCACCCTCACAGCTCCCAGCCCTGCTGGTTGCCCTCTGTGTGTGTGTGTGTGTGTGTGTGTGTGTGTGTGTGTGTGTGTGTGTGTGTGTGTGTGTGTGCACCTTGTGGCAACTAATTGAGCTGTCGAAGCTGCCGATGCCGGGATTTGCTGCTGCTGCTGCTGCTAGCTTCGGCTCTGGCATCGGCTGCAGAGCTGCTTCTTGCTCGTGCTGCAGATGATCACAACAGGGTGGTGCTGGACGAGAAGAATAATGTGGCCAGCGAGGACTACATCAATGCCAGCTTCATCGTAAGTCGGCTGCTGGCGAATTCCTGTCGGCCGTTGCTGCCACTGCCGTGCTGCGAGCTTCGGCCGGTGGCGATCTGGGTTTTATTGAATTGAGCTGAGGGGAGTAGTCTCTACTTGTGTCATCTGGGCTGCCTGCCATTCATTCCTTTGTGGCAGTCTCACCTGAGCCAACACTGCACTCCGAGTCACCCCGTCCGTCTCGAAGCAACTGGCACTGCTGCAGCAATTGCTAGCCACTTCTATAAGAGAAGAATACGGAAAAGCTGCACAGCTGCTGCAGGCTGCTGCTGCTGATTGATGCACCTGTCGCCTGTCGCTCGCCCTCTCGTTAAGATGCTGCTGAGAGCAAAGCATTTAATCTTTAAAGTTCGTCTTTAACGTTAAAGATTAACTTAAACATGCTCAGCTTTTAGCTAAACTCCCCTCTCTCCTAAAAAATTGTAATAGTAGTAATGCAGCAATTCTGGGCTTGCAGCTGCTTTTACACTCTGGTGCCACTCCAGCAGCTAGCACTGAGAGTGCTTCGTTCGGCCGGTCATAGTCAGCAGCTTTGTCAGCAGCCTTTGGTCAGCTTTTAATCTTGTCAGTGAATGTCCTTATTGCTTGTCATCTCAAAATCTGGTTCTTGGATCTATTGCTTTTCGAGTTGGATAAATGGGCCTGCTCTTCCCGGTCGATGTCGTGCGATTTGAGTCCTGCACTGGGCGATTCCTTCTGCTCACTCCAAGAGGTGATGGCTGTTAGGGCTCATGTGCCTCTATATACATGAGGCAGTTGCATCAGATAACCTTTAACTGTCGTGGAGTGTATTGATGATTTCACGATGTCATTTGTTTCCTTTCCAAGCAACGAAGGAGGCTTGCCCTTGCAACCTATATGAGTGGTCGTTTGGTCCTAACTTCCTTTGGTTTTTTATTTTTTTTTGGCTGAGATATAGAGCTATGCTCAGCTTCATTGAATGGAAGGCAAATGAAGGCTGATGATAATAATAGTATTAGTAAAAGTAAATTTGTGATGCACCGTAAGGAAATGTTACAACTTTCTGGGCACTTATTGATCCGCGATCACAGTATGGACTAATTGTGCACACAAAAGACAATTCACACATACAGTGCACGGGCAGTATCGAGCAGGTTGGTTTCTAGCTTTTTTCAATACCTTAAAGTCAGATAACGGCATTGTGATGTCATTCGGTTGCTAGTTCGACGCTGTGGGAGCAAATGAACCGGTCTCTCTCTCCCTCTCTCTCCTTTGCTGTGTCTCTCTCACTTCAATTCTCTCTATTGGCCTATCTAATTCTATCTAAGGCTAGCATTAGTTCTATTATATCTAAGGCCAGCATTGGTTGCAAGTCTGCTGGTCTTGCTGGGTGACTCACGAGTCTCTTGTCAGATGGATATTGCACAGCCTTTCAGCCCATCTTTAGATGGTGTTGCAGGCTCACACAGGGTGGTAGAGGGCATGTAGTCACAGCCTTGCATGTGCATATTTCGCACGTAGGTTGCATGCTTGCACGTTTGCATGTACAAGTGCTCAGCCGATGGGCTATTTTGGGATCCATGTCGCTCGTCTGCCATCCTCCAGGTCGACCACGATCCACGATCGCCGGCCTACATTGCTACACAAGGACCGCTTGTTCACACGGTGGCCGACTTCTGGCAGATGGTCTGGGAACAGGGCTGTGTCGTCATTGCCATGCTGACGCGTCTCAGCGAGGGCAGCGTGGCCATGTGCCACCGCTATTGGCCTCACGACAGCAGCGAACTGTACCATATCTATGAGGTGAGCCACATCCCCCTTCCAGTTGACTGCTCTGATCACGTGACCGGACCGGCGATTACCCCCCTGAGCAGCCGGATATAGGGTCTTCAGCATCTGTACTACTACACCACTCAGTTGTTTTCAGCCAGGGCTGATATTGTTTTCATCATACAACTACTGGAGTTATATTAGAAGGTGGAGGCAGCTCGGATTGCTTTTTTGGACTAGATGGTGTGGCCAGCATATTTACAGAATCTGAAGAACACTTCGGGGTGGGGATGAAAAAGCATATCTGCTAGTTCTCGTTTGTGTCAGCTGTACTTGTCAAAGAAACCGCACTGTATCCATCGCAGCTGCACTGACTGCGACCGAAAAGGAGGCATCAAGTCTTTCTGAAAACCGGCTTTCTGAACGGCTGGAGCCGGTCGGGTATTTGTCAATGTGATGTGTTTAAATACTCATTCGACAGCACGAGCAAGAAGGGGCCCTGTAGCCGATGCCAGTGCAGAAGCTAGCAGCAGCAGCAGCAGCAAAGCCCGGCGTCGGTAGCTCCGACAGCTCGGCTAAATAGGCAGTCGGTGCAACCACAGGTGTCACTGTCCTTCGGAAGGAGCTGTCAGCTGGCTTTTCAGGTTCTATGGCCAGGTTTATTCATTAGTGGGCCTCTGTAGCCCAAGTACCAATGCTCACTAGCCTTTGCCCGTGCTTTCACAGGCTGTCGTGCGGCTGCTCCTGCAAGTGGCTCCTATGATCTCGGCACAAAGCCAGCTGCTGCTGCTGCGGCTGCTTCATGGTTTTACAGTGCCACCCCCTCCCCCAGACTGACTGGTCGGCCGGTCGAAGTGCCTCTGACAATCGGTAATGAGGGAGTGAGCTTTTTCTTTATTGAGCACAGCAAACGGCAGGCTGAGATCCATTAGCCGAGTATGCTATCGGCTGAGAAAGCTTGTCGAGTGTGCAGAGGCAGCAGCAGCTCACTATGGCAGCTGCTACCTCTCCTCTGCTCAGATCAGTCTCCCTTTGAACATGCATGCACAGAGGCTTTCTACCGAGCCTCAGCTGCACTGTAGGTAGCCTTTCACAGACGACCTGCGTGGCTCCGTCGACTTAGTAGACTCGAACAGCAGAGCTCCCGTTGGCAAGCCGGCTACCTTGTTGCCCTGCCTGGGAGCAGTTCGCCGATGCCGAGAGAGAGAGAGAGAGAGAGAGAGAGAGAGAGAGAGAGAGAGAGAGAGAGAGAGAGAGAGAGAGAGAGAGAGAGAGATGGTCCGGTGGCGGAGCGATACAACCGGCTCGTGGCTCTTGCTCATAGCTCGGCCCGAGGCGGCACTGGTCGAATCCCGACTTCCGATCTCGCCGCCTCGCTACGCTGCTACACCACTGCTGCTCTTGCAGGTGCACCTGGTGTCCGAACACGTCTGGTCCGACGACTATCTCGTGCGCAGCTTCTACCTGAAGAACCTGGAGACGAACGAGACGCGGACGGTGACCCAGTTCCACTACCTCGCCTGGCCCGAGGGCGGCGTGCCGGTGGCTAGCAAGTCCTTGCTCGACTTCCGCAGGTCTGTCGTCAGCCCTGTGCCCGTCAGAATCGGCTGCAGTCTGTGCTGCTGCTCGATGCTTTTTCCAGACCTTGCTCGTGTTTAGGCTTGGAGTGCTGAGAATCCGTTTTGTTGTATGATGGCACTGCATTGAGTGCAAACATTGGGGCACTGCAGGGACTTTGTTTGGCCGAGGAGGATAGGGATTAAGTGCACTTGGAATGCAATACAAAAGTTCTATAAATAAATAAATAAATATATATATATATATATATATATATATATATATATATATATATATATATATATATATATATATATATATATATATATATATATATATATATATATATATATATATATATATATATATATATATATATAGAGAGAGAGAGAGAGAGAGAGAGAGAGAGAGAGATATATATATATAGATATATATAGATATATATATATATTATCGAGAACAAGATCTTTAACTAGTATATATGCATTAGCCAGTGGTCGAGCGTGCTTCCGGGCTTTCCGGTTCAGGGATAGGGCCACAAGAGAACTTAATCTCCATTCAGGGGCTTCACATATGCCTCGGGGCTCGAGCCCACGACCTCAGTCAGACCTTGGTCGGGGCGATCACCTTAACCGAATCAGGAAGGAGGAGGAGCTGCGGCCAGGCAGGTGGTGGTAGGGTTAACAGGTAGGGAGATTGTGGAATAAAGGCTTCTACTTCCATGCATTGGCCTTTGCACTTTGCCTCCTTCCTCGGTCGCCACTGTGGCACCTGGCATCTCGGCTGCAGCTCACTGTACAGCGAGGCCGCTTCTCGCTTTCAGTTTCTCTCTTCTCGTTTGGTTCATCGGCCACCGACGCTCGCCGGTCTGATCGCCAGTGTCATCAGCCCGGCTCGTCTTGCTTGATTCTGTGAATCATCCAGTTGGGCACAGAGCATATCATGCTCACTGCTCTGCCCCCCTCCCAGCTAGCTAGCTGCTGGGGGAGGCCGAGCATGATCAGCATGATCCTTAGCCCTTGCCTATGTGCTGCGTCTGTCGGCGGCCCTGGGCATTCAGCTGGGCAGCTTCGAGTAGCGCCACTGGCCCCATCTCCTGCCGCTTTTGTGATGAAGCAGTTGTGCCATGTCTAATTGCATAGTCACAAAAGTGACCGGATGTGGAAGCATTCTCGGCGACTCATAACTCGTGCTTGGCTTGGTCAGGGGACCCAAAGAGCAGGAAGCTGTTGTCAGGCTGTGGACTGTGTCTATCTTGTAGCACCTTGCCTTCATTGCAATGCCGGCACTTGTGTATAGGATCCGGCCAAGATCGCCACGGGGGGTTGATGTGCTTGGTCTCTCTCTGTCTCTGTCTCTGTCTCTCTCTCTCTCCCTGTCTCTGTCTCTGTCTCTCTCTCTCACTCTGTCTCTCTCTGTCTCTCTTTCTATCTCTCTCTCTCTCTCTCTCTCTCTCTCTCTCTCTCTCTCTCTCTCTCTCTCTCTCTCTCTCTCTGTCTCTCTCTCTCTCTCTCTCTCTCTCTCTCTCTCTCTCTCTCTCTCTCTCTCTCTCTCTCTCTCTGTCTCTCTCTCTCTCTCTCTCTCTCTGTCTCTCTCTCTCTCTCTCTCTCTCTCTCTCTCTCTCTCTCTCTCTCTCTCTCTCTCTCTCTCTCTCTCTCTCTCTCTTTCTTTCTCTCTCTCTCTCTCTCTCTCTTGCTCTCGACTGTGGCATAGAGCTGCTGTTTTTACTGTTGGGAGGGCTAAGCACTTTACTGCTACTCTTCCTCCTCGTGATTCGACTCTCGACTCAAGAAGAGTGCTGGTCGTGACAGCTATAATCGCTTTATGGCTCGGCTTAAGAGTACTTCACCAGGCTGAGCAGCTGCTGATGCTCCGTGGATGGCAATGTGCCTCTACATATTCATGCTATGAGTTAATAATGAACAAGCTGCTGCTGTCCCCCTACGGCCACTGCCACTCAGTATTGACGTTTGCATGTTAGCTTAAATTACCTGGCAGCTTTGTGTAGTAGCAGTACTCAAGTCCCGGAGGATTTCTTTGAGAGCTGTAGGCGCTCTCCGCCTTCGCCCTGCGATGGAGCTTGACTTTACGCGGTCACAGCAGCTCCCTCACAGCTTTGCATGTCCACGCTACAGTTGCCATAGAAGACAGTGTAAACGTATGGCGGTGTGGCCGCAAAAGCACCATGATCTCGGCTTCTGTGAATTGTAGGCTGCCCAGCCCAAGATCTGCCACACCACACACTCTGTCTTGTTGCTGCTCCACCGAATGATTAGCTTGTTTCGATGCCGGCCATGGCAAGCTGACGCTAGTCTTGGCATCGGAGCTTTGTTACTCGCGAATATACTGTCCTGCAGTTCAGTCCCTGATCTCGTCCCGTTGCATTCGGTGCTTTCTGCTGTTCGATTTACTCGACGATGTCGGCTCTCACACTTCAAACGATCATCGAATTCTTCGGCAATTTATATCGACCTACCGACCCATTATTTCGTGGGCACTAGTCAATTATCTATCGGTGGCTGATTGTTTGCTGGTCTGTCAAACTGTTATCGAAATCACATGGCAGCAGGGGCATAACCAAGCCAGGGAGGGCTCCAAAGCAGCTCATTGCTGCCCAGTCTTCACCGGAAGCACTCCAGCGATGGCTTTACTGGGATCGCTTCAGCGAGGGCTAGTTACCTTTCTGCGTGGCGGCTGAACCATGGCCTTGCCTTGGCTGACCAATCTTGTGTCATGCTGACTTACCGCTCAGTAGCGCATCTCGTCGATGGGAGGGCGTCCTAAACGAGCTCCTGCAGTTTGCAGCAGCCTCCCTCCTAGCCATCGAGTAGAGCAGTAGAGCAAATTCTCATTCTCTGACTCGGCTCTAGACAACTTCATTCTCCCGTGACCCTCGACCTTACTTATTCTCCTACTATCGGCACAGTCGGTCACAGGCCTCCTCGAGTGCATAGTTTCTGTGCGAATTGCCACACTTAATGTGTCTGGAAAATATTTGTTTTTCTTAATGTATCTTGCAAGTATTATAATTACTAATATGCCCGTGTATTCTCCTGAACGTGCACATTGTATCTAACTTATGTGGCCATGCAAAACTCGGTTACCAGCTGTGTCGAGCTTTAACTACTTCTTTCTGCCGGTTCTTCATAGGAAAGTGAACAAGTCTTACCGAGGGAGATCACGTCCGGTTATGGTCGTCTGCAGGTGAGCTCTTTTTTCAGTCAGCCACTCGGCAGCCGCTGCTGGTACAGCTGCCGATCGATGCCAGCAGCCAGCAAGTGCCAGGTCATTTAGCGCCTGTGCTGCGAGCAGATGCTTCTCTGCACGACTTGCCTGCTTTCCCGGGTGCATCGCCTAGGCGCATGGTTCCGCTCTGCGACCGCTTAGCTGATCGGACTGCTCTTGCTGTTCGAGGGACTGGGCGGCCCTATGGACTGGGCTGGGTGGCCTAGGCTTCCATCCACGCCCTCCTGCTTCGACTACTGCAAGCCCACACATCGCTCGGTCTCGTTCTGTTTGCAGTGATGGTGCAGGTCGGACTGGCTCTTTCATTCTTCTAGACATGGTAATTAACCGGATGAACAAAGGTGAGGGCCAGCGCCGTGCTCGGCACCCCGGCTGCCCAGTGATCCCTCCATATGTTGCATTACATGGAGGTGCGTTTCTAAAGCACCTCTGTCTGTGAATTCATCAAAAGCCACTGGGACTGGGTTGATGTTACTCTAGAGAACTTTCTGCAGTGATTTCAATGCCTGACTGCTCTTTGTGGCCGGCGCCCGGCTGCTGCTACAGGAGCCTTGCTTCTTGTTCGCCACGAGGCTGATGCAAGCAAGTGTCTATGCAGACAAATAATAATAATAATAATAATAATAATAATAATAGTGCTAAGAAGGTATTTGTGTAGCAGCCTTAGGGAAGTAAATCTCTTTGTAAGCACATTACACATGCTGGTAAGGAATTGGTTAGTGCAAATTCGCAGCGTACAGAGTCATGCAAAGGACAATCTGCCATGACGGAGCAAATGCTGGCAGCTGAGTGTAAGTAGCTTGGTTGCTTCTTCTTCAATGTCGACAACTCGGAGAAATCATGATGTCAATTGACAATGGTAAATAGACTTAGGCAGCCTACTAACTAGGTATGATCTCCAAAGGATTTGAGGCTGGTTAGATGCCCATCTAAACCTCTTGGAGAGCTTGTAGTATGATGCAAAGCCTGATTAAGGACGTGTTTTTGGAGTCACAGGCTTGAGATAGAGAATAAAAGTGCCGGTAAGCAAGTGACAGAACTTCCAAGTCAGTATGCAACTGGATTGGGAGCTAGTGCAGGTCCATGATTAAAGCAATTAGGTAATTGTGGCATTCACAGCAGACTATCCTAGCTGCAGGTTTTTCATCAACTAAAAGTATCTTATTGTGCATGCAGGAAAACTTATGTGATATCCTCGTCGAAGCAGGTCAGTGCAAGCCCTTAGCATCTGCCTAGTTGTACGCTTTTAATTCCATCTCGGCTATTGCTTTGGCAGCACTTCTTTGCTCGTGAAAGGACTGGTTATCGATAGTTTGCTTTGCTATATTGTGATCCAGATCCCAAGAATTCTTTTCGGGGGCATACAAGCAGTCAGATCGCTTCCCTCGAAAAGCCGGCTTTACCGGTATCTGTACTAGCTTCTATGGATATGGAAATTCTTTGCCTGCAGCCAAGCATCCTTCGCCTTCTGAAATGCTCCAGATTTTCCAGCTTGTCGTTCTCGAGTTTTGGGGCTCGTAGGAAACGGACCGGAACCAGCGTGCACCTAGGCCTCTCGATCTTTAGCTGCCTGCCGGGCAGCCCCTTGCCTGGCGAAAGGCAACCTCTGGGATACAGACGAGACAGGAGAGATTCGGTGTACGTCATGCACCGTCGGGTAATCTTGTGTGTCTCAGCCCAGGTTTAACGTGCTTGCACTGCACGAACCAGGTCGTTGGCTTGAATCCTACATCAGGTAATTCTTTGTTGCCCACTAAGCCGTGACAGCACACTAGATAAGGCTGTTGCTTTTCACGACCACGGTCCCAAAGTCATGGGTTCGAATCTTGCAGTGGGCGATCCTTTATTGCCACTGAAAGCAGTGGTGATAGCCGTAAAGGCTCTTCTGTCGCTAAGCAAAAGTGGCTGTTAAATCAGCTAGTATTCCTTTTTCGATATAGCCGTTAGGGCTCTTCCACCACTATATAAAATAAGGCTGTTTGATCAGCTGGCCTTAATTTCAGTTTGCTGCTCAGTCGACACGTGTTACTTACTACCAGACCTTTTGATTTGCATCCGTTTCTGTTTTATCATTTTTGGATGGGACTGGTTTCTAGAGTCGGATGTATGCAGCTGCACCGATCTAGGTGTAGGAGCTGAAGCAAGGCGATCCGGTTGTCAGGCCTCGTGTCACGTGGCACGGTCGCGTGGCACGAGGCCTCATCCAGCACTAGTCTCTGTCCAGTCCACTGACAAGCTCTGAGCTTGACGTCCTCTGCACTTTTTCAGGCGCCAAAGAGATCGACATCGCAGCCACGCTCGAGTTCCTCAGAGACCAGCGAACAGGCACGGTCAGGACGCGAGAGCAGTTCGAGTTCGTGCTCACCAGCATCGCCGAGGAAGTGCAGGCCGTGCTTCGAGGGGCGTCTCACTGAGGCCGCCACCTCCGCTGCATGCCCCTGGGCCGACGGCGAACTCGGCCACCGACTGACACGCTTCACCGGTTCTCTCCAGCTCCTTCGACTCTGCATTTGCTCTGCACCATCACACGTGGAGCCTCGCTCCGCCGACTCGCTTCAGCCGCCATCTCGTTTGAACGTCGGCGGTGCCCTGCCAGCTTCGGCCGCTGACCCGGCACGCGTAGCCATCGTGAAAAAGTGCACAGGACGTCACATCGAGCGCCCGCGGCAGCACTGGAGCGAAAATACTTGGTTCCTTGGATGTTCGGCTGGGTGGTAGCTCAGCGCGGGCAGCTAAGAGCCTCAGTGGAGAAAAAAATATTCAATCGCCAAGCGAGCGGGCATCCGCAGACTTGGCACGGTAGCAGTGCAGGCAGACGCGACCTCGACGATGTGGGGGTGGGGAGCAGGCGACAAGCCGAACGTCAGGTCCATGCACATTGTAGCCTGAAGCAGGATAGACCGAGCCGCGAGCGGACGAGTGACCTGTCTTGAGATTCCACCGTGGCCCGAATCAATGGCTGGGCACATCCTTGCTTCGTCGTTGGGTCCTGGCAGCATGGTGACTGTCCCTCGTGACCTTTTCGCCCCGCTTGACGGCACCCGCTCACCGGCTGCCTGCGCCATAGGGACGACGTTGTCATGCCTGTCAGTACTCATGTGGCCCTTCCTGTATGGCTGTGCGTTCAAATATAAGCTCGCGGTCAGTATATGCCAGTTAGCGTTGCGCCAGGCTCGCCGACTGCCGGTCGACCGACGAGAGCTTGTGTGGGCTAAGTGTCGTCGTTCGCTTCATCGCCTGTTCTGCACAGCACTGGCTGCCTACGGTCAGAGATATTCGCTTTGATTGATGAAAGTTTGACGAACATGGAAGAGAACTGCAGGAGAGAGAGCAGCATCATCACCTTCACCACTACCACCCCCTCCACTGGCCCGCAGCTGCTCGCAGCTGCTGTCCTGCAGCAGGTGCGGGCCAGTGGGACGCGGCTGCCATCAGACTCCATTTACCGGGAAGGCGGGAGCATGCGACACAGCTGTCCCTCTTTGTCAGCTCGCGGTGCATCAAAGCAAGCCAAGTAGCAGCAGCTGCAGCACGGGCTGCTGCTGCTGCTGGCTCGAGCCAGCAGCTTGGGTGCTTGGAGCCGGCCGAAAACCGCCGACCGGTGGCAGCTGCAAGTCTACCTATGGCGGATGCGAACCACGTGGTGCCGAAGGGATGCAAGAACCGTTGGATATCAGGCGAGGGGCGGCCATGACACTGCCCGGGGGGGGGGGGGGGGGGGGGGGAGGAGGAGGACTCCTTTGTCCTGGAGCAGTGAGCGAGAGAGGAGCAAGCACCAGTGCCGTGAGATAGCAAGAGCTTAAGGGCAAGCCAGGAAGCTGTGCTGATTCGGCCTTCAGAATCGATCTGCAGGAGCAGCTGATCTATGTTGGCTGGCCCGTCAACGTCTGCCATAACTCTGTCCAAAAAATGATCAACTGGAATCTTCTCGGCATTCAAGCTGGATGGGTTGCCCATTCGGTGGTCGAGCAACAATACCAATTCCTTACAGCAATGGGCCGCGGTGTCGGGCCCACTAAGCTCAAGCCTCAGTGTCTCGGCTAGGTATTTAAGAGTAGAGCCACGGTCGCTCTAGGTCTTTTGTTCGGCTCCTCTCATCGGCTTCGTTTCGACGCCGTCGCTTGTAGTTGCCGGACTCGTTTCTCTGAGAGCGAAGGAGGAGGGCGGGCTGTTCGCCGGCGATTGACGGGACAGGACGAGACAGCGCTAGGAGGATTCGGTGGAAGCTACCGAATACGGTCGTATAGCGCCCATGGCTCGCATTTTGTGTTTTGCGTGTGTGTGGGCATACGTGATCCCGGCATATGGATTTGCCGACTGCGAACTAGAAGTAGTTCGGTGCAGGGCGGAGAAGGTATTTCTTCGTAGGTGAAACGGCCACCAGTATTCCTGCCTTTTTGCGAATGTGGAGGCTTTCCTGCTTTTACTGTGGAAGCGGAATCCTAGTTCTCTGGTCCGGGTCTGGGTTCCGGTTGTTCGGCCCCCTCCATCAATTTGAGTCGTTCCCCTCTATGGACGTAGGTAACCTAAGTGCAGGGACGCATTTCCCACGAAAGAGGGCCTGTGCTGTTGAGAGCCTGCGAGGAGTGCATAGGATTAAACTGAGCTAGACGCCCATCGACATTGTGCGCTTGCAAATAAAGCTCAGTAAAATCCCTTGTTCGCTCGCGTCACTTTCTAATTCACACCACGAACTCACAACCCCTTAGTAACTGTAAGCAGGTTGGCGCCAGAAACGCTCTTTCCGGGAGGCCACCCGTCTTTATGGCACGTAGACGTGCACCGAATCGCATTCGTCAGTACGCTAAGCCACTTGGTAAGCGGCAGGGTACGCCTGCTCCGCCGAGCCTTCGGCGATACACTTGTGTAGAGCGCCAGCAGTAAAGAAAATATCTCCAGGCACTTTTCGTGTGCTGTAATTGAAGCACGACAATGTTGTTAGTTGGAGCACGCACAGCATAAGCACCCATCGCCACATAAAAGACAAGTGGCGTGGACCTAGACTGTTGCTATGAGGAATAGATGCGTTTCTAGCTTCTGTTTTAATTAGGTCCAGTCAGAAACCTAACTTCCTGCCTTCAGCGTCCTAACTTCAGTTGGCAGTGCGCTCTAGGCTTTGGGAGCATACAAACTTAAGGCACAGTCTCCAAATGATTGAGGCTGGTTCGTGCCCCAGCTACACGACTTTCGTCAGTGTTCGGGACGATACCTGGCCTCAATGGGGACCAGTCCTGCTGCTGGGTGAGAGAGTGGAGAGAACTAAGAGTGGGTGACAAAACCTCGATGCCTCCGATACGCTGCTTTATAAGTAAATCATAGCTCATTAGACAGTCTCTTTTGTGTAGCGACAGAAGAGCCTTTTCGGCTGTCAGCACCGCTTGCAGTGACGATAGAGGATTACCCACCGCAGGAATCGATCCCACGACCTCGGGACTGAGGTCGTGAAAGCAACCGCCTTACCTAGTGTGCCATCACGGCTCACCAAGGAGACAGTGCAGGTCAGTGCGAAGTATTGTAATGTAGCAATTTTGGTTTCCACGTCAAAAAAGTCTGGATCTCGAGTTGTAAAGAACTTTAAGTACCTTATTGTACAGGCCAGACGACTTGCAAGTAATGAGTTAAAGTCGCCATGTAGCAAATGCATGGATCAAAACGGATGTGGCCTCCTTGTCTTAAGCTTGTTCAAAATTTTGTAATGTCACACAGCTGAGATGAGGCAGACTTGACTGTGGAGCTAAGAGAAGGTCACGTGATATTCGTGTGGAATCACATTGAAATAGGACACCTTGATTTTGTGCAGATGCTACATCAGATATATTGGATAAGCCCTTCTTGAGGAATTTATAAATATCAATTATTCTGGCCATAGAAAGTAATCTGCTACGACCGTTATTCAAATTGCTGCAACTCAAGTGCTAATGTTAGCAATACAAATAGCAATGAGCTGAGAGAGTTTGATAATCCAGCAAAAGGATGGGTGGGTCAAAGCACAGAAACAGATGCGAGTCATTTGTATGGAAGTGAAAGCCCAGATTTGTCTTGACGACTACATTTTGCAAGATGGAAGGCATACATTGAGAAAGAAGTGAACCCCAAGTACGGAGTCCTGGGGTACCCCGTGCTTTTGAGGCACATCGATTGACTGTTCCTGATTGACATCAATGCTTGCCCCTGAATCTTGGCTTAGGGGTTAGATGCTCCCTCTTAACGACCGGGGTCATGGGTTCGAGCCGTGCACTGGGCGGATCTGTTATTGCCCACTGCAAGCCATGGTGATAGTCATTAACATGCTGCAAGAATTAAGGGAAGAGAGTGCAGCGAGATGCTGTTACCTTAGGAATGGACTCGTTGATATCATATAGTTTGCTGATAACAATCTTGAGGGGCTATATTCATGATCACTGAAAGGATTACTGGGTGAGCAGCTGACTTAAAAGCAGTTGAGAAGATGTTGACGGTAAACATCAGCCTTTTTTATTGTGCATCAGCGATAATAGTAACAAAAATAATGACAATAATTGTAATAATACATTTTTAAGCACCACGTCGTGTACTCAGAGAATGTATTGTTTTTCTACTTAAACATGCTGCAAAGGAAATATGGTCGAATGGATGGTGGCAGCATGCACTGTGTCAGCACCCATAACCACATAAAGGACGAATCACGTAGACCCAATAAATGCTGTGATACATAGAAGCGTTTGTAGCTTCTTTTTAAATATCAAGTTGGGGGATGTCGTGATGCATGTCGGATGTGAGTTTTGGGATTTGGGAGCACACGAATTAAAGACACGATCTCCAAAAGATTTGAAGTTCTAACAAGGTGTATGTAAGTGATTTGATTCAGAAACGCTGGCGATGCGAGGCTTAGCCTGGTGAACGAGTAAATCTGATAGGTAGGCTGAAGCCAAAGAATGAAGGGACCTAAAAGTAAGTGACCAAACCTTGAAATCGATGTGCTTCTTGACTGGGAACCAGTGCAGGCGGGGGAGTTGCGTGATGTGGCAACTGCAAAGCTCACGACAGAGAAGTCTAGCTGCAGAGTTTTGCACCAGCTGTAAGCGCCTGATTGCACGTGCCGTTAGGTCAGGAATCAGGAAGTTACAGAAATCAAGACGGGATGTCATTAATGCATGGACCAATTTATATATGTTGTATCACTGTCTAAGCATGCCCAACTTTTACCAATTTTATGTAGCTGAAAGTAAGCAGACTTTACTATGAAGTTGATGTGGTCGTCTAATGAAAAATCACTTTTGAACATCGCACCAATACTTTGTGCAGATTCAAGAAGAGAATATTAATGTGCATCTTGTGATTTAACAGCAAATTCTCTTGGTTTTGCGATAACGGCAAGAAAACCTCTCTGACATGTGCTGGGACGTGACCTGAGAATAATGATATAGTAATGTTTTTATTCGAAGCAGCAACAGATCTATGTATCATAGAAGCAGTACAGTGGGAATAGGCTCTAGAGGGCTCGCTGTCTTCTTTGACAGGGAGATCAATTTCAGAATGAGGTCAGTCGTGGCCGACTTTAGTGTAGACATTGAAATGCAGCACGGAATTAAAGGGCAGGATTCCAGGGTGACTGCTGACACAGGTCAACAATACCACACTAGGGTATTTTGAGGGCGTGTCATCACAGTCACGTGGTTCCGCCCCGCCCCCCAGTCGATGGTCCGTTCGCCCAACGGGAACGCTCCTTGCCAGCACGTGACGCGTTCCTTGCCGCTCAATTCACTTTCTGCCTGTGCGTCGGCCTGCATGCACCCTATCCACGCTCTTCTCTCTCTTAACGCCTCGTACTCCGGAGCAGCACGCACGACGGCTGCTAGATCACATAATACAGCCGTCGTCGATAACACCACGACTCGCTTGTGGGGGCTTCGCTCTTCGTCGAGCCGGCCGCCAGCACGCCCACGAGCCCCTACTATTTCACTGACAAAATCGCAAAAGACAAATGAGCGCCAAAAAAATCACAACGGGCAACTGCGTGCCGACAAAATGTCTAGTTGATTATCAAAAAATGTGTGCACCACAAATGTGCCAATGAAATCGCTAAAATGAAAACTAAATTAGGATGCATGAAACTCAGTTGTAATAGTAATTAATTTAAAAATGTAGTAAATCAATCTGAATATAAAAATCAGCAATTTTCTTTTTTTATTATAAAAAATGTATGTTAAATACTTTTTTCTAGCTAGGTTCTGGAAGCTGAAGCGACCACTTTACGTGGGCGTAAAATGGATGAGGCGACATCCGGTGCTGTAGAGGAATGCAGCAGAGTTCGGAGTAAAAGTGCACGATGCCATCAGCAGATAAATTTAATATAGTAATGCGCTACTTATGCCGTGGAAACTATTAGGTCACAGAAAGGAAGAGGAGAAATATTGTATAAAGGATATCGATATCGCCATAACAAGCTTAATTGAGATGGATCGTCTTCATGAAGAGGTGTAAGTAAAATGTGCTGGAAGACTTAAAGAAAATGCAGCGGCACTTGACAAATAAGAATGAGCACAAGCACGCTCCAGACACTGGTAAAAATTTAAAAATATACGAGAACGCAGTGCAAATGAAGTGGAAAAATCTCCTCGGATTATTAAGAACAGCCCACTTACAATTTTGCAGAAAGCTGCTCATCACAGGGCGACGTATTCTGAAAGTCAAGGGACTGTCGAACTGTAGCGAAAGAAGGCTGTTGTCGATACCCCCATGCCCCATTATATTCAAGATATAATTCTTCTGGATACTCTTATGGTATCAAATCAGTCTTTTGAATCAATTGTCTTGGTCTCACCAGAAAACAGGGTACCGATAGTGGCAGTAGTCTATCGCCCACCAGGTACCAAATCCTCCTTTATCTCAGATTTCTCCGATCTCATTTCGATTCTGTGTGCAAGAAATCGATCCTTCCTCGTAATGGGTGATTTCAACGTTCACTTTGATAACTTATCTGACGCTTTCAGCACCGAATTTTGTGCATTGACTGACTCATTGTCTCTTGTGGCTCATGTGCATGGCCCTACCCACATTAAGGGTCACACACTCGACCAGATTTTCTCATATAACTGCACTTTGTCATCACCAATTATTACCAAATCATGCTTATCTGACCACATGCAGATCTCATTCAATCTACAGTGTGTGCCCACATCATCCTCTAAAATAACCTGTGAATCGCGAAACCTCAAGACCCTTGACATCGATGCTGTCCGTGCGAGAATATCTGCTTCACCTCTGCTGCTCAATCCTCCCTCCGATCTGTCATCATTAGTAGATAGCTTCAACACGACACTAGCTGACACGCTAGACGAGTTTGCCCCTCGGACAAAGCGCACTGTGCGCCCCCGCCCAGACGGCCTATGGTTTACCACAGACATTAAACTAGCCACGTCTACTAAACGAAAGCTTGAAAAAGCATACAAAAGATCAGGACTAACTGTCCATCGACAGGCATATGAAGACTACTGTAGGTCGTACCAATCAATCCTAGCAAAGGCTAAGTCTAGTTTTTATAAAAACATTGTTGAATCACAGATGCACAATCCAAAAATGCTGATGTCGACAATAAACCATCTCCTCAACCGTTCCCAGATTAGCTCCTTACCTGATGATCCTAATGATGATCTAGCCGATTGCTTCTCTCGATTCTTTGTGCAGAAGATAGACAAGATCAGGGAATCCATCCCTGTGATGAAAAACTCCCCACTAGAATGCTGTTCCTCGGTTCCTGGCTGCACCTCAATGTCTGCATTTAAGCAGGTCACTAGTGATCTAGTCCTAAAGTTTGTATCTCAATCAAAAAAGACAACGAGTCCTCTGGACCCTATTCCCACTGTCCTGCTCCTACGTTGCATTGATCTGCTGCTGCCATGCATAACTAACATAATTAATATGTCATTAGCCTCAGGTCAGATCCCAGCACCTTTCAAAAAAGCAGTAGTCAGGCCACTTCTCAAGAAAACTACACTTGACCAAGAGAACTTGAGCAACTACCGCCCAGTTTCCCTTCTACCATTCCTATCAAAGACACTGGAACGGGTCGTCGGGGACCAGCTGAACTCGTATATCGAAACCTCACACCTTTCTAGTAAGTTCCAGTCTGGCTTTAGAGCTAATCACTCCACAGAGTCACCATTGCTTCGGGTATACAACGACCTACTTAGGAATGCAGACATGGGTAGAGTGTCTCTGCTTGTTTTGCTCGATCTTTCGGCAGCTTTTGATACCATCGATCACAAAGTTCTTCTAGAGCGCCTCTCATCTCGCCTGGGCATCACTGGCACTGCTCTGCAGTGGTTCAGGTCATACCTCAGTGGGAGACTCCAGAGTATTGACGTGAATGAACAAAGATCATGTGAAGTACCTCTGAAATATGGAGTACCTCAGGGCTCAGTGCTAGGTTCGGTTCTTTTCACGGTTTATACTCTGCCTCTTGCTGATGTGATTGCCAAGCACAATCTAGGCTTTCACTTTTATGCAGATGACACTCAGTTGTACCTTTGCTTTGATCCCTCCCAGCATTCGAGCACCTCAAATTCTCTAAACTCACTTGCTGCATGCATTGATGACATCCGCACATGGATGGCAGCAAATTTTCTAAAACTAAACGATGATAAAACTAACTTACTAGTTATGGGCAAACCCAGTGTGATCCAGAGATTGGAAAGGCTGACTCTCAAAAGTGGCTCTGCCAGCATATCTCCAGTTGAATCAGCTCGAAATCTAGGTGTCATATTCCAAAGCGACCTCTCGTTAGACGACCATATCAGCTCCACAGTCAAATCCGCCTATTTTCAGCTTCATAACATAGCTAAAATTCGGGCTTGTTTAGATAAAGATACCACGTCCAAGTTGGTCCATGCATTCGTGACATCCCGTCTCGACTTCTGCAACTCACTGCTTACTGGCCTACCAGCATGTGAGATCAGGCGATTGCAGCTGGTGCAAAACTCTGCAGCTAGGCTTGTCTGTCGTGAGCGTCGCAGTTGCCACATTACTCCACTTCTCGCCGACCTGCACTGGCTACCAGTCAAGCAACGGATTTACTTCAAGGTTTTGTCCCTCACTTTTAGGTCCCTTCATTCTATGGCTCCAGCCTATCTGTCAGATATAATACCCCATCAGGCTAAGCATCGTACCACTCGCTTTTCGGAATCCAACAGTCTAGAAATACCTCATACAAACCTCAAATCCTTTGGAGACCGTGCATTTAGTTCATATGCTCCCAAAGCCTGGAACTCCCTCCCGACTTGCGTCAGAACATCCCCTGACCTGACCACATTTAAAAGGAACCTAAAAACACACCTATTTAGGACAGCATTTAGTGGGTCCCTGTGATTCGTCCTTGATGTGCTTATGCGTGCTGACACTGTGCATGCTGCCACTAACCACATTTGCATGCTGACCCTGTGCATGTCACCCCTAACCATATTATTCATTTCGTTTATTTTTTTCAAGCATGATTTTACTTACCGTTCAATGGCATTTCACTTTACAGCAAATGTAAAGCGCCGAGAGAGAGATTAAGTTCTCTGAGGGCGCTTTATCAAGTGAATTATTATTATTATTATTAACACGTTCTGAAAATCTTCGGGATTCGGATGATCAAGATATCAACAGGATATTCATGTTCGGTACTGCAGCAAACCTGAAGTGGTTTCAGAACTATTCAACTATTCGCATCGATTTATGGATGGTACGTTCAAGATATCTCCTGGCGTATTTCTAAAATGTTATCATCCTTCATGCTTTGATTGATAATGTCATAGTAATAATAACAATGCATTTAATATAGCGCCCTCGGAGAACTCAAATTTCTGTCTATCCCTTTCTAGGCACTTAACATTTGCTTCTTAGAAAGCTCGATTAAATGCTTAGTGGTAGCATGCTCGATAAACAACAGGAATAACGTGGTTAAGGGTGACATGCACAGGGTCAGCATGCAAGTGTGGTTAGTGGTATCATGCACAGTCACAGATATGGCAACAGCACACATAAGCACGTTAAGAAAAAATCACTGGGACCCACAAAATGCTGTCGTAAATAGATGCATTTGTAGTTTTTTCTTAAACGTGGAAAAGTTAGGAGACGTCATGACACACACTCGGGAGTGAGTTCTGCGCTTTGAGAGCGTGCGAACTGTAGGTAAGATCCCCAAATGATTTGAGGTTTGTATGAGGTATAGGTAAACAGTTAGATTCTGAAAAGCAGGTGGCACGACGGTGGCCTGGTGGCGAAGTAGATCTGGTGGGTATGCTGGAGCCAAAGAATGAAGGGACCTAAAAGTGAGTGCGTAAACTGAGTGACAAAACCTTAAAGTCGTTGCGTTGCTTGACTAGTAGCCAGTGTAGGTCGGCGAGAAGTGATGTGATGTGGCAACTGCGACGCTCACCACAGACAAGCCTCGCTGCAGTTTTACACAACCTGCAAGTGCCTAATTGCGCAGGCTGGTAGACAAGCAAGCATTGAGTTATAGAACAGAAGCGAAGATGGGATGTCACAAATGCTTTGACCAATTTACATGTGGTATCCCTGTCTAAACTATCCCAAATTTAGCAATGTTATATAGCTCAAAGTTGGAAGACTTGATTGTAAAGCTGATGTGATCGGCTGATGAAAGGTCACTTTGGAATATGACACTAGATTTTGTGCAGATTCAACAGGAGATATTCCTGGCTGATTTTGAGCGTCAGCCTTTTCAATTTCTGGGTCACACTTAATTGCGAATAGCAAGTTAGCTGATTTTATCATCATTTGATTTAAGAAAGTTTGCTGACATTCATGTGCCGATGTTGTCAATACATACAGCAAGGGAGTTGAGAGAATTTGACATGCAGGAGGGCTGGGAGGGATCGAAGCAAAGGTGCAACTGAGTGTCATGTCTGCATGGAAGCGAACGCCTTGGCAATCACGTCAGCAAGAGGTAGAGTGTACATCGTGCACATGTGGATCCATCATCCAGTCCGCTGCTTTGCCCTCAGTATCAAGAATCGTTTGCAAAGCGTGACACCTTAACCCTTGACATTGATGCCGTCCACAGGAAGTATCTTTCTCTTCCCTGCTGCTATACGTTTAAGCCGAACTTTTTTACTAGCAGAATAACACAATACAACGCTAACTGACATTCTGCACCAGTTGTATCGCCTGATGAAGTTCACTGCAAGCCTTAATCAGATGGCAAAAGCATAAATAATATTTTCCGGTTCATAGATTGGCATGCAAGTACATCTGCAGATCATACCACTATCTGAGATAAGGCCAAGTCCAGTTTCTATTAAAAACATTGCCGCGTCACAGAAGCACTATCTAAAAACGCTGATTGGACCATTTTTGTGACCAATCAAAATCGCCATCGACACAACCTCGCCGAGAAAATTGTGCCGACAAAATTGCGCTTACAAAATCACATCGAGAAAACTGCGCCAACGAATGAGTGATGTAAGTGACATATTACAAAAATTAATAAGGAAACTATTTCAAGCTACCGAGGGCCGTATTAATTGTTATTTCTCCACCACATCTGGGGTTACTTTACTTTATTTTTGGTCAGTTAAAAGTGAAAACAACGGTTCAGCTCCTTATAAATGAGCATCCCCTATAACCACATTCGCTATTACGTGTCAATAAATTCGCGCCATTATATCCACGTAGATATGAATGCGCCGATAAATTTGCAATCGACAAAAACGCAATGAAAAGCGATATTCAGTAAAAAAAATTCAAATACAGTTAGCAACTGCCATTGCGCATTTAAAATGTACGCCATGTCTCAATAAAATCCTATTTGATTTAAACCTCAGTATTAAGACATACTACCTGAAAATAGTCCGTAAGATCGCTTGCATTATATGCAGGACGAATCGAAGCAAGACGCCTGGATAGTTGAACGTATTTAGGCTTGCCGGCTGCGTGACTGCAAATTCCGCTATGTATATGACTTAGGATGTGTTCTCTTAAGGTCTCGTTCACGGCAGAAATGATCAACCAACGTGTAAACGGCAGGACGGTAATTATATAATATTAATATTAGTGCATTTTTATAGCGTCCTAAGAGAACTTAATCTATTTCTAGGGGTCTACATATGCTGCACGACAGCATAGTCGACTGGGACAAGACCGAGTTACTCATGTGGGTTTGTTGTTCGTGTATGACTGCACCGCGGCTCATGCGATGCGCATTTTAGTAGTCACAAGGTGCACATAAATGCTTGACTCAGCGGATATATTTCTCTCTGAACACTGCAGCAACATGAAGGAATTGTGTGTTGATTCACCAGCAAGCAATCAGCAGCAATATGGCAGCTTTACTCGATTGCCGTCTTAGCTTATATACATTTTGGTCTTAGCCCTGGGTTTAGGTGCTCGCTCTTCACGACTCGAGTCCTGGGTTCCAGTCCCGAAGTGATCGATTCCATATTGACCACTGCAAAAGATGATGATAGCCTCAAAGGCTCTATGGCCACAAGCAGCAATCTCACTGACGACATGCGACGGACGTTTGGAACGCATTGTGCCGAGCTTCGACTGAGTTTTAGCGTTAGAGGCAACCCGTCGCGTCCTCACACGTTACCGCGGTGATCGGAAACAACGGACAACAATCGAAAACAGTGCATCGATTGCGTCGCAAAGGACCGGCGTAATTGTCTTCTCAGTAATTATCTTGCCGCTCAAAGCGTCGGGCTCAAATCAAGGCAGATGCCACTTCGGAGGCAATACATGCCTGCCAATTACGCAGCCTAAGTTTTTAGACAGTGGCCTTGGCCACTGACTCTGCGTTTCGTTCCGGTTTCTAGGCGCTATAATTGAGGAGCCAAAAAAAAATCATCGCCAGCCATAATTTGGATGATTTGCTATGGATGCGGATTTGCTATATTTACCTTCCGGTACTCTCCGTCGCAGCCTAGCCCCTCTAACGTCTGCACGCATGTGCTCGCGTCGCATGCGCTGCACCTCCAGGTCGCTGGCGGCCCATCGAAAGTTCGCGCTAGGGTGGTACGTATCGCGCGTCGGCGAGCACCACGTGTGCAACGTCGCGCGATCGCCAGCTAACCTCTGAGTAGCCGCAGAGTTTAAACTGAGCGACGCTTATTTACAGCCGCGGCGCCCCCACGAAACGGCTGGTTTTGATAACCAGCCTTGCAGTCGAAGTAAAAATGACACGCCTTCTTCACTTGAGAAGTGATACAGTTCTCCTCGCTGGCAACTGTCACTTTCCCACAAAGATAGAAAACATTGTCCACGGTATTAGCGGCACTTTCGAGGCATAGCTGTTCTGTATTGTACCTCAATGGATACAATTACAACGGTTTCTTGTAAGAGTACCTTAAACTGCCTCGCGAAAAGTCTGAAATACTTTAAGCGCTCAACCTTTACGACTGGCTTTACGACGACAGCTTACTGCAGGAGCCGCCTGGCAGTAGTATTGAATTGCATCAGAAAACGATGCAAAACTGTGGATGATTTATGCTTGATGGTATTATGCAGTGCGATGCAATAATACAAGAGTCTAGGCTTTATTCGGGATATTGCTGCAGTCCTAACGGAAAAATACGCGGTAAAACATAATGATGAACTTTAAAAAGAGAGCCAATACAAAAATAGATGGTTAGATTCAAGTTCAGCAGACCTAGATATTACAGATAAGGGCATTTTAAAGTCAATAACTATTTCTGTGTTGACTGGTGTAATGTATGTCGCTCCGAGGTCAAACAAAAACATGTATGCTCTACCCAGGTCTCAGGTGCATCAGTTGCTGTGGTCGACGTTTGTGAGAGCTTCGATTTTTTGAAAAACCTTTGTTGAGATTAGAAAAGGGTGTACTAACTGCCGGGAATAGCGTCGGTATTATCGTCACCGCTGGCTCAGATCTTTGAGTGTTAAAGACTCGTGCGTGCATCTGCTACGTATGTGAAGGTACAGCAGTTCTTACGATTCGTCCTTACCACGGAGCAGACTCTTGGCGGACGACGGATTGCAGCTCTCAGTGTGCGCTGCAGTCTCTTATTGGCCTGCCGCATCACTACATGACACCGGGGACGCCTGAAACCTACGGGTCCACAGGATGGACCGGATGCGGATCTGAAAATGGTTTGGGCTCGCTGTGCCGATGCGTTTGTAATGGAGGCGCGATCGATCAACGCCTAAGCGCCAGATTATGACTGCCAGAATGCGTGTTTCGTGGCTCTTTCGTGAAAATAATAATATTAATATTAGCGCACTTAATAAAGCGCCTTTAGATAACTCAATCTCTTTCTAGGCGCGGAGCCGGTTGTGCGATATTTCCAGGACCGTAACGACTGGAGACGGGTCTCGTGATAATCTAGGGCCGAGCATCATGAAAGCGGGCCGAAGTCGCTTAGCAGTCAGTCGTTTACTCTCTTCTGACCTCGGGTCAGACAGTTCTGCAGTGCTCGTGCGAGACATGCTGTACATTATTATAATAGTAATAACATACTTGATGAAGCGCCGTCAGAAAACTCAATCTCTTACTAGGCGCTTTACATTTGCTGCAAAGGAAACACGATTGAATGGTTGGCGATGTGCGCCCGTGGACACTCCGTCGATGTCGAACGGGTTTGTTTGCGCTACGGGAATTGACTTAATATATCAAGCTACGTGCGCTCTTTGTCCCTGCCTTTTCCCGCTGCTGTCTGCACGCATGGGCACGTTTGTGCAGCATCTACCTACCTGACCTAGCAGACCCACTGCGGCGGTTCAGAGGTTCAGGTCTGTGGCGGAATTTATCACGCATCGGCGGCAAGGACTAGTGCACGGCCTAGTGGTCACGAACTACAAGCTGGGCCGCAGAGTTTAAACTGAGCGACAATAATTTATAGCTGCGATGAGCCAAGGCTTTTGTTGTTAACTGCATAAAGGCATTTGGGTTGCCTGCATGCTAAGTGGCATGAGGCGGGGCGGGGTGCACGGGGCGGAGGTGCACTGCCCCGCGATTGAGAACGACGAGCTCGGCGGATGAACTTGAACCGAGAGCCGCTATGAAATAGCTTCGATAAGCCAATGCTTGTGGGCAGCTCGATTTACCGTTATAATGAAAATAATAATAATAATGCATTTGATATAGTGCCCTCAAAAAATCCATCTCTTTCTAGGCACTTCACATTTGCAGCAAGCGAAGCACGAGCGGATGGTTGATGGTGGCTTGCTCAATTAACGACAGGAATAACGTTGTTAGGGGTGCCGTGTTCAGGATCAGCCTGCAAGTTTGATTAGTGGCAGCATGCACAGAATCAGCATGCATAAGCACATTAAGGGCGAATCACAGGTACCCACTAAATGCTGCGATCAATCGATGCAATATGAATGAACGAGGTCACTTTATGACAGATTAAATTAAAAATTAAAAACCAGCTGATTTAACAGCCTCTTTTGTATAGCGACGGAAGAGCCTTTAAGGCTATCACCACCGCTTGCATTGGCGATAAAGGATCGCCCACCGCAGGATTAGAACCCACGACATCGGGACCGAGGTCGTGAAAAGCAACCGCCTTACCTAGTGCGCCATAACGACTTTCCTCTGGTAAAGACATGGCGATTGCTACGCCGAGTGCATCATCGCGGCTCACCAAGATTGCTGACGTGGCCACTACACAAAGTGTGAGCCTGACCCCAGTCGCTCTTTACGATCGACGGTCTGCCGGTCGTTGAGATGCTAAGGTGTTAGCGTAAGCTGCTATACTCTTGCGACCAAGTATTTTTGAAGTCACCTGCAGTATAACAATAATAATAATAATGCACTTGATAAAATACCCTCAGAGACGTCAATCTCTTTCTAGGATCTTTACATTTTCTGCAAAGGAAAATCGAATAGTGAGTGGTATCCAGCTTGATAAACAGCATGAACAATACGGTTAAGGGTGATATGCTCAGGGTCGGCGTGCACTTGTGGTTAGTGGAAGCATGCAACAGTGTCAGCACGCAGAAGCACATCATAGGCACATGACGGATGAATCACAGGGATCCACTGAAAGCTGTCATAAATAGGTGCGTTTTCAATTTCTTTTTAAATGTGGTCAAGTCAGAGGATGTCGTGACGGAAGGCGGGAGTGAGTTCCAGACTTTGGGAGCATACGAACTAAAGGCACGGTCTCCAAAGGATTTCAGGTTTGTACGAGGTATAGGTAAACGGTTAGATTCCGGATAGTGGGTGGTAGGCTGCTTAGCCTAGTTAGGTTAGTAGATTTGATAGGTAGGCTGGAGCCAAAGAATGAAGGGACCTAAAAGTGAGAGTCTCAGAATCTTGAAGTCGATCCGTTGCTTGACTGGCGGCCACTGCAGGTCGGCGAGAAGCAGTGAAAAGTGGCAACTGCGACGCTCACGATAGACAAGTCTAGAGCTGCAGAGTTTTCAGCCGTAACGGTGAGACAATTCTCTGAGCTTTTTCTAATTGCGGCCCCACCATTTGTGCTGCCAACAGGATAGGGAGCGCTGCCCGAATACCGCTCGGCGTGTTTGCGAGTATCGGCACTCTCTTCGTCCGGCGCTCACTACGCCCGGCTGCCCGTGGCCAGCGAGAATCGCCAGTACATAGTGCCTGTGACGTCACATACGCAGCGTCGGCGGCGAGATCTTTCCGGAAATGGAGGCCGCCGCGGCCGCTCGCCCGTAGCGCACGACGCCGACCCGAAGCTGGCCGCCCGACTCATCCCGGCCTTCGGACTGATACGGAGCGTGCGTTCGTTGCGCGTGACCCTGTGACAGCCCTCCGCACGACCTCTCGTCGGGCTGGGTAGCGCGACCGAGCAACAAGTCTGCTGGTTCCAACACCAAAACCTTTATTCCACGCAACGCCAGCCAAGCCCAGTCTACACGCACTAGACGGCTGCCGGCGTCGAGGGCTCTCTCCCTCCCCTCCCGTTGTACTCCTCCGGCAACCCTTATTTTCCATGCATGCGTTGTTTTTCGCACTGTCGGGCCATTGTTCGTTCCGAACCTGCCCGACAGCTGGCGGCAGTTTGTGGTAAATTGATGTACCCACAGATGCAGCCAATGCATGGATTTTGTCAGGACTGCCGAGTCATCGTCTGCCCATCCACCGGTCGTGAGCTTGCGGCTTCGTAGGCAGCCTGAGAGCCCTCGCGAGGTCTCCACCCAGTGCTCGCAGGCTGCTAGCGTCGTGTTCTTCCACAGACCCTTAGGCCGTCGTTGCGTCGCCCCCTTTCAATCCGCCTGCCGCGCCAGCGCCCGTAAGCGGATCGTCGTAGTAGCGCGCTCGCCGATCGCATCCGGCGGATCTTGCTCGCCCGCTCTATACAGCGAGCGCATCCGCACGGGTGGCAGCGGCGTCGCGGCGTTCCGCGTTTTGAGCGCCACGCCTCCGGCTGCCAGCTGCTCGGCGCCTTTCGCGGGCGACGGCAGCGGCTGCGGCGCGTCGCACTCAGAGAGGTTGCTGCGCGCTGAGCTGCTGGGCTGCGAACCGGCGAGTGCAGAGATAGGGCGTCGCTCGTTCTCCGGCGCCTCTTTGCGCCTATATATAAGCTAGCGCAGCTGCAGACTTTTTCGCGGCTCCGCTCGTTGGAGAGTTACCGCTTAAACTGCGTACAGGCAGCGGTAGGAGGCCGACGGGAGAGGAGGAGGAGGAGCGACCAAATGTTTGTTTACTGGGCAACTATGCGGATGTGTTCTATCTAAAAACAGTTTCCCTCGGTGGCTGGCAAAAATTTAAGTAGCTCCCCGGTTCTGTCTCGATTGAATTGCTGCAACTCCGTTTTGGCTGGGCTAATGAAATAGGCCACGTGGCACTATTGCAGCGGGCGATGAATTCGGCTGCAAAGCTAGTTTACAAATTCCAGAGGTTTGACCAAGTGTCTCCTTTGCTGGGAGAGCTTGGGTGGCCGCCGGTTGATCGGCGGATACAGAATAAAGTTCTTACGTTGTGCATGCTGCCACTAACCACATTTGCATGCTGACCCTGTGCATGTCACCCCTAACCATATTATTTATTTTGTTTGTTTTTCAAGCATGATTTTACTTACCATTCAATTGCATTTCACTTTGCAGCAAATGTAAAGCGCCTAGAAAGAGATTAAGTTCTCTGAGGGCGCTTTATCAAGTGCATTATTGTTATTATTATTACGCTGACCCACAAGGACCGCCAAGGCATGGCTGCTCCATACCTAGCTTAACTAGAGTACAAGTTTCAGCCTCCTCATGCTCTCAGGTTCTCTATGGAAAATAAATTAGCCGTTCCATTCCTACACTTTAAGAATAGTAAGTCAGTAGCTTTTGTTCTGCAGCTTCTAGACTGTGAAACTCACTTCCAGAGTTCTTACGCAACGACAATTACCAAACCGCGAGTCACGAAAGGGATACCTCATTCGTGTGTGGCGCTTCTCCGGTTAGTTCTGTGCACGACTCATCGTCACTATTTATTGCGCTCGCTCTAGCACGAGGCCGAATCTTTTCGCAGCAGCGCGTCACCAGCTCGACCGCTCTGCGGCTAGTCCTTGCAGCTCGGATCGGGTCGCCGGGCCGTTGGGCGTCGATGGATGATGATGGCCGCTCGAGCCATTCTCCGCCGCCGCACGCTCCCAGCCTCCGCTGCATACAGCACGAGGCAGGCGACTCACGCGCTCCGAGCGCTCAAGCAGGAGTACTCGTAGCGCTCAAGCGCTCTGCAACGAGAGCAGTCGTGCGGCACACGTTTGCACGCAGACGCCGCCGCGGCACGCGCGCCGTCGCGACGATAGCGGCTCGGACCGGAAGGCAAGCTCCGCGAGCGCTGTCGCCGCCGGACGTCGGCCTGCGCGCCCTTGGCGCGCGCTTCGCTCGGGCTCTTCGCTAGGGATGACGCGCTAGTGCCGCGGTTCCAAGCTCGCCATCGTCCGCCCGGAGGCGCTTCTGTTGGGCGAGCTCGGTGCCGCGTCAGAGCGCGGCGCCGCCGTGCCCGCGAAAGCGCCGCCGCCGCCGCCGGCTGCGGCCGCTTCGGGCCACCACCAGGTGTCGCGGCGGCCCTTCTTGCGCGCGATCAGGCCGCGGTCGACGAGGTCGAAGAACTCGGACGAGCGCTTCACCGACGTCGGCGCGTCGCCGCTGGCGGCGACGAAGTACTGCACGCCGCGCATGTCCGCCAGGCTGTGCGCCGTGGCGTTGGCGTCGTCGCGCGTGCGCAGCACGGCGAACTCGTCGCCGCCGATGCGGAACACGTTCGAGTCGTTGCAGCGCCGCTGCAGCTCGGCGGCGACCGAGCGTATGAAGGCGTCGCCCGCCTGGAAGCCGAAGCGACGGTTGATGGCGTGCAAGTTGTCCAGGTCGATCATGGCGAACGTGAACGGCTGGCCGCGTCGCGTCCACCTCGCCCAGAGCGTCTTGAGCAGCTTGCCGAAGTCGCGTCGCGTGGCGAGCTTGGTCAGCGAGTCGAACTTGTAGGCGTTGACCTCGGAGCGGAGGCGCTCGATCTGCAGCCTCGCCTCGCCGTACTGCAGCTTGAGCTGGCGCACCTCGCCGGCCAGGTTGAGGAAGAGGGCGGCGGCCGCGACGGCGAAGAGCGCGCCGCACGCGCGCGCGCCCGTCGCTCTGCTTTTCTCGCACGCGCGCGCGCGCCCGCCCGCCGCCGCCGCCGCGGTCGGCGCCGTCGTCGCCGACGTCATCGGCGCCGATGCGTTTGTGTGCGCCGCGTGCGCCGATGCGGCTCGGCTATCCGTCGTCGTGGCCGCCGGCGGCGACTCCCGCGAGCTGCGAGCTGCGGCGCACGACTCACGCGGCCTCACGTGACCGGGATCCTGGCGGCGTGGACTTGGCCGCCGAAGTGCGCCCCGACGATTGAGCGCCGGCGCTCCGGCTGCTGACTGTGGCGTTCGCCGCGGCCCGGCCTCTGCCCCGCAATGCGCGGGAGGCGGTAGCGAGAGCGCGGGCTGTGCAAGCCGATGCTCGCTCTCTATCGCTCGCGCACGTACGCGCCCGCCGCATTGCGTCCGCGGCGGCTACCAGCAAGAACGCGCCAGCTAGTCGGACGGTGGAGCAAGGTCACGAGCAGACGCTCGTAACGGGCGAGGCCGCGGCGGCTGCTGCGGGGGGGGGGGAGCGAAGCCAGCTCTGCTCTGTTTACCATCGAAAAAAGAGAAACGGCGGCGCCCGTCGCTGCGGGCGCGACGCTCTTAGCCGGTCGCGAGCCGATTTATGGCCTACGCTACGTGACGGGAGCGCTCGACGAACCGCCGTAAATGAAAATACCTGTGGGAAGATGTGGACGAGGCACCGAGAAGTTGAATATGGGAGGTCGCAGGGCAGTCGCGCCGAGTGAGTGCTGCGCCCGTGCGAAGGCGCTGGCGCAGCACGACTTGTGGCTGATATAACATCCTCTTTTGAATAGCGGCAGAAGAGCCTTTACGGATATCGCCACCGCTTGCAGTGGCGATAAAGGATCACACACTGCACGATTCGAACCCACGACCTCTGGACCTAGCTCATGAAAAGCAACTGCCTTACCTGGTATGCCGTCGCAGCTCACCAACGAGAAGCTGTGCGCTCGGCCTCAGCCTACGGCTCGGCAAGCCAAGGCATTGATCGAGCGATCGCTGTTCGCGAGCTTCTATCTCCGTATGCAGGAAGCCGCGAGGACTATGTTTCAGTGCTACGCATTAGAGTTTTCTAATGCGCACAAAAAACCTAAGCTGCTTTCAATAAGCATGCGGAAGCCAGCACACTTTATCGCATGCAGCAAAGAGAAAGTGAGAAGCGTAGCTCTGTCTACAGAGTAATCGGAGGAATGAGTTGCATAGAAGTAGCAGCCCAGGATGGCTGTAAAGGTTTAACCGTTTTCAGCAGCAGTAGATGAGAATTCGTTACGGAAGAATTTCGGAAGTGAGTCCTACCGTCTAGGACATGCACAGCAACAGATTCTGTCGCCAACGGTTCGTAAGCAGAGACATGTGATAGCTAATTTTTGTCCGTCGAGGATTTGAGGGCACAAAAAGGCTGATTCTGGTGCGGCAGTTCTGCTAGATATGAAAGTGCCAAGCCCTCGAGGGCCAGCGTAAGAACTGTACTCTGTGGCCGTTGATCAATCGGAAGACAAGGACGCTCATTCAGCAAACGAGACACCTGGCTGAACCTCAGCTATTTGTTAACTAGCCTTAACACATTCATCATCGGCTGCAAAAACCTAATGACCCAAGCCACAACTTGATTGTAGTACTCTTGCCTTGACGGAACTTGGGAGCTACTTACATTTGTAGCACGTCATCGTGGTAGAAACCCTAATCCTGGACAGAGATCTAAAGTGATGGCTTGCTGTGGAAGCAGTCTTCTCAGTGAGCTTTTTGATGGTTTAAAGCAGTTAATTACGTGCATACGGTGAAGGTCTCCCTGCAACAACATCAATTAGAAGAGCAAAGTCATCTAGTCCAGCAGTACGGTAGGGGTGTCCTATGATTAAGAGCACGGATTTATCGTCATTTGGCTTAAGTCATTTTGCCGACATCCAGGATCGAATGACTGCAAGGCAAGCATTCAGTTTATGACCGGTCGCGGCGTATTTCAATGGTTTAAACGGCAAAAAAAGCTGGCCGTTGTCAGTATAGAAGTGACCACCAAGCCGGAGCCACTTATACCAGAGGTTTGTCATAAGCGAAGAACAGCAGAGGACCGAGAAGCAATCCTCGTGGAATCGCGTAGAATTCTGGTCTGCTCGAAGATACTTGACCATCACACGATACAAAGTGAACACGATCGGACAACTAAGATTTAAAATCAAACTATTAGAGCCCTGTCTGCAGATCGACGACAGTGCTCTTTTCCGCAGGATATCAGGAGCTGTGATAGAACAGATGGTAAGGTGCTCGCTCTTCACTACCGAGGTCGTGGATTCGAATCATGCAGTGGGCAATCTCCTAGTGGCAACTGCAAGCGGCGGCGACAGCCTTAACGGCTCTTTAGCGGCTGTACAAATGAGGCTGTTAAATCAGCCAATATTTGTATTTATTCATTGCATTTTTTTTAAGCTAATCAATAGTGGGCAACGTGGCTGATTGATCCCCCTCTTCGCCCGAAGCCTGATGCGTGGCCTAGGAGACAAGCAGCCTTCTGGTGATAACAGTGCGATTGGTAATAAATCGGTAAAGGTCGTTTCAGATTTTCCAAATCCCTTATCTGCTGACCGCTCTAACCTCTGACCGTGCTGACCTCTAACCCGGGAGGTGGACGAGCCGAGCTGCTGCTGCTACCGCTGCTGCTGCTACCGAGGAGTGCAGCAGCTCCGTCGGGTCTTCCCACTCGACATGTGCAACGAGGCTAATCATAATAACGATTGTGATGATAACACTAGCGATGATAACTAAGACATTTCAGAGCACTTTGGAAGAGCTAAGTCGGTCGCTGGGCCCTGTACATGTGCTCAAGAGGGAGCTCGCTTGATTTGTGAGCACTAATGTTCCCCATTGTCGGCATGCATTAGAAGGCGAAATGACAGACAGCATGGGCAGAGCCGATCCTGTGTGAAGCGCGTGGATTTTTAGCTGTTTTTTAAATTTAATGAAATCAAGGGGCAATTATCCCCGACTGCCAAAACATTATGATACGATGGTAATCGGAAATGTGTTCCAGGGTAGACTTTTCCAGCGGTCCTGAGGTGCTACTTCCATGCTACTCGCTACCTCCACTGCCGTCCTGGCTCGGCTCTGCTATGCTTTCCACTGTCTCTTTGTTGCCTGAAATGAAGCCTGTCAGCTTCTGAATGCGGGCCGCTTTGGCTGTGAGTGCGCTATACAAAACTCTCCTGCCTTCGTAAACCCGCATAGTCTTTGCGGCTTTGTGGCGTTGCAGATGGAGATACATGACATTGCATTAGACCTCAAAGTCACGTGATCAGCCAGCCCTGCCTGAAGCATTATAAGTCAAGACCAGACTCGTAGACGTAGTAGCTCGATACCTGCATGCAGGCGGACACTAGTAGCTCACAGCAGCAGTCGCCAATCCTACACAAAGCCTCAGAAATAAGCCTTCGAGCTTTCGTAAATAACGTCCGACTCTACTGCAGGTAGGATCGGCGCCTTGAATTTCGTAGATGTCATTCATTTCCAGTGTAATTTGGAAATTATGAAATCCTGCAGCCATGAGCTGGGACCAGCGCATGGTACGAATGAACCGTGCCTAATTTTTAAAAGTTAAAATGCTAAATCGCCGAGACTATGAAAGCGCTAGAGAATAATTAACGCTCCTGTAGTTTAGTCGTTTGGAACCAAATATATCATAACTTACAAAAATAAAAATACTAAGAAAAAGAATACGTCTGATATAGCACCCCAGAGAACTCAATCTCTTTCCAGGCACTTTACGTTTCCTGGCGAGGAAGCTTCGGTTTAGATCTGTCTAAAAAACGACCCGGAACGATGGTTAACTAGTTGTACTTGATAAGCTAATAAGGCTTCGATTAGTGGAGAAAAGTTTCGTTTTCCGTGTAAGTCCAAAGCAAATAGTGGAGTCCAACGTGAAAGCCAGAGGCCGTAAGCCGGTGAATCGTGAGCTCGCAATCCTAAATCCTAAATCAAAAACCATACGAAACCGTAAACCATGAAAACGAAACCATAAACCATGAAAACGAAACCATAAACTCGAAATCTTAAAGTCTAAGCAAAGTATGCGTTTCAAAACGTGTTTTCAATATTCGCAACGTGTTTTGATTCACGAGCGAAATCATGGAACTTAAGTTCTACTTGAAATGGGCACAGTGTCCATGATCGAATGAGCGTCGCCATTTTAGACTTACAGTAAGTCGGCGTATTAGTTGACTTGACGGCTGGCGGTGTGCACATCTGGCCACTCTCTGGACGTGATGCTGCTGCACAAACGCACCTATTTATGACAGCATTTAGTGGGTCCATGTGATTCGTCCTTCATGTGCTTATGCGTGCTGACACTGTGCTTGCTGCCACTAACTACATTTGCATGCTGACCCTGTGCAGGTCACCCCTAACCATGTATTCATGTTTATCAAGCATGATATTACTCACCATTCAACTGCATTTCCCTTTGCCGCAAATGCAAAGCGCCTAGAAAGAGATTGAGTTCTCCGAGGGCGCTTTATCAAGTGCATTATTATTATTATTATTATTATTATTAACAAAGACGTGGATTGGTGTCAAGTTGCGTGCGTTCTTGATTGCTATTGAGCTCCACCAGCTTTGGCTGAACGAATAGGATAGGACCTGAACGGATAGGAGCAACTTCTACGATCTGCATCGGTGCTCAGGGCGTTGGCTTTACGTGTACCTGTCTGCTTGGACTAGCAACTGCTACGCTTGTAGTGAATGACTTAAGTACCGTTAGGCACGAACTATTCATTTATTTGAATGAAGTGCAATCGCTTGTAACCAACATAGGAGTCTCCAATAAAAAGCCTTTAACGATGTTTTGAAAGAATAACATCTTGCTCAACCCGCGAAATTTTCTTGGCAGTCTCGTTGAACCTCGTACTGGAGATCTGTGCCTTTCAATGCAGGATTTGAACTAGGGCCAGTGCCATTCCATGTACAGTGCCCTTTTAATCAGACCCCACACGTAGAAGGCTGTTCTTGGATTTCACGAAAAGCAAACGCTCACTTTGCCGGAAGTTAAGCGCTGCCCCTGTTTAAACTCGTTGGCAGTTCGGGTCCGTGTCCGGGCTGAAAAGTATTTCACCAAAAGCCACAGATTAACTCATGGCAAGATTATATGTTGTAGGAAAAGGGAACGAGAGAAACTGATTTCTGGAAGAAAGCGAAGCTGTTCTGAGCGAGAGATCTAATGTCTAAAAGTTTCAAATTCTTCTCGCAGTTAAGCATACCGAGAAGCATTGCGATATTGAAGACCCAGTCGCTATCCAGTCCTCGGCGACCACAAGCGTTTTAGCTTATTGTATAGCTTGCAAATTAATTTTGATAGAATAGCTGATATTTCGTAGAAGTACTGAAAATATTGGGCACATTCGTGCCTCCTACGACAAGTTTAGACAGTCGTGCCCCAAGGGGTTGAGGCGTTCGACAGTAAACTTGACAAACGAGTTACTTTCGTTGAATGAGAAGACGGTAATTTCCAGCCTCTCCAGCCTGCTGGTAGCGCTCAGTGGTACTGCGCTTGGGCTTGCGCTCGCAGCATGCATGGGCCAATCAAGTAAGGTGGTTTCGAGTTAGGGTGAGATGGTGAAAGGCCACTAATCCACTGTCATCATCCGACGGCTGCCCGATGACGGATTGGGCAAATTACTGGCTTTCTCCACTGCCAGCGGCCCTTTGATCTGTTCGCTGAGTCGTGCCGTGCGCTGGGCAACACCACCAGAGCTCTGGTCTCTGATCTGATCGCGTGTGGTAAGTGCCATACGTGAAGCACCCGAAGAGATTAAGAGGGCTACACAAATGAATATATATATATATATATATATATATATATATATATGTAATGTAATGTAGTGTAATGTATCTCCGTCTGTAACTCCACAAAGTCATAAAGACTATGTGGGTGTTACGCAGGAGAGTTTTGTATAGCACCCTCACAGCCTAAGCGGCTTTCTGTACGCATTCGGTACCCAACAGACTACGTCTCACGCAACAAAGAGAAAGTGGAAAGCATAGCAGAGTTAGGAGAGCAGTTGAGGTAGTGAGTAGCATAGAAGTAGCAGTTCAGGACCGCTGAAAAAGATGTGCCATAGTCGGCAGTTGGAGAGTAGATTTCGTTGCGTAAGAATTGTGGAAGCGAGTTCCACAGTCTAGGACCTGCAGAGCTAAAGCTTCTGTCGCCAACTGTCTTTAAGCGGAGGAATGGGACAGCTAATTTAGTGTCCACACAGGACCCGAGGGCGCGAACAGGCTGAAACTGATGTAGCAGTTCAGCTAGATACGAAGGAGCCAAGCCGTGGCGGGCCTTGTGGGTCAGCGTAAGAACTTTGTATATATATATATATATATATATATATATATATACATATATATATATATATATATATATATATATATATATATATATATATATATATATATATATATATATATATATATATATATATATATATATATATATATATATATAGCTTTCTCCACTGCCAGCAGCCCTTTGATCTGTTGGCTGTCATGCCGTGCGGCTGGGCAACACCGCCCGAGCTCTAGTCTCTGATTTGATAGCGTGTGGTAAGTGCCATACGTGAAACACCCGAAGAGATTAAGGGGGCTACACAAATGAATATATATATATATATATATATACATATATATATATATATATATATATATTCATACCATACAAATGGATTATATATATATATATATATATATATATATATATAATCCATTTGTATGGTGGCCTAAGAGAACTTAATCTCTATTCAGGCCCTTCGCATATGCTCCGGGGCTCGAGCCCACGATCTCGGCCAGGCCTTGGTCGGGGCGAGTACCTTAGCCGTGCCGTCCATCGTCCGGTCGTAATCCTAGCTGAAGTGGGCGGCCGACCCGCCTAAAGGACAGCTCGCTGGCACCAGGTCGGCAGTGAGCTTCTATAATTACGAGAATTCGCTTTGGTAGCACCACCGCATGTGGCTGCTGCTGCTGCTGCTCTCCTGGCGCTATCTGACCGTGACAGACATGCTTCTCATGCACTGGCTGACCTGTGGCACCGGCCGGCCTGGTCCCGTTCTCGCCTGTGACTGGCCCTGAAGGAGAGGAGACGAGGCGACGTGACCCGCAAGCCTCTCTTTAGCCCTCGAAATGTCAAGTGGCAGTGGCTGCAGTCTGCTGCCATGGCTGCAGTGAGCGTCTGCAGCAGTAGCCTTGCCTGATCGGTCGTCAGACACCTGAGGCTGAGGCTTTGTAGTTTAACATTCTCTTAGAGGCCAGTACACGATAAAACATAGACCATCGAAGCCGGCTCAGAGAAGTTTATTCACACGGACATGACTGGCCCCCGCGTCCTCGACCTCACTCACCGGGCCTTTGCCGACGTTGCTTACATCCTACTGCCCTTAATAGCAACAGCGCATAATCCAACGACAGTGGCATAATCCAACGACAGTGTCATAATCTCAAAATAGCCCATGTCGTGTGCCCCTGTTGCTTCTCGGCCACTAATGCATGCCCCACCTGCAGCAGGTGGTTGGGCAATCGACTCAGTGCAGCGTTTGATGTAAGCATGTGGCCCACCACAGTGGCTCACCACAGATGCACTCCCTTATCTATGGTGAGTCAGCCCCTAGCTCATATATGTACCCGCTGGGGGGAATAAGGATGAGTCTCTTCACTGCCCACGTTCGCCCGCTCGAGTCTACGTGTCTCCGTGAGACTTCACTAGCTCTGCTGCAGCCGGAAACCCAGTAACGTAACACCACATCCTCCCTCGATCTCAAGATCAAATAGGGCAACAAAACATGGCATTACAACAGCGAAATAATAATTTATGTCACCCCGAACTACCTTCTCATCTAGCACGAGGCTATATGAAGACCGCTCGGAGTAGGAGGCAAGTGAAAGCACGGCCTTTGCTAACTTGCCGGCTATGTATGGCACGAGCACGAGCCACATCGCCGAGCCATGCAGCTTTCCGCCGCACCACCAGTCATTGCCAATGCACGACCAGTCATTGCCACTGCACGGGGCTTCCTCGAATTCGCCCTAATGCCAGCCGCTGTCTTCTGGACTGCAACCGGTGTCTCTTCTCGCGTCGCCCGTGAGGCAGATGCCTCGTGCCTCGGCTCCTGTACGACTACCTTTATAAGCTCTAACGGCCACTCCTGTGCCATTGACTTCGGTCTCTCGGCGTACACCTATTGCGCCTCCTCTACGCGCGTCATGCTCACGTCTTCTGCTGGCCCCTCGCGCGTCTCCTTCACCAGCAGTTCGGCAACCGAGGCGACCGCAATGTACGCCACCATCTGTTGCTGTCACTCCTCGCTCTTCGCCTCCGACAGCTCGGCAAGTATTTCATGTGCATTCTCGACGAGCGCCTCGCCCGCTACCTTAGCGGGTGCTTAACGCACTTCCGCCGACGCTAACGCTTCCCTCTTCGCCGCCATCGCCTCCGAGACCATTAGCGCCGACTCGCTGGCCAACGGCACTGTCTCTCTCTCTCTCTCTCTCTCTCTCTCTCTCTCTCTCTCTCTCTCTCTCTCTCTCTCTCTCTCTCTCTCTCTCTCTCTCTCTCTCTCTCTCTCTCTCTCTCTCTCAGTGCTTTCCAATCTGCCGCCACCTCTCTGGCAGACAGAGCCTCCTCTGGGGCAGACAGAGCCTTCTGTGTGGCAGACAGAGCTTCCTCTCTGGCAGACGCTGCCATCTCTCTGGCAGACGCTCCCGTCTCTTTTCAGGACGCAACCGTCGCTCCGCTGGACGCTGCCGTCACGTTGCCGGATGCTTCCGCCTCGCTCGTGGACGCAGCCTCTGCGAGCTCTGCCGCTGCCTCTGCGGGCTCCAGCGGCATCTCTGCTGGCTCTGCCTTCTACTACCGGGACACCGTTAGCATTTGCTGCTGCCGCTCCCGGTCACTCTTGTCGACGTCCTCAGTCCGACCAGCGTTTGCCAAATCCGACCGAAGCAGCCGCGCTTTACCCACCTCCACCTCTAGCCGCTTCTGTGCTATCGCCTCTGCTTTCCTGGCACTCTGAAAGTCCGACCGCCGAAGCCTCTCTTCACCGTCAGGGCCTGCAAAAACCTTTACAAGTGCTGCACGCAGCTGGGCAAAGTTCTCTTGCACCGAGTCAGGAAGGGTCACTGCGAACGTTAATGCACCGCCCGCAAGGAACACATATATGTGCATGTGCCACCAAGCTGGATCGACTCCTCTTTCATTAAGCCTTCTCTCCGACTCGAGCAGGCAGCTTACGAAGTCGTCCCCGACATACAGGTATTCCAGCATCGTCTCCTGGCGTGGGCTCTCTGTCGCTTCTGCCGACATAGCTTCGTAGTTTGACATTCTCTAAGCGGCAGGTACGCGATACCGCACAGAACACCGGAGCGAGCTCAAAGATGTTTATTCACACAGACTCCGCAGCGGACCGTTACGCGACAGCCCCCGCCTGAAGTCCTAGATCTCACTCGTCGGGCCTTTGCCACCGTTGCTTATATACTAGTGCCATACATCGCAGCAGCCCATAATCCAACGAGTGTGTCATAATCTCAAAATAACCACACGCTTGGCCTCCACCTTTGGTGTGTCGTGGCGAGTCCGTAATTTCCCTCTCCCGGCTGCCGGCACTTCGCTATTATTTCCGTGAGTTCGAGCTGCCCTTGCGTCTTCCCTGCCTGGAGGGACAGCTTACGAAGATCTTCAAACACCCCATCTCGTCTCCTTTTGCTGGTCTCGTGGCAGGCCTTCGGAACGCCACCAGGTCTTTTTTCTGGCTTAACTAAGGGGTGGGGTGGGTAACTAACGGGGTTGTCGTGGACTTCTGATGGTCCTATTGTTGCACTCCTCTTGGTATGCTTTCGTGCATTCTTGCACGGAAGCCTATTTACATCCTTTGCTGGTTATTGCTCTCGCAGGTATTCACCGGCTGATCCGCTCAAGTCGGGCTATTCTCTCGTAGGCCTCATCGCGGCTCTTTTTTCCTTTTATTATCGGCAGGAGCAGCACTGTTCAGCTTTTGTTATTCACTGCAGCCTTCCCGTCGCCCATGAATTCCTGCCTGTCGGCCCTACGTCCTCGACTGTCGTGACACTTGACTGAGGATGATTTGTCCCCGCTGTAGCTCTGCCGGAATATCGGCGCGTCGCACACGAACTATGTCACGCAGAAAGCTAACAAAATCAAAGTACGTACGTACAGTGTGCCGTGTAGAGCGTGTTGATATGTCGCCCTTGCATCTCAAGGACCGTGCGGTAGTTTGAGCGCTTTTTGCGAGCTGTATCAAGTTCACGTTAGCACCCGGTGTGCGGAAGCCGTGGTTGAATTGAAGTGGCTCTTGTAACTCGGCGGCGAGGCAGGGGTGTTCAGAACATGGCACGTGAGAACACGCTGTGTAAAAGTCAGCCACTGTAGTCGTCTCCGAGAATCTAGTTGCGGGTCGGTTGCTACGTGATCCTGCTTGCCTTCCCCCACCCTGCACCTAAATATAAATAAATAAAATTCATGTATATAGCGTCCCAAGAGAACTTAATCTCTATTCAGGCGCTTCACATACGCCATGGGGCTCGAGCCCACGACCTCATTTAGACCTTGGTCGGGGCGAGCACCTTAACCGCTAGACCAAACCTAGCTTGATACGATCCTTGGTTGCGTATCCGTAGCAAACTAGATTTCGATAGATGCTGATCCCTCACGTTTAAACTAGCCTTCTAATTAAATTATCTGCCTAAGAGAAACCAATGCATAATCCTAGCAGTGACCTTCTTTCGCGTGCGAGTTCCTCAAATGCGTCGTCCATCCTCGATCGTCAGCGACGCGGGATGCGAAGAGGGCTGCTGCTACTCGCTGCCTTTCTGCTCGGGTACACGTGCTTCGCTCTGCTGGGGGACCGCGTGTGTGGTCGCTGTAGCAGCCAGAGCAAGCGCGTCTCACTGCCGCACACGAGCTCTTACGCGTACCAGCTCAGTACTAGTCACGTACCGCGTCAGTACTAGTCACGTACGCGTACTAGTCACGTACCAGCTTTTTCCTTCCGGATAGTGTGCCTTGCGTCTGCCCATTACAGGACTACGTTAAAAGGAGCAAGAGTTTTGCGAGCAAAGTTGTGGTTTCCATCGGATGTGGACAGGCATCAGCGTCGGACCATTCTCAGGTTACTCTGCGACAGTGGCTGGATAGCCGCCGCAGCAAGCATCGTATACTCTAAGGTGCAGACCACGGTTTAGGCAGAAGTGTCCGATGTAATCACTGTGACAAGCGCATTTCTTATTTATTGACCTTATGCATGTTACCCCTAACCATGTAATTCTTGCTGTTTACTGAGCATGCTACCTGAGCACTGAGGGGCAGAAGATCTGACTATCGCAGGACAGGCTTGTCCGTCGCTTGATTTTGTATGCTCGCTAAGGGCCTAGAACAAATTTAGCTCTTCTAAGAAGCATACAGAAATTTGAAGGATTAATACATGAAAGATTTTACTTCCACTGCAATTCGACTGAAAACCACCTATCGTGACTAAATTAAGCAGAAATCGGCAGGTAGCTGAAAGTAGTTAAGCTAACCGAACGCATGTTTAGCTGGAGTGATTGCTGCTACTACGCATACATACATGATGATCCTGGGATCGTCAAATATTACAATATCATGCTTGATGACATTGCGAATGTCACAACTGATTATTTGGTCATGCTTTCTTCACAGCATCTACAAAGGGCCTAAACCATATTCAGTTCTTTAAGCACACTATACAAATATCTTCCAGTACGACGAGCTGCAGTAACTTTATAGCGCCATGTATTGCTGTCAATCACACTTGCATCACAGCAATAATAACAATAATAGTAATAAGACATTTGCATAGCCATCTCAGAGAAATAAATCTCTTTCTATGCACGTCAAAAATGCTGTAAAGAAAGCATGGCAAAATGCAGTGTCAACACGTGATTTTCTGTCGTCTCAAATGAATAATGATAAAGCTACATAACTAAACTGCAAAACTAGTTATATATAATATATACAATATATAATTCATTTGTATTGCACCCCAAGAAAACCTAATCTCTATTCAGGTGCTTCACATATGCCACAGGGCTCAAGCCTACGACCTCGGCCAGACCTTGGTCAGGGCGAGCACCTTAACCATAGAGGGGGGGGGGGAAACCAGCTCGGCTATTTTGAGAGCACGCTAATTAGTACTACTCCAAGATTAAAGGGCTCACTAACTCTAAGTGAAACTTTAAAGTGAAACTTTACTAATTAACCCGTCAGCTCCGAACTAAAGTTTGCCCATTTTTACAAAATTACCACGGCAAAAAAGTCGGGCCTGCCTCGACGAGAATATTAGAGTCGAGCTGGTCATGCATTCGTGACATCGAGATTCGCCATCCGTAGCTAGCTACTGGCAGGTCTTTCAGCCTGTTTGATGCGATATGCACAGTTAAATCAAAACCCTGTAGGTAGGCTTTACCGTCGCGGTTGTCGCCCTTGCCGAAGTACACCAATTCTCAACGACCTGAACTATCTACCCATTAAGTCGACTTGCGTCACAACAAGTATTTTCCGACTTACGTCACAAAATGCCCTGACTTGACCACATTTAAAAAGAACTTATTGGTGGGTAACTGTGATTCGTCCTTTATGTGCTTATGCGTGCTGACACTGTGCATGCTGCCACTAACCACACTTGCATGCTGACCCTGTGCACGGCACCCCTAACTATGTTATTCACGTCGTCTATCAATCGTGATATTACTCATCATTCTATCGCGTTTCCCATTGTAGCAAATGTAAAGCGCCTAGAAGGAGATCGAGTTCTCCGAGGGCGCTTTATCAAGTGTATTGATAATATTATAATTATTAATATTATTAAGCAGTGCATCGACTTCAGAATCTGCCACTAGCTCCTTCCTTTAGTCTCTTGCCATGGCCTTCCTATAGGAGGGACTTCGTTCTCAGGCGTCTTCAACTGCAGCAAATGTAAAGCACATACAAAGAGATTGATTTCTCAGAGGGCGCTTTATTAAGTGCATTATTATTATTATTATTACAAATGTAAAGCGCCTAGAGAGAGATTGAGTTCTCTGATGGCGCTTTATCAAGTGCATTATTATTATTATTATTACAAATGTAAAGCGCCTAGAGAGAGATTGAGTTCTCTGAGGGCGCTTTATCAAGTGCGTTATTATTATTATTATTATAAGTGCCCACTGTCCACTCTCCTCATGTGGGCGTGGTACCACCTCAGCCTAGAACCGCCCCAGTTAACCTAGCTGCCGTATTTTGCTAAGGCACCGCAGGGCACCAGATTAGATGTGCCTTTATTTACACAGAACGGAGGTCGCAACCCTCGCCCCTTCGTGTACCAACGTAGCTTCATAATGGTGGACCACTCGCTTGGCTTTATCCCACCTGGCTGGACCCAAGTAAGTCACTCAGTGTATAAGCTCTCTCGTCGCTGACCGAAGCCTAGTTGCTTAACCTCGATCTTTCGATTCGTCGATCTTTCGGCAGCTTTTGATACCATCGATCACAAAGTACTTCTAGAGCGCCTCTCATCTCGCCTGGGCATCACTGGCACTGCTCTGCAGTGGTTCAGGTCCTATCTCAGTGGGAGACTCCAGAGTGTTGACGTGAATGGACAAAGATCATCTGAAGTACCTCTAAAATATGGAGTACCTCAGGGCTCTGTGCTAGGTCCGGTCCTTTTCACCGTTTATACTCTCCCTCTCGCTGATGTGATTGCCAAGCACAATCTAGGCTTTCACTTCTATGCGGATGACACTCAGTTGTACCTTTGCTTTGATCCCTCCCAGCCTTCGAGCACCTCAAATTCTCTCAACTCACTTGCTGCATGCATTGATGACATCCGATCATGGATGGCAGCAAATTTTCTAAAACTAAACGATGATAAAACTAACCTACTAGTTATGGGCAAACCTAGTGTTATTCAGAAATTGGAAAGGCTGACTTTCAAAATTGGCTCTGCCAGCATATCTCCAGTTGCATCAGCTCGAAATCTAGGTGTCATATTCCAAAGCGACCTCTCGTTAGACGACCACATCAGCTCCACAGTCAAATCAGCCTATTTTCAGCTTCATAACATTGCTAAAATTAGGGCTTGTTTAGATAAGGATACCACGTCCAAGTTGGTCCATGCATTCGTGACATCTCGTCTCGACTTCTGCAAATCACTGCTGACTGGCCTACCAGCATGTACGATCAGGCGATTGCAGCTGGTGCAAAACTCTGCAGCTAGGCTTGTCTGTCGTGAGCGTCGCAGTTGCCACATTACTCCACTTCTCGCCGACCTGCACTGGTTACCAGTCAAGCAACGGATTGACTTCAAGGTTTTGTCGCTCACTTTTAGGTCTCTTCATTCTATGGCTCCAGCCTATCTTTCAGATACACTAACCCATCAGGCAAAGCATCGTACCACTCGCTTTTCGGAATCCAACAGTCTAGAAATACCTCGCACAAACCTTAAATCCTTTGGAGACCGTGCATTTAGCTCGTATGCTCCCACAGCCTGGAACTCCCTCCCGACCTGCATCAGAACATCCCCTGACCTGACCAAATTTAAAAGAAACTTAAAAACATACCTATTTAGGACAGCATTTAGTGGGTCCTTGTGATTCGTCCTCGATGTGCTTATGCGTGCTGACACTGTTCATGCTGCCACTGACCACATTTGCATGCTGACCCAGTGCATGTAACCCCTAACCATGTTATTCATTTTGTTTGTTTTTCAAGCATGATTTTACTTACTATTCTATTGCGTATCACTTTGCAGCAAATGTAAAGCGCCTAGAAAGAGATTAAGTTCTCTGAGGGCGCTTTATCAAGTGCAATATTATTATTATTATTATTATAACCTTGTGTGAAAATCTGAAATTTTAAATTTGCTCTTTTGCACATTAGCTCATGCCGTACCCAGGGATCCTGCTCTGGGATTCTGCTGATGCGTCATAGGCGTCATAACCCGAGGCATCGTAGCCCAGTGTTGAACACTGTTGGGTGAGTGGTGCATGCTGTGAGTTCGATCGGAACGCGGAGGTTGCCGGGTAAGTTGCTGCATGAGATCGAGCTTTTCGGCGCTCATTGACCCGCGGACGGCCTCCGGTTTCTCTGTATTTTAAAATTGCGCCTTCGCCGATGCTTCAGAATACTTGCTGTGCAGTTTCGCTTCCCACTGGCGAAGCGGCTCTCAACACAGTCATCTAGGATGGACTGCTGTGCCGTTGCTCCATGATCGCTCTTGCATACAGCCATGTTAGATGCGATTTCCGCCTTGCGTGTCTGCTTTTCATCTCACTCTGTCTTTGTATCGAATACAAATTTAGTGGCTGGACTACTCAATCAACATCGCCTACACCACTTGGGTCTGCGATACTCTTGAGATTGGCTAACTACAGTGTGAGTATTCGTTTGACAGAAGTACAACAAACAGCACCCAACGATAGTGGCTAGTCGGCTGCTTACAACTCTAGCTCTACTCCTCTCAAACAAACCTCTGCTAGGCAGGCGCCCCGACACAGATCACAGGTCACAGGACACAGGTCACACTGTGGGTTGGTAGCTGGGGGGGGGGGATCTCCATAGGACTCCTCGGCTTTGCCTTGGCTCACATCAATCTCAATCTAGTCTGTTCCGAATTGGCAAGATAACGCTTAGCACCCACACAGCAGCAACGGAACACAGAGTTTGTCAGGCAACACTTAGCCTCCAATTCCGATAGCTGGTCACTACGTTCCCTAGACACTCCACTCATGCCGATCGCCTCACGACTGATTTAACTGTCATTTCGGTCCTTCATCCATCCACCATCCACCATCGTTCTTCTCATCTTACCCTGCCGGTTCTGTGCTAGCTCAGCATGATTTATTACTCACTGGTCAGCTGCCACAAGCTACTCATATCAAGTGCATTATTATTATTATTATTATTATCTCGTGGACTATGCCCAATCTTTGAGGGGGAGGGCTGTGGTTCACTCCTATATGCTTGGTAATTAGTCATTCTTGGCTGAGCCCGACTTCTCAGGTGCATCCAGCCTACACCATCCCTCCAGCACACGGCCTGAACTGCCATTCAAGCTTGTCATTCAACCCATCTTCATTCAGTGCGTTTGGCACCTTTGAGCACTGTTGTTCAACTACTACAAGCCAACTCCAGTTCAAATACTACAGGTCGTTTTCAACGCCTTGTGTGCTTAGTATACTATAATATATAACCTTCTGTCATGCTACAAAGCCGGAATGAATAAACGGGTGTTAGGTTAGAGATATTTCTAACGTGCGTCAAAGGCTTCGGCCGACTTTGGTGCCCTCACGGTTATCGAAAGTAGATTAGCTGTTCCACTCTTCTGCCTAAAGACCGTTGGCTCGGCAGAAGATTTTGCTGAATATGTCCTAGACTGTGGAGCTCACTTTGACGATTTCACAATGAAGACCACAGGAAGAATTGTATAGGTTCTCCAGGAGACAAACTCTTTTTTACTAGACTTTATAAAGGTAGTCACATCGCGTGAAGAAACGATGGAAAATCTCTTAACGAAGATCGCAGGTTGCGGCTCAGCTATTGCTTAGTCAGAGGAGGCTTTATGGACGCATGAATGTGGGCGATTTGGTTAGTGAAGAATGCGTAAAACTAGTCTGCCGAGCGTCAATATCTGGGAAGTGAGACATCTTAGAATTGGCTTGCAAATTGCTCACCGTCCTATAAATCTATTTTGGGTCAGACTGGCAGGAATTCAGTTTTTGAGTGAAAATAGGAGGCCCTCGCTTTTGTTTTGCTTCCGGACGTAGACTCGGAGGAAGTCCTTGAAATTGGCTAGATCGAGGTCGGACCCAAGCTTCTTTAAGCAGCCGTTCAAGCCTGCACTCATCGCGGTGCATCGTTTAAAGTTGTTTTCGTATACTGCTGAAAGAAACCAACACGACTCTGTGGACGGACAGAATGTACGGGAGCATGTTTGTCGAGGGCAAGCCTTAGTGTCATGATCGTAGCGTCAGTGAGGCTATTGAGGCTGCTTTTCGAGTCTCGGTGCCGATCACGAAGATTGCCGGCCTCACTGGATTTAAGCAATTTCTCCGGTTCATGGTTTTCATGGTGTATCGCAGGAAAAACTCGAAATTATCCGGCAATTGAACAGGAACAAACTAGACTGTAAACGAGACTGATGAGCCGTTCCTTATGGATTTGGCTATCGACGTGAGTGGTATGATTAACATGATGTACAAACTTCCCTACCGTCTAGAAATGAGTAGACCTGGCTGCTGCCAGGATTGGCAATATGGCTGCTGAAGTCTCCTGCAATCAGTGGCGGCCTGTCGCACGCAAATCTTGTATTGAGGAACTCCGAAAAACTCTCTGTAAACAAGCCTAGACAGCCAGAAGGAGGTCGCTAGATCTCATCCGTGGGTCCTTGAAATGAACCTAGTTGCAACAGGTTGAAACGACAAGGCTTTCGAAAAACCACAGGTCTTAAAGCAAAATGATTCGCGAACAATACAACCCTCTCACCCACCTTTACAGAGCGGACGGACCGAACGAATGAGAACGCCGGTGTTGTGGTCTTAAATACACAGCCTGGATTACGAAGGCGTGCAGGATGTGCGGTTCCGCCGTCGGACAGCAAAGCCAATTGTCAAGGCCAGACATGCATTATCCTGAAACTTTTGTTTATGGCCCCTACCAGATCACAAGTTATAGCTGGCGATTATTGTCAGCGGCATTGAGCACTTCAGCAGCCTTCTACGGCCGGATTTAGTTGTCAATGGCGGGACCGCGGCTGATCGCGGACTTCTCTATTCTACGGGAAAGCAATGAGAATACCCACGCTGAGACTTCGAACCGCAGGAACATCAAGTGTCCGTGTAAAGCGAACGCTATTCTGGCGTATGGGCAGACGACAGCAGTCACGTGCTGCCTGTGCGGCGTGGACGCACTACGGTCGTGGTATCCAGCAAACCAAGCGGCATCGACGTATTTTCGTGCGAAGGAGCTATTGAAGTCTCATTCGGACGTTGTGCGTTGTTGTGCATTGTGGGTAGCCTGGTGGTACGGTGGAAATTCTCCGGCAAAGGTGACATTGCGTCCATCTTCAGGCCACCGCAAGTAGCAGGAGCAGGAGGAGGACGTCACTGTCACATGTGACTCAGCGAGCGCTAAATACAGCATTTACAAAAATGCATATTTGAGCATAAGCTGACGGACGCTTGTAAAGAAAGGAGTGTAGCGAAAGTTTCTTCGTATTACCGTTAATATGCGGCAAATCACGTGTGCTTCCCTGTTCTTCTTACGTTTCTTCTTGCTCTTAGAAAAAATTAAATTCATTTTTATAGTGCCCGAGAGAACTTGATCTCTATTCAGGTGCTTCACATATGCCTCGGGGCTCGAGCCCACGACCTCAGTCAGACCTTGGTCGGGACGAGCACCTTAACCGCGAGACCAAACCAGCTCTTCTGTCTGTCTGCCTGCGTGTTTGTCTGTCAGGGACACCCGCAGGATTACGAAGGCGTGCCATTGCTGGGCTTAGCAATTAATATTGCCGGCGCTGCGTCTCTAAAAACACTGCGTATATTATGCTTTGACCTGAACTGGCGAAGGTCGCGCGATCGTCAAATGAATTGTATTATTTTAGTAAGAGATCGACTGCGGTCAGCCCACGACTTACATGGGAGCCAGGTCATGTCTCGGGCTCTTAAGCCTTTGGTGGCTTATCGTGGCTATTTCATAAGCGGTTCGGTTCTTATTCCGGGGTAAAGTTCACTGTTCGTAATCGAGGTTCAGCTGTCGAGCTCATCTTCAAATATCGTGCGGCATTGCACCTGGAACTCGCTCTCGACTGACATCACGATACCCACACCGTCGTAATGATATCTAAACAGAAACTAGAAATCCACCTGTTTGTGCATCAGTAGTGGGATCGGCGGGATTTATGTGCACGCACAGGTCACCTGCGTAGCGCCAAATGAGAGCTTGATCTCTGATCAGGGGCTTCGCGTACGCCGGATTGCTCGAGCCCACTGCCGCGGTAATTAAAGGCGAGCGTTGAGACAGTGGGCGAAAACCAGGTCGAACGCTATCCGTTATCTGATGTGATGATGATGATGATGATGATGATGATGATGTATCTCCGTCAGTAACTCCACAAAGTCATAAAGACCATGTGGGTGTTACGCAGGAGAGTTTTGTGTAGCGCACTCACAGCCTAAGCGGCTTTCGGTACGCATTCGGTAGCCAACAGACTTCGTCTCACGCAAAAAAGAGAAATTGGGAAGCATAGCAGAGTTAGGAGAGCAGTTGAGGTAGTGAGTAGCATAGAAGTAGCATCTGCTTGTATTTGCTAACACTGAGCATTTATATCGCTAAGTAAATGACCTAGCTCCTGTAGAGCACGCGTGACGTGCCAAGAGAGTTAAGTGTGGGCGAAATAGATTTGTATGCGCTGGCTAGGAAGAATGTCTACTGTTTAGCAGTAACGCGAGCATAGCGTAAGCGCGCGCCTAAGCGCAGTAAGGAAGCGGATAATGCACAACGAGGGGATAATGCACAACGAGGGGATAATGCAGAACGAGGGGATAATGCAGAACGAGGGGATAATGCAGAACGAGGGGATAATGCAGAACGAGGGGATAATGCACAACGAGGGGATAATGCAGAACGAGGGGATAATGCAGAACGAGGGGATAATGCAGAACGAGGGGATAATGCAGAACGAGGGGATAATGCAGAACGAGGGGTAGCTAACGCTCTCCAGGAGCAGGTTTCTCGTTACTACTGAATTAAATACCAAGCCAATAGACGTCCTGATGTTAGTAAATAGGGAAATATCGGTTTGGTTAGCTTGCGAACCGAGGAAATGTAAACCTACGAGTGGCATCGAAAAAACTCGCTCTGAAATAGTTTTTGAACGTCGTGTAGTTATCAATAATCTCACGCACTTTAAAAATGCGAGCACTTTACTTCGGCCATCCCAAGGTCAGCCCCCCCCCGATTCGGAGAGTACGAGTACTCAGTCATTTATTCCACCGTCAGCCTCATTTTCAGTTTAAAATGTAATTTAATGTAATGTATTCCCGTCTGTAACTCCACAAAATCGTAAACACTACGCGAGTGTTACGCAGGAGAGCTTGGTATAGCGCACTCACAGCCTAAGCGGCTTTCGGTACGCATTCGGTAGCCAGCGGACTTCGTCGCACGCAACGAAGAGAAAGTGGGAAGCATAGCAGAGTCAGGAGTGCAGTTGAGATTAAAAACACTTTATCGACGTGCCGCATGTCTAATTCATAATCTAGATACTTATTGAGACTGCTCTACATTCCAGGAAGCACTAGCCTTAAGGTCGTCGATTTGAGAGAAGAGCACGGCTACCGGCAGGCTCTTGTAGCCGGAAACGGAATGCTACCTAGTAAAAAAGCGGCTGCTATCGCAGCAATAACAGCTCTAACGGTAGCACTCATAACCTGCTGGCATTTTTGGCCGTACCAATATTATAGCAGGACGCCACCTTCGCCGCAGCTGTCCCAACGGTTCTACAACGAAACGCACTATGAAAAGCCAACGAGCTTCGCGGAGCCTCAGGTCAGTGGATAGAAGAGCGATGCTGCGGCAGTAGAGGCAGATACGAGAGGCGCGATCTTTTCGCTTGCACGAGTCATGAGTCTGCGTGACGAGCTGTGTTGATGAACGGCTCCGTTTCGTTTTTTTTTTGCTATAGAAATTTCACGCAATCGGTCAGAATCAAGGCAGAGGCAGGAGGCCGTGCATCCTTGCCTACTCAGCGTTCTTCGACAGCCGCGATGGAGCCGTTAAATTGGTGACGGATAGCGACATGACCTGCTTTAGATCAGTGGCTGTGAAATGTCTCACTTGGTACTCAAGCGTGCTGCATCCGGACATTGACGATCTCCAAAATTGATTACCACATGCTGGAGGAAGAAAAAGGCGACCGGTGTGTGCAAACCTAGCTTATATTAATTGTTTGATCTTGCTAACGGCGGCAGTAAAAAAGCTTTTTGAGGGGGCGAGGGGGGGGGGTGGAAGTAGGGCAGCGAAAGTCCTCAATTGGTTAGCCAGAGAGGGCATAGGCGTCTGCAATGGCCAACACTGAAGCATGAGTCCTCTTTGAATCACGAAGAGGCTACGAGGTTCTCTTGAAATTATGAGACAGAATCCGTAGCTGTAGGTTTAGCCCTTCGTTGTCACAGCGAAATTATCAGGCAGTTCAAACCGTCGCTAGGAAGTGTGCTGCAGCTGACTTCGACCGATCTATCCAACCGAAGGAAGAACGTCTGTCAGCGATGCGGTTCTTAATACTAGAATTTCATCACCATAATCCCCAATGTTAAGGTACATGAGGTAAAACCTCATTTGCTCGCAACAGATTATCCAAACATATTGGCATGGACCCATTTAAGTACCACTGCAGTCATCAATGATAATGATAATAATAATAATGCACTTGATAAAGCGCCCTCAGAGACCTCAATCTCCTTCTAGGCGCTTTGCATTCGCTGCCAAGGGAAACGCGATTGAATCGTGAGTAATGTCATGCTTGATAAATAACATGAATAACATGGTTATAGGTGACATGCACAGGGTCAACATGCAAGCTTGGTTAGTGGCAGCATGCAGTGTCAGCACCCATAAGCACATGAAGAACGAATCATAGGGATTCAGTTAATGCTGTCCTAAATAGGCGTGCTTTTAAGTTTTTTTTAATGTGGTCTAGTCAGGAGATGTTCTGAGGCAACTTGGTAGTGAGATCGATGCTTTGGGAGCGTACCAACTAAATGCACGGTCTCCAAAGGATTTGCGGTTTGTACAAGGTATTGGTAAACTGTTGGATTCCGAAAAGCTGGTGGTACGATGCTTGGGCCTGGTGGGGTAGTAGATCTGAGAGATAGGCTGGAGCCAAAGAATTAAGTGACCTAAAAGTGAGCGACAAAACCTTGAAGTCAATCCGTTGCTTGACTGGTAGCCAGTGCAGGTCGGCGAGAAGTGGTGTGATGTGGCAACTGCGACGCTCACGACAGACAAGCATAGCTGCGGAGTTTTGCACCAGCTGCAATTGCCTGATCGCACATGCTGGCAGGCCAGTAAGCAGTGAGTTGCAGAAGTCGAGACGGAATGTTACGAATTTTAGCAATGTTATGAAGCTGAAAATAGGCAGATTTGACTGTGAAGCTGATATGGTCGTCTAACGAGAGGTTGCTTTGGAATATGACACCTAGATTTCGAGCTGGTTCAACATGAGATATGCTGGCAGAGCCAATTTTGAGAGTCAGCCTTTCCAATCTCTGAATCACACTTGGTTTGCCCATAACTAGTAAGTTAGTTTTATCATCGTTTAGTTTTGAAAATGTGTTGCCATCCATGTGTGGGCGTCATCCATACATGCAGCAAGTGACTTGAGAGAATTTGAGGTGCTCGAAGGCTGGGAGGGATCAAAGCAAAGGTACAACTGAGCGTCATCCGCATAGAAGTGAAAGCCCAGATTGTGCTTGGCAATCACATCAGCAAGAGGGAGATTGTAAACCATGAAAAGAACCAGACCTAGCACGGAGCCCTTAGGTACTCTAATATTTCAGAGGTACTTAATATGATCTTTTCTATTTACGTCAATACTCTGGAGTCTCCCACTGAGATAGGACCTGAACTACTGCAGAGCAGTGCCAGTGATGCCAAGGCGAGATGAGTGGTGCTCTAGAAGAACTTTGTGATCGATAGTATCAAAAACTGCCGAAAGATCGAGCAAAACAAGCAGAGACACTCTACCCATGTCTGCATTCTTAAGTAGGTTGTTGTATACCCTAGGCAACGCTGACTCTGTGGAGTGATTAGCTCTAAAGCCAGACTGGAACTTACTAGCAAGGTGTGAGGTTTCGATCTATGAGTTCAGCTGGTGTGCCACGACCAGTTCCATTGTCTTTGATAGGGAATGGTAGAAGTGAGACTGGGCGGTAGTTGCTTAAGTTCACTTGGTCTAGTGTCGCTTTCTTGAGAAGTGGCCTGACTACAGCTTTTTTGAAAGGTGCTAGGCCATGACCTGAGGCTAATGACATATTAATAATGCTAGTCAAGCATGGCAGCAGCAGATCAACGCAACGTAGGAGCAGGACAGTGGGAATAGGGTCCAAAGAACTTGTTGTCTTCCTTGATTGGGATATAAACTTCAGGACGAGATCACAAGTGACGTGCCTGATAAAGGTGTAGTGCCCCGAAAGAGCCCGTCGGAGTAACTTACTTAGCACTTTTGAGAGGATGGAAACATGTAGTGCTGCTGGGGTTATCGGCGCCTCTAATGGCAGCATTGGCACAGGTGAATTTAGCCGCTCGAGGGTGTGGCCGTGGCATCTTGAAAAATCGCTGTCTGCTCATAGAGGTCAGTAAAAAATCAAATCAAATGTGTGACCTGAATTTGGCAAATTGATTGCAAACTTTTTCCAACCTAAATGCATCCTTAGCATTCAAGATCATCCTCACCGTAAACTAACTGTTGCCATTCTGCTGGTTCTAGAGCCAGGTATATAATCCTGTGGAGAGTCTCAGGCCCCCAGATTTTACCTCTTCATAGCCAAGCGGTACCATTGATTCGTCTTATATGCGTTTTATCGGAACACATACCGTAATGTACTTGAAAAATGCAATCATAATTTTTAACCGGTGATTGTAATGTATCTTTTTGTACATAAATCTGCACCACAGAAGACAAACTTCTAGCAGCATTTTACTTGACTTTCTCTCTCTCTCTAATCCCACTCACAGCCAAAATGGTACTTGCTGAGCAATCGGTAGCTAATAGTGCTAGTTGCCACTACCTTCCGACCCACGAGATATACGTAAGTAAAGGGAGAATAATGGCGAAAACCAGGCCAGCAGACTTTGAAGTAAATATAAATAAGCCGAAGTAAATATAAATAAGTGAAGACCGGAGTTTGGAAATTTTGCATCAGGGCCTGCCTCAAAGAGCAGCCAGCGTACAGCTAGCCACAAAGGGCATTTTGCTTTCAGTCACTAAATTTTTTCTTAAGTTTGCAAAAGCGTAATTGTTTAGACGAATCGCAAATGTCGACAGCAATTCTGTCATCCGAGAGAGGTTCACCCAGGCTTCCGACCACTGCATTCCGACCACTAGTTCATATCATATGTCTACCCGCGATTCCCTCAAAGAAGACAAAACAGCGCTGAGCCACGCTGGTGCTGGCAGCTGGGTGGTGGCGTGCGTGTGTGCGTTCGTGCGCTGAGAACGACACGGCACGCACTTGAGCACATACTCGCGACAAGAGAGTGGCTGCAGAAAAAAATGTCACGTTCCCATCTCGATCCCACTGGAGCATGTCGCTCGGTCGACTCGTGTCCACTCATGCTCGGCCGGCGAGAATCGACAAACAGAGAGCTGTCGCCTACTAGTCCTGCACTGTGTCGGTTTACAAATGGGCGAGGAGCTGATGAGCTCCGTTTGCATCCACTTTTTCATCTTGCGCTTCCTGCTATCGCTCGCTGCCTTTGTGCGTCTCACCGGGGGGGGGGGTGGGGGGCGTGAAATGTCGCGAGAGTTTCCCTCATGCCTATCTACACCGGCGTAGATCGAATTGCCACTGATCGGCTCACTGATCGCTGGTGGTGGCAACGGATAGCAGAGGGCTGCAGCTTGGCACCAAAACTGCTGCAACCGCACTAACTATATTGAGCCGGACAGTGTACTGGGATTTGGCTCGAGTTGTAATAAAAAAGGCGGCGTAGTATTCTGACGTGTTGAATACACCCTGTGTTCGAATGCGGCATGTGGTAAATAATACCTGATATAAAAGCAATCCATGCTGAACGCCATAAGAAGAGCAGTCCGGGAAGCTCCCTTGAGCTAGCTCTGCACCAGTAAACCTGAGGTTTCAAGATCTCTCCCCTTATCGGCCAATATATAATTCCGAAAAAGGCTACACCAAGACACGAATGCCTGATTTCACAATGCATTAGCAACTCAACTATGATTTGCAAAGACAAAGCGAATGCTATGAAGAATAGAAAGGTTGCTTAGCTATGCTTTATGTATCGTAAAGTCAGGAGATGTCGTTATCAAAGTCGGTAGCTAGTCCTAGGCCTTTGGTGCATATGAACTGAGGCTCGGATTGCAAAGGATTTAGGGTCGTTTTAAGGAACAGCTCGGTGAGTAGGATCAGAGAATGTGGCATGAGGGTCAGCCTAGTGACTGGATATTTCAAATAGGTAAGCCAGATTAAGAGAATGAGATAACTTGAATATGCCAGAACAATGAAGTTAGTGCTTTACCTAATGAATTGTCAATGCAGGTTAGAGAGAAGTGGTGTACAGTAGCCAGCAGTAGGACCCATTCGACATCTTCAAGCCTAGCGACTTAGCTTGGCTCCGCCTACAAAAGCATCCCAGTTGCGAAAGCACGAATGCCTGCTAGACGGGATTTATACAAGTCAAGTAGGGATGTCGTACAGCTATCGACTAAGATCCCGTTTTGAGGTCTGGCCACTATAGCGCTCTGTTGGCTCAGAGCAGCAGGGTATTACGAGCTAAGTAAACAGCTAGGAGACTCCGGAAGCAATGCACCACGGATACTTTTCGTTAATTACTCCTGCGTTACTTACGGGCCTAACGCCTTCCACATCCGAACGGATCCAAGCTGCGAACGCAGCGTTTGTAACGGTGCTATTCACAGCCGACACGAGCTAGGCAACTTGTCGTCGAGCAGGGTAGCCCAACCGAGAGATATCGCTCTTGACCCCAGCATTATGCACTTCATTCACAATGCCGCGAGGGTAAAGCTCAGTCAACCTACTCTGCACCACCACCGGCGTAGCCCTGTCTGTCTCTGTCTGTCTGTTTCTGTGTCTCTGTGTCTCTGTCTGTCTGTCTGTCTGTCTGTCTGTCTCTCTCTCTCTCTCTCTCTCTCTCTCTCTCTCTCTCTCTCTCTCTCTCTCTCTCTCTCTCTCTCTCTCTCTCTCTCTCTCTCTCTCTCTCTCTCTCTCTCTCTCTCTCTCTCTCTCTCTCTCTCTCTCTCTCTCTCTCTCTCTCTCTCTGTCTCTCTGTCTCTCTGTCTCTCTCTCTCTCTCTCTCTCTCTCTCTCTCTCTCTCTCTCTCTCTCTCTCTCTCTCTGTATCTCTCTCTGTCTCTCTCTCCCCCTCTCTCTGTCTCTCTCTCTCCCTCTGTCTCTGTCTCTGTCTTTCTCCCTCTCTCTCTGTCTCTCTCTGTTTCTCCCTGTCTCTCTCTGTCTCTCTGTGTCTCTCGTGAACTCCTCAGGCAACCGTTTAATTCCAGATCCTAGCTATGTATCGTTTTGGGCCTACGACCGAGCCATTGTCTGTTCTGAAACCGCTCCACAGTCGGCTGCTGCAGTTTGACTAGCTTGTTGATGGCCTGGCAAACGTTGCCCACACTTGACCTTGACTTTGCGGCTGCTCTACCGAGTCATCAGCTAGGAGCCATTGTCAGCTCCGGAACCGCTCGACAGCAGGCTGCTTCTTCACCGGCTAGTTTGACTCGATTGCTTTGCTATGTCTCAAACCAATCTTGAAGCGTTTGTAGACCATGCTTTTAGTTCGTATCCTCCCAAAGTATTAAACTCACTCCGACTGACATAACGGAATCCCTTTGACATGACGATATTTAGTGTCACGACATCTCCTGACCTAACGACATTTAAAAAGAAACTTAAAACGCACCTATTTTTCACAGCATTTAATAGTTCCTTGTGCTTAGACTTTTCAGTGCTTATGCGTGCTGACAATGTGCATGCTGCCACTAACCATACTTGCATGCTGACCCTGTGCATGTCACCCCTAACCATGCTATTCTTGTTTATTGAGCATGCTATCACTAACCATACAATCGTGCTTCATTTGCAGTAAATGTATAGTGCCTAGAAAGAGATTGAGTTCTCTGAGGCGTTGAATCAAGTTTATTATTATTATTATTAAAAAGAAACATAAAACAATCTGTTGATTACAGCATTAAGTGGGTCCTTGTGATCTGTCCTTTGTGTGCTGTATGTATGCTGACACTGCATGCTACCACTGCACTAACCGCATCTTAAATGTTGAAACTGTGCATGTGTCGCACTTGTTGACATTGTGCATATTACCACTAACCATTTGATCATGCTTACAATAAAGCATACGTTGAGTGCATATAAATTAAGTTATCTGAGGGTGCTATACAAATATATTAATAATAATGTTATTACTATTATTGTTATTATACCTGTCTTTGTTCGGCTACGGGCTCGAGCACCCTTCGCACTAGCTCCTGAAGTCCTGTGTCAGACTCTCGGAGCTTGTGTCGTGGCTTGGTCGTGACTTGGTCGGCGCCTCTAGTGGCCCAGCGAGAAGCAATCTAGTAGCTCGGAAAACTACTCACTCCCAAGTCGTCTATAGAAGTAAAAGCCGACGTCGGCGACGGCAGCAAAAACGGCGACAGCTGACAATACACCGAAGCGTGCCATGTCTCGTGCCACGTACTCACCCACGTGTCATCTACAGAAGCAAAAGCCCGCAGGTAGCAGCAGTGGCCATAGACGGCAGTTGCAGACGGATCAGCAAACCAGGCCAAGTTATGTCGTTTGAATCGAGAAACACTGAAACAACGGTGAGCTAATTCAGCTAGATTTTGACTGATATTCCTTATCTGAGGCTCTTGAATTGTAGCAGCTTGGAGCCAATTTTGAGATTATCTACTGCCAAGGACCCACAAGGCCCGCCACGGCTTGGCTCCTTCCTACCTAGTTGAACTGCTACTTCAGTTTCAGCCTGTTCGTGCCCTGAGGTCCTGTGTGGACAATAAATTAGCTGTTCCATTCCTCAGCTTAAAGACAGTTGGCGATTGAAGCTTGAGCTCTGCAAGTCCTAGACTGTGGAACACGCTTCCACGATTCTTGTGCAACGACAACTACTCTCCTACTGCAGACTATGGCACATCTTTTTCAGCGGTCCTGAGCTGCTACTTCTATGCTACTCACTTCCTCAACTGCTATCCTGACTCTGCTATGCTTCCCACTTTCTCTTTTTTGCGTTAGACGAAGTCTGTTGGCTACCGAATGCGTACCGAAAGCCGCTTAGGCTGTGAGTGCGCTATACAAAACTCTCCTGCTAACACCCACATGGTCTTTGTGACTTTGTGGAGTTACAGACGGAGTTACAAAAAAGGACCAACAGGTGCCGACGCCATAAGATAGGCATTCAGCGGCATTCGCTGGAAGGCCTGGACATTTATGCTGAGGGATTTATGTCATCAGGAGACTGATGTAAGCCATGTCCATTGTTTAGCACCTGCAACTGTCCGGCATTTTATTTATAGAAATACCTCTCGAGGCAAAGGCCAGGAGCGCGATCTTGCTACGTTTGGACGAACTTCGCTCGAGGCGTGAGTAGCTATCTGATGACAGCAGGTCCAGCACTCCACCACTCGCTCAGCTCTTTCCAGTGAAGTTCTTCCACTTCAGCTCATTCTTGTTTCCTTCCTCTTTGCTTCTCTCGCCGGTCAAGTCTCCTGCCCTCACGCCAGCTTCAGGAGGAGCTTCCTCTCGTCACAGGCTTCTTCTAGCGGCACCTCTTGTGCCTCCGGATCTTCGTTTGGTATTGATCCTGCTGTCCTTGACCATTGCTGCTGGGTCAAATACTGCTCGTCTCTTGCCTCGTTTGCCCAGGCTTTGCCTGGGCTTGTGCTCTGTTACGGCTCGCCGGTCAGTCCAGCGTGATCGGCAGAGCCACGCACTGAGCATCTTGGTGCTGTAACACGTCGGTACGTAGCAGCTCATTTTCAGGTACCGGAACTGCTGCTTCAATCGTTTAGACTCTTACTCCAACTTGCCTCGCCTCGCTCGACCCTGGCAGTAACAGCTCCCGCCTTCTCTGTGGTGACTGTACCAGCGCCTCTCGTTTCCGCTGCTCTCTTTTGTCGATCGTGGCCACTCCTGCTCTTTGCATTCTGCCTCCCGTGCTACTCCTCCGGCTCGGCGTTTCACTCCTCTTCCTTTTGCTGCTGCCGCTTAAAGAGCCGCAGAAGACTTGAACGTCTAGGGGTTCTCTCAAGAGCTCTTTTGACGTATTAGGGCTTATCGTTTCTTGACGGTTCAAAACAGAGGGCTCTAAAATATCACTGCAAAAGTCATCTACTGTACGCTTCTATTCACGTCGACTCCCGATGCCAGCGCCCGTCCTTGATTTCACCACTGAGCCACCAAACGTGACAGCCTCTTGACAATTTGTCGTCAGCCTTAGTAGCGCGACCGAGCGACAAGTCTCCTGACTCCAACGTCCATCACTTCATTCGCAAAACCGCACAGACCAAGCCCAGTCTACACACTCTCGACCGCCCCAGCGGCATGGAAGAATCTTGCCGCACCCTCGTACTCCTTCGGCAGCCGGTTATTCCATCTGCACATTATTTTGAACCGCTGACGCATTATTTTGAACCACAAGTCTTCGGTTCCGAAACCTCTCGAAAGCTGGTGGCAGTCGGCGTCAATGGATGCCGTGACTGATGCTGCTTATGCAAGGATTTTTGGCTGCCTGCCGAGTCATCAGCTGCGAGTCTTTTTCAGCTACCTAAACCACTTGTCCGAAGGCCTGTTTAAAAAAAAATAATACATTATTTTCTAGCGTTCCTCGGATCTCAGTCTCTCTTTCTCGGCACTTCACATTTGCTGCAAAGGAAGCATGATCACATGGTTAGTGGTAGCCTGCCCCAACCACGTATATACTATGAATAGAATTGTAGCTGCCCACCGTGACAATTAGAAATATAGCACTGAAATTCTGGGAAGTCATTTTCCGCCTAAAAATAGTCGCTGTCAGGCTACTCACAAAAAGCATCTAAAGATAGTGTGAACATGAGCAACTTCTGTCCAGTCTATTATCTGCTATTTTTATCCAGAACGCTTGAACGGGTGGTAGCCCAGCACCTGCACTATTACATGAGTTCTTTAGAACTTACTGGCGCTATTTGAAATTTATGGCTAGCAGTACCTCAAAATCGGCTCTGCTTCTGCTTATAATGACCATTCGAGCAATACTGATCCTGTTAGGATATCTCTGCAAGTTATCATATCTCTCAGCAGTATTTAGCACAGCTGATCGCCAAATCACAGTATCTAACACAATTGATCGCCAGATCTTTCTGGGGGCACCTCTCGACACACACATGTTTCACCGGCACAGTGCTGAGCTAGGCAATCTCTCTCTCTCTCTTTTTTTCTCTCTCTCTCTCTCTCTCTCTCTCTCTCTCTCTCTCTCTCTCTCTCTCTCTCTCTCTCTCTCTCTCCCTCCCTCTCTTTCTTTCTCTCTCTCTCTCTCTCAGTGAGAGAAGCCAGAGTGAAAATTTAAATGGTAGCGTTCAACTTCCCAAAGTTAAAGACGGTGAAATCAATACATTAGTTATGAGCAAGCCAAGGGGTATGGTATAGTTTGAAGACTTCAACCTCAAGATTGGTTTATCTAGCGATACTCCTTTAGTGACCTTTGTGTAATAGGGAAGAGACTTGTCATCGGATGAGCACGTTTCGTCCACTGGCAAGTCGGCTTCCTTTCAACTGAAGAACATGGCAAAAATTAAACTTGCCTGGTCAACAGTACATCAGCCAAACATGCTATCGCGTTCCGTGTAAAGTATGCAGTAATGTCTCAGCTATATAGCAATACCACCAAGTATGCCGCCGTGTCCAACTAATGTAGATATATCAAAGGTGCAGTGTGCTATAATGCTAGATTCACGCGGGACATCGACATAATTGATTCTTGGCTCACCGTAATGAAGCGAATAAACATAATATAAATATAATTCATTTGTATAGCGCCCCAAGAGAACCTACTCTCTATTCAGGCGCTTCACAATCGCCTCGGAGCTCGAGTCCACGACCTCAGCCAGACCTTGCTATGGCATAGCTGGACCAAACCAGCTATGCCAAATTAATTTGGCATAGCTGGTTTGGTCCAGCGGTTAAGGTGCTCGCCCCAACCAAGGTCTGGCTGAGGTCGTGGACTCGAGTATAGTTATTCGACCCAACATGTAGCGAAAATAGATTTTCATTATTAACGAATATATAAATAAGCGAATCATTGATAATTGACTTGTGTACCACTTGATCAGTGATCGAGTGGATTTCAGAACACAAGCCCCGACTGTAAACATTGAGCAACTTGACCGTTTCAACGGAATAATTTAAGAAATATCACTGATTATGTAGATTTCGTACTCAGTGACAACTGTTTGGGTAAAAAAGCCTTAGTCGTAAACAATTTTTCATAGTCTTATAGCCTGCATAAAGGGACTTCTACGAAAGTCATAATACTAGGGAAGATTTTACATCACTGCTGTAAGACCAACGAGATTTGACACAAAGTCAAGAATAACTTTGTATCGCAAACAAGAAGTTTGTGAATATCATGTCCAGTCAGGCGCAGGCGTCAAAACATGGAAACCATTGTTGCTTTGCCTTGTTTTTGACTATGCTCTTTAAGAATCATTCATTGCATAATGAAGCTCATCACGTGCTTCACTTTGCATGTCCTTTCTAGATTCTATGTATCAATAAAAATTTTTAGGTTAGGCGTTGTGTATCGATGCAAAGCCAGACGAAATAAAAAAGAGCGCCCTTACGCCGTCACTTTTTTACCAAGTGGTAGACGCACAGACAAAAGTGTATTCCCAGTGTCTATGAAGATCCACCAACCGCATGAACCACTGTACCAATTCACTGTTTGCGTTGCGCCTATTTGTGGAGACATCACGTAAGTATTGGTCTCAGATAATTTCAAATGAATATAAATCTAAAGCTTAAGAAAATGAGACCAACGTTGTTGACAGTTATGCTTATCTACTCCAGTAATTATTTTGGCTGACATTTCTCTCAAGGATAGTGCTCCGAAGTCATCGAAACAGTACAGCACCATGCACCGGCTGCTCGGTGCTGACAAATTATTATTATTATTCATGAACGTTTTGTAAATGAGTAAAACAGTTCGCTAAATTAAAAACATTCAGGCTTGCTCAGACAAAATGACACTGCTAAGCTGGTTCACACCTTTGCGGCATCACAGCTACTTTTATAAAGAGAGAGTAGAAAGCACTGAAGTCGATCGCATTTTACAAGCCTACCAACTTCAAGGCGTCGCTTGAATTTGTGGAGATGCACCGGCTGCTCGCCGATCGCATTTTAAAGACATCATGCACTGGCAGTCCGTGTATCCGGACCTTGCCGGCTATCACAATCAGCAAGCCATGCAAGCCATCTCAGGAATCTTGATCAGGTACGTGTCGGGAGGTCAACTTGCGAGTGAGCATTGCCAACTGAGCGTACTCTATATCGTCAATATATCTTCTAGATTGATGACTTCAGTTAAGTTGCCGAATCCCAGTGCTGATTCTTGCGGCAATTGATGATACCGACAGAGACTTTGCTTTATCGAACGAAAATGTCGAGTAACAAGTGCTTATGCCACGTTGCAGGCTACTTACGTCGCTCAGATGAACTTGGACGAAGTTCTCTTGCCTAGAAATGGAACTGACTGGTATGGCCTGGTTGAGCGACTGGGAAGGAGCAACAGCGGCGCGTTTGTGTTTCTCAACAGATTTTTTCCCTGAAAGAGGACACACAATGTCGCCAGGAGACAAGAGCAGAAAGTGTTACTTCCACTGGTTCATTGGCGAGCGGCTTCGTGCCGACGTATTTGCGACGACTATTTTATTACAGTGTCAGCTTTGAGCCGGAATTTCGATCGAAAACCATTTACCGCCCGGAAAGGGTTGAGCAAGCAAGGACGCACTATGCGCTTTTGAGGTCCGGATATGAGAGCGTGGTAGTTGGCTATACGGAAGGAGCACTGTTTCACTACAGAAAGTCACCGATCGTCGATTGTCACGACGTTGTCTTTGACTCGGCCATATGCCAGCATAGTAAAGTCCTCGTTAGCCGTATTCAGCAGCAAGCGGGGCAAGCAACAAGAAACGATTTTTTATGGTTTTTAAAATAATTTGTAATCATTTGTAATCATTTGTAATTTTTAATTAATACATTTTTAATAGCTCGTGTTGGTTGGATTAATTTTTCTTCAAGAGAACCTTCCGCAGAAGAAATAGCCAAAAAGAACTTCTCTTTCAGCGGGAATGTTGCTCAAGAACAGTCCCGCCGAAAACAGCACGGCGCGAATTCCAGCCGCACAGCTCAACAAGTTTAAACGGTCGTATATGGCATAGGAGTTACTTAATAGCTTGACAGTATCAAAGAAGAGCAACATGACCGCAGTGAAATTGCCACAGCATCGTTGACAGCAAACATAAATAATCAAAAAGCTTAACCCAAATGATGACCTAAGTTGGCGATGAAATTATTTATTAAATAGTTAGAAAGTCCTAATCATGCTACGACAGCAGACATCATGTTGGTGATAATTCTGCTGCTCATTAATGTTTGACGTAACAGTGATTGCAAAGATGAGACGCTTTAGTTCGACAGGCTGGGTTAATAATTAGTGTAGGTCGTTTGTAAAGCGTACTAAGAGAACCTAATCAGAATCTAAGCACCTTACCACTCGCTGCAAGCGAATCAGTCGCCAAGACTTAGAGTTACCGTACATTATTCGACCGTCAGTCACGAACGCAAATATAGATGTCCGTCTAGCGAATACAGCTCGCGTTGTAATCGTATTTGTCACACATATTGTAGTCGTTGGTTAGCCACCGGTCTCATTTAGCAAGCTAATCGCAAACTTTTTCCCCGTGCAAAATCAGTGTCCTCAAAGCTCGTATAAGTTATCCGTTCGCAAATCGTTTCTACCTAAGCTACACATTCAGCAGCTTGATTCGATGCAGAGTCGACATACCAGAGCCCCTGTTTTACTGCGAAGCAATTTACCAAGGTATTGCAGTCCGATCATAGACACGCCCACACTTCAATGGGTGACTCAATAAATTCATTTCGCTCTGACGTTGTCTCCTGCTACTTACATATAATTTTAAAAGTAGGCGAATGATTAACTTTTAGCCTTCGAACGAGTTTATACAGCTCGTTTCTGTGTATGCCCTGCAAGAGCTACCCCGGCGTCCTGTGCATGATACGTTGGGTGTGATTCCCTTTTGGCTGGGCTAACAAAGAAGGCAACTAGGCCACTGCACCTGCATTTAAATATAGCTGCGAGGCTAGTCTTCAAGTCCTAGAGGTGTAAGCAGTGTCTCCTTTGCTAAAAAAAACTAGGATGGATGCCGGTGTAGCAACGGATACAGAGCAAAGTTCTTACGCTGACCCACAAGGCTCGCCACGGCTTGGCTCCTTCGTACCTAGCAGAACTGCTGCATCAGTTTCAGCCTGTTCGCGCCCTCACGTCCTGTGTGGACGATAAATTAGCTGTTCCATTCCTCAGCTTAAAGACAGTTTGTTAGTGACAGAAGCTATAGCTCTGCAGGTCCTCGACTGTGAAAATCGCTACCATAATTCTCACGCAACGACAACTTCTCTCCTGCTGCCGACTATGGCTCACCTTTTCAGTGGTCCTGAGCTGCTACTTCCATACTACTCACTACCTCAACTACTCTCGTGACTCTGCTATGCTCACCACTTTCTTTTTGTTGGGTGAGACGAAGTGTGCTACCGAATGCGTACCGAAAGCCGCTTAGGTTGTGAGTGGGCTATACAAAACTCTCCTTCCTAACACCCACATAGTATTGATGGCTTCGTGGAGTTACGGACGGAGTTAAATTACATTAGCTTACAATAGTTCCATTATTTGTTTTAATTTGTTTAAGTTAATCAATGTGAAAAGAAAAACTACCAGGTCCAGCTAATCATTTCAAAAGGCTTGTATCATTATTTGCCTAGACATAGCTGTCGTTAGAATTATGTAGGCGCTCCAGAATAGTAATCTTAAAGAAACGCTTTTCTGCGGCTCAATCTTAAGTTAAACGCTCATGCTGCGGCAACTATTCAGCTGTATGCCAAGCTATTTCTCGATGGTACTTCCTCTTGTTGTCGAATGCGGTGTTCGCGTCTCAGTGCGATCGGAACGCGTCTGAGGGACTGGCAAGGCAGCTGGTGACTGCTAGTAGTTGTGGTTTTGCTAATAGTGTAGTTCGTATGTACGTGTGTATGTATGTATGTATGGTATGCCGGCTCCTCTGATGAGCCTGTGATGTGGTGTGGACACAGGCCAGTAACCTGCTGGTGGCCAGGTGATGGATTCACCATCAGGGTCGGCCAGTGCACTGCTGTGGTCCGCCTTTGATGTGGCATGGACCAGCCGGTGGCCAGATGGTGGATTCACCATCAGGGTCGGCCGGTGCACAGTTTTGGTCGATGAATCATCGGAGTCGACCAGGGAAGGAGGGGCAGTGAGGAAGTTAACGCACGGCGGAGCAGTTGGGGCTCTCTCGCTGGGAATGCGAAGTGTTAATGGTGAATAAACAATTTGAGAACTTTAAATAGCAGAGCTTGTATGGAAGCTTCTGATTGGTCGGATTGTCTTGTCGTAGCTCGTCGCGTTTATTTCACTTCACTTCCAACAGTTTTTCAGTCTCGCCGCCAATATGTCCGGCACTATTTACCTTCGCCATGTTAACATATGATTCCCGTGCCACATTCAAAACTTTGCTAACGAGGCGCAGAAACCACCAATCTAACATACATTATCTGTACCAATATTTCAGTTATTTTCTCCCGCTAACGTCCAGAGAGAGAGGGAGGGATAGAATGAGAGAGAGAGAGAGAGAGAGAGAGAGAGAGAGAGAGAGAGAGAGAGAGAGAGAGAGAGAGAGAGAGAGAGAGAGAGAGAGAGAGAGAGAGAGAGAGAGAGAGAGAGAGAGAGAGAGAGAGAGAGAGAGAGAGAGAGAGAGAGAGAGAGTTCAATGAGCTGCACCTTCTGTGGTTCAAGGCTACGCCACTACAACAAATGCCTTACTTGTTCAGTGATCTTGACCGAGGCAGCTCGCAAGACTTTAATATATTTTTGAGTATGGTCATTTTTAGCGTATCCCGAACTTTACATGGTTTCGCCAAATCTAATGTCCTCGAGTGGTCCGTTAGCTCCAATTTACGACAGCTTATAGCCTGACGGCTCCAAAGGAAAGAATTCTCAGTGTGAACAGCAGCAAGATACATCGCAAAAATGTATTCAGGCTTGCTGAGATGCCGCGAAGCTGGTAAGCGCATTTGCTACATGCTGACTATATTTCTGTAGCTCACTACTCGTATGTCTTGCTTCCGCAAAGGGACTTTCGAACTTGATGCACAACTCGGCGGCAGCGTTTTATTTATCTGTCGCAAACGCTGCAACTGCCACAAAGCACCTGTGCACACACGTCCCCGGTGGCTGCTTACGGAGCAGCGAAAAAGATTCTAGATAACTTCACTGAACTTCACACCATTGCATTCTAATCTCCCGGCATGCATATCTGAATTATTATCATATCGTACCTTCCATTCGCGGCACCACCAACTCTCCTGATTCTGGTCTATTGGTAATACCCCTATCTAGCTTCCAATCTCGCGTAGGCCATGCAATCACTACGCTTCCAATGCTTGGAGCTCCTTGTCGAATGACACCGTCTCGCATCTCCCAGTTAGAAGAAATCCACAGAGAAGCTAAAAATCTACCCGCTCCTCGCAGCCTTTGATCTGTCAGTGATTTTTTCTGTGCGCTTTTGTTTCGTTAAGACATTATCCGCCACGTATTTAAGGGTTGGAGCGATATTTTTTGCAGCGTTAGCAAACGTGTCTTTTTTTCTTTGTTCTTGAGGGCTTGCACGTGCATGATTCAGTGTATGCTACTAAACAGGGTTAATAATGATGCTAGTTTATTTGCATAGCAACCTCAGAGAAATTAATCCCTTTATAAGTTCCTATAAACCAGCGGCCCTAAGTCTTGCATTCTTTTCTCTGAGAATGAGACTCCGATGTGTTCAAACGTCCTTGCCCAGTCAGCAGGATACCTTCCTAGCCATTAAGTATTAGTTATGGCTTCTCTTGCAGGAAGTGGTACAACGCTTGAATGTAGATCGAGATCTCTTTTTATATACACATACGACTCATTGTTATTGCTACAACCACGAGTTTTTTGCTGCAACAACAAGGCATCGCTTTCCCCAGACAATGGCTACCGTTACAGCCATTCACTTTTAGGTCCTTTAATTCTTTGTCTCGAGCCAACCTGTCAAATCTACTTGCCCACAGGCTAAGCAACGTACCACCTGGTTTCTGAATCTCATCGTTTAGCTACACTTCGTACTTAACCCACATCCTCTGGAGGCCATGCCTTTAGTTCCTATGATACAAAGCGTGAAACTCATTGCATTCTGACTGGCGTCACGACATCATGTGGCTTAACGGCATTGAGAAGAAGCTAAAAAACATCTATTTATCGCAGTATTTAGTGGGCCAATGCGATTCTTCCTTTGTATGCTTATGCATGCTAATACTTTGCATGCTGCAGCTGACCATACTTGCATGCTGACTTGGTGCATGTAAAATCTAACCGTGACATGCTTGTTGTCACTGCGAAAGTTACCACTAACCATTCGACCTTGCTTCCTTTGCAGCACATCTAAAGTGCCTAGAAAAGAGATTAAGCTCTCTGATGGCACTATACATGGCAATTTTATTATTTTTATTGGAAACCTCGCTGGATCAAACATAATTTCAGGTTGTGATAGTTGCCAATTCATAGACTAAAGAGTGAATCGAGGAAAAAGTGCAATGCCATGAGTGTGTGAATCATTCTCAAATTATAATACCAGTGTTCTGGTGCAAGATGAACGAAGCATTGACGCTTCTCCACAGAGCACCAAAATAACCCCTACAAGGCATCCCTGGCCGCACCTATGGAAAACTGAGTTAAGGGACCCATGAATATTCCAAGGCGCTTCACATTAACCAAGAAGCAGCTTTCATCTTCAGAGATAATACAAAATTTAACCGTACTAATAATTCATTTGAATTTGCTAATGAAGAAACAAAAATCTATCCAGGTGCTTTGTAACTAGCTTTGAAAGGAGCGATGGCCAAGGTTTAATAAAATGCAAGGCGTCTTGCTTACACAAAATTGCGAAAGCATTCAAGTATAATGATTGGAGAAGCATTAAAAAAACGCTGACAGCCACTCTCGGCCACTGGTTAGGGGGCTTCCTTGTAAATACGATGCACTGCATCGTGCACAACTAGCCATGCACAAAGCAAATGCAAACAACACACGAAATCATGCCCAGAATCTTAGAAATTAATTATTGTACTAAGCAAGGAACTAACTGCCGGGTGAGTCCGATCAATTTCATGTAACCTTGTAGAGACCTTAAAAACTGCTCGTAGTCCGAGAGATTGACGGACTCTTCTAAGCTGAAAAATCTTACTTTCATAAAGCGAATAGTAACCGTTATGGTGACCGCCTGTTGCAAGCCTGTCAGCTTCAATGCCTCGCCAGTATGCTCAGCTTGGCGGCCTATGTGTCCGAACCTTGCCGGCCATCCCACTCAGCAAGCCATGTGAGCCGATTGCGATGGCTATGCGAGCCGATTGCCATCTCAGGAATCCTAATCAGACATGCATCGGGGCAGGTCAACAATCTGTCAGTAAGCAATGCTAAATACAACTTTTGTACATCGTACATTGATCTCCTGGGCCGATGATGTCTGTTAGTTTGGCAAATCCCAGTGCTAATTCTCACAGCCAGGAACGAGTACAGAGCACTTTCGCCATAATAACAGCACATTCTCAGAAGTAAGTGCTAATGTCACGTTATAGGCTATTTCGTCAAAGTTGGTCCATGCATTTGTGTCTTCCCGTCTTGACTTCCGTAACTCACTGCTTGCTGGCCTACCGGGACGTGCGATCAAGCGATGGCAGCTGGTGCAAAGTTCGGCAGCTAGGCTTGTCTGTCGTGAGCATCTAAGTCGCCACACCACACCACATCTCGCTGACCTGCACTGGCTACCAGTCAGTCAAGGGATCGACTTCAAGGTTTTGTCGCTTACTTTTAGGTCACTTCATTCTTTGGCTCCAGCCTATCTCTCAGATCTACTCCTCCACCAGACCAAGCATCATACCACCAGCTTTTAGGTATCCAATAGTCTACAAATGCCTCATACAAGCCTTAAATCCTTTGGAGACCGTGCATTCAGTTCGTATTCTCCCAAAGCCTGGAACTCCCTCCCGACCTGCGTCAGAACATCCCCTGACCTGACCACACTTAAAAGGAACTTGAAACACACCTATTTAGGACAGCATTTAGTGGGTCCCTGTGATTCGTCCTCGATGTGCTTATGCGTGCTGACACTGTTCATGCTGCCACTAACCACATTTGCATGCTGACCCAATGCATGTAACCCCTAACCATGTTATTCATTTTGTTTGTTTTTCAAGCATGATTTTACTTACTATTCTATTGCGTATCACTTTGCAGCAAATGTAAAGCGCCTAGAAAGAAATTAAGTTCTCTGAGGGCGCTTTATCAAATGCATTATTATTATTATTATAATATGTCAAAGTGTCCATCAGATTTTCTGTGGAGGGGCCCTATTAAAAATATGCTGTGTGCACTAGGCAGTATATTCCCATTGGCTTTTCTACTGCTCCGAGTTTGACATGTGTAAGTCAACTTAGTAAACGGTGAACGTGAATGAATGGTAAACGAGTGCGCCTGGCCTGAATAGAATAGTTCTGCATCGCGAACAATCGCAATATAGAATTTAATCGATGCACGACGTCAGAGACCACCTCATTAGGAACCCTGAGAGACATACAAACACTACAAAGAATGGAGCCTGCCATACAAAAGGTGTCTAGATCAACTTCCTATAACGAGAAACAATGTATGCCTTTATGCTCTGGGATATAGCTGTATATATATACAGGCTTATGTATGGTCGTATATATCCTCTTTGGAACATGTGGTCACGATTCAGTAACATGCAATAAGACCTGATTTTCCATAATATAAAATATTCCTTGGACTATTCATTATTATTTTATACAATGTACATTCAAGGTATTGGCACATATGGTGGAGCACTGGTATACACAAATGATGCAGTCTGAGAAAAAAGCCCATATTTCCGTAACCCGACCAATTAATTCCACTCCAGCATTGTATAAAGCAGCTTATGTATCATTTACAGTCAAAGCAGAAGCTTCATTTAAGCCTAAGGAGCCGCTTAGAGCCAAGTTAGTTGAAAGAAAATCCATATGCTTGAGCCGCTACATCAGGCTTGTACAAAAGTAGCACAGCACCAAATACAACAGTCGGTGCTGCATGTTTGGGAAGTTATCCTCTAGTGCGATGAAAAATCAACCTCCACCGAAGACTCGGGCGAGTGCAGCTAGGTCGCACTGCTTTCGCTGCTGTAAACCGCAGCATCCCAAGGTCATGCCACGATATGAACAAGTCACTACTTTCTCATTTAATCTCAATCTCTCAGGAGCTAGCCAAATCATCCTTTGTGATTCCAAAGGCTTGAAGCTCATCGATTACACGATCCAGGTAGCCTGCGTCTGGGTAACCGTGAGAGCCACTGACTTGCGTTTTGTGGTGGATCTCGTTCCACGTGACTACATCGCTCGAACCAGAAGTAGCAGACACGCCAACTGTAAAAGTGAGCCGACGATCGAAAGCGACTTGCAGAAGCTTAAGCACAAGGCGACCTTTCTCGCTGTCAGGTAGGTATGCCACTCGAGGGAATCCCACAGCAAAGAACGGTCGGCCTGGCTGTGGATGCTCTGGACCCTGCACGAAATAAAAGTCTGCCGATGAAATTGGCAGCAGTATTATTCACATCAAAAGGTGGTACCAACGGAAGCTGCGGCACTGACTTGAAAGACAATGACCTTTCGGCAAGTCTGGTAAACTTACCGGGATGTAAAGACAACCATAGTACAGATTGAGTTAGAAAGTGATCTACATGATGAGCTGGTCAAAGGGTACAGTGAGCTGCTAAGAGAGGGTTCTGATACGCAGTGCCGAACAGGCTAAAGCAAAACTATTTACTAACGCGTTGTGACTAACAGATGAAAGTGGAAAAAACGAATTAATCTTTTCAAAGAGAATCTATTGGATTGCAAGCAAATGTAAGCTAGCTCAGTATCCAACGTTGCAACCATTGACTGCCTATTGAGAGTGCCCGCACGCATGCATGCTCGGTGCGAGCGCCTGTCTAGAAGCATCTGCAAGAGAACCTTCAGCCAGCTGCTGCCACAGGTTTAGGAGACTCGTCGTTTGAACTCTTTCTCTCACTCCATAGCTCTGTCTAACCTGGGATGCTATTACAAGGCTAAACACTTTCTCACGTCAGCACTCACACTAGGTTCAAACTTAAACCTGAACAAAACCTGCTCACAAAGTGCTAGAATTAAATAAACTGCTACCAACTGGAATTTTTCTTGGTATACGGCAGGACCTATCAGCTGAATATATTACTGGCTAAGGATTCAGACTCACTCTCGTGCAGATCGTAGCAAGTAAGGCTAGTTCCAGCCTAAGGAATAAACCGCACTGGTGCCACACCTAGTAAAAGGGCAGAGGTCTACCGAGAAAGGTTACTATCGGAAATATTGAAGTTCTTATCCTCTTGGCACACGGACAACCGATGATGGTTGCACGAGGCAACAACATTAGATGTCAACAGGTAGTCTATGAAAGACTTGGCAATTTGCTTCAGAAAGACTTTATTAACCAACTTTTTGTTCATGTTTTTTCAAATGCATCTACTTATGGCAACATTTAGCAGGCTCCTTTATGTGCTTATGCATGCTGATACTTTGTGTGCATACTGCCACTAACCAAACTTGCATGCTGACCCTGGGCATGGCAACCCTAACCATGTTGTTCGTGTTGTTCATTGAGCATGCTACTACTAACCATTCGATTTCGCTTCCTTTGTAGCTTATCCAAAGTGCCTAGAAAGAGATTGAGTTCTCAGAGGATGCTATTATTATTGTAAACAAGCTATGACATCCAATACATCTCTAGGGATAAAACCGACCAAGAAATGAAGATACAAACATCATATAGTGCTGTTATACAGCTACGACCAGAGCACAAAAATGGATGCGACCAATTTTCGCTCGCTAAGCAATGAAGAATCATAGAAACGAAACATCAGTCAGGTTTTGGAGATAATCACTCCACAAGGACACCACTGCTGCAAGTGTATGGTGAGTGGAATAGTGACTTCCTAGAGAGAGAGATTGAGTTCTCTGAGGGCGCTTTATCAAGTGAATTATTATTATTATTATTATTACTTCAGCATATTTTAAATTCTAGCTCTAGTAGATCTGTCATTACCATTTGATAGTGTTAATCAAGTCCTTTAGGGCTTACCAAGTTGTCGGTGTTTCACAGGTAGTGGAAACCAATGAATTAGAGCCTATCTCAGCAGATGTAAGAGCAGAAACTTAAATAGGCAACAATCATCCAAGGCGCCGTCGAAGTATAAACTGCTCCGGATCTATGCTTGGTTTATTTCTGTTCTTAATGAACATTCCCTTTCTAGCCGATGCATAATGCAGAATCTAAGCTCTCATTTTTGTAGATAACTCACAGCTGTCTCTCTATGCCTATATTCTGCTCCCTTCCTCCAAGTAAAAATGTGTAATCCTTTGTAGCATGTAATAATGAAGTTAGAATCTTGATGACACCACAATTTCTCTTGTGGAAAGAAAATAAAACCAACTTAGCTGCTAAGAAAAACCTAGGGCTACTCAGACATGGGAAGGTCAAAGCTAAAAGTGGGCTCGGTAAGCACATCTCTTATAATATCTGTAAGCAATCTCTAAGTCCTGTTTCAAAGTGATCTATCACTAGATGATCCCATTCACTAACATCAAGTCTGCTTACTTTCAGCAAAGTGTTTTGCATGCTGACCCTGTGCATGTCACCCCTAACCATGTCATTCATGTTGTTTATCAAGCATGACATTACTCACCATTCAATCGCGTTTCCCTTTGCAGCAAATGTAAAGTGCCTAGAAAGAGATTAAGTTCTCTGAGGGCGCTTTATCAAGTGCATTATTATTATTATTAGTAACGTGCCATGGCAAAACTTTAGGCCAGCTTAGAAAGGAATTCACAGCCAAACTGATAGTTGTATTTGCGATCACTATCAAATTCGGTCTCTCATTACGTCCAGTTGGGGCCAACCTCTTCGGCTAGGATTTCTGCCGTGAACATTTCAACTGCCACATTCCATTTTTTTCTACACATGCATCCCATCAAGGAGCACATCGACTTCACACAGTTCCAGAACTCACTTGTAGGTCCCTCGATTGTCACACTGGCGAGACCACAAAATTATTTAGAATGCTCCCGAAGCTTGGAACTTACTCTTGCCTCGGTCAAGACATCTTAGATTTAAAAAATAATAATTTAAGGAGCTAAAAAACCCCGTGCAAGTTGCCCTCAGTGTTCACATGACTGCTGACTCTGTGAAGTTATCACTAGCATATAAACAGGTTTCGTCAAGTGTGATACAGCTACCTCGTAAGTATTGTTTTTATTTTTGGTCATGTTATATTTCATTTTTCGGTGCTGACAAATGAACCTATGCTATACCACAGAAACGCCAACGATGCTTGGTTGGCTCCGGATGTATCTGGTCAATAAACGATTGCAGTATTATAATTTGACGTGACATCGAGCTTAATTTAGTAGCTGTAAAATTGCACTGGCTACTTGTGCTGACACTGGCCAACTACAGCATCATCGATCCACACAGCCAACGAGTGGCAGATTTGCAGATCAACCAAAGAGTACCAGGAGGAGCAGCAGGAGCAGCAGCAGCAGCAGCAGGAGCACACCTGCAGTCCTTGCTGAATATCGTACAGTATCTCTATGACTCCGTGCTGCTCGTAGCCGGCCAGGCGTTGGTTCGGTAGCAGATGCCAGTTCATTGTTCCCTTGGGGCATGTGCCCATCTTTTTACCATAAACCTTATTGCACGTCGGACACGTTATGCTGCCGGTCGCTGGCTGTAGAACAGCAAAGAGATGAGCCGGCGACATACCGGAGCCGAACAGCCAGGGCTATCACACTGCCATACCCTGCACCCAGGCACATTGCACAAACCATAATAAAAAAAAAAAAAAAATTTGATATAGCACCCTCGAAGAACGCAATCTCTTTATAGGCACCTTACATTTACTGCAAAGGAAAAACGATCACGATCGAATGGTTGGTGGCAGCATGCTCATTGACAACAAGCATAACATGGTGAGCCGTGACATGCACAGGGTCAGCATGGGTAAGCATGCAAAGGACGAATCACTTGGACCAACTAAATGCTGTAATAAATAGATACGTTTTTAGTTTCTTTTTAAATGTGGTCAAGTTAGGGGATGGCGTGATACAAGTCGGATGTGAGTTCCAGGCTTTGGGAGCATACAAACTAAAGGCACGGTCTCCGAAGGATTCGAGCTTCTTAAGATAGAATCGCCCCCTCACCACCACGTGCATGTATGGGCATCCTGCCATTGTCCCTGTCTACAAGCACTGGTTGCTGCTAATGAGCAATCTGCATGCTCAACTTGCAGGCAGCAAGATGAAAAGCGGGCGTTCATCAGCTGGCTCCTGGGCACCTTCGCTCAGCTGGCGGCCAAGCGTGACAGTGGAGCGATCGCTCGTGGCAGAGGCCGAGCGCTCTGTGAAGCTGCTCAGAATGAGGTTGCCCCCCTCAGAACAGCTTCCACAGCAGGCTCGGACTCTTACCAATTGGCTGGCCTCTGCCTCGACGGGGCAAACGGTTGCTGCCCCTTTGACGAGACAAGACAAGACGAGAGAGATAGACATTATAGATAGACAGATGATATACATACACACACACAGACACACACACACACACACACACACACACACACACACACACAGACACAGACACACACACACACACACACACACACACACACACACACACACACACACACACACACACACACACACACACACACACACACACACACACACACATACACACACACACACACACACACACACACACACACACACACACACACACACACACACACACACACACACACACACACACACACACACACACACACACACACACACACACACACACACACACACACACACACACACACACACACACACACACACACACACACACACACACACACACACACACACACACACAGACACACACACACACACACACACACACACACACACACACACACACACACACACACACACACACACACACACACACACATAGGAGAGATAGAAAGCAGCGGCTACATCTTAGCAAGTTAGTGGTGCTACACCCACACTCCCATGGCGCCGCCTCGCCACCGCCGGCCCAATGCTCACGGAGTAGCTCTGCGCTGGTTTGGTGAAGTGGTTAAGGTGCTCGCCCCCAACAAGGTCTGGCTGAAGTCGTCGGCTCAGGCCCCGAGGCATATGTGAAGCGCCTGAATAGAGATTAAGTTCTCTTGGGGCGCTATACAAATGAATTATATTTATATTTATAGAACAGCTAACATGTATGTGAGAGAGCGGTCTGCAAGGGGATGATCTGTCGCCTGAGAGCGTGATACTGCTATTATACCAAGGAGTGCACTTAAAGATGATGATAGAGGAGATCAAGGGAAAGCAGGATGAGAGGAATTTACAGAGGGAACAGGAAAGGGAGGGAGAGGTGGAGGGAAAGAGAAGGGGAAAGAGACAGCGACAGAAAAAGAGGGAAGAGAGAGGGAGAAAGTCACAGAGGGGTAGTGCCGTTTAGGCCGAACCATAAAACGGTCATAGCAGCCCAGACAGAGAGAGTAGAGAGCCTGGTGAGCAACCACACTGCCAATCAAGCTGTCACACGTCTGCCAGAGCTTAGCCACTTATAGTAGCTCAACGATGGTAGCAGAAGCAGCACAAGCAGCAGCAGCACTAACTAGCTAGGGGCAGCAGCCAATATGCTTTGTACACATGGAAGCCACAGCCGAATGAACTCGACTGGAAGTGCCAGCAGCCAGGAGTTATGCTCATGCCCTCTGACCTCGGAGTTACCGGCTTGCTGCTGCCAGCCGGCTGTTCTGTCCATTAACTTCGTCAGGCACAGCATGTGCAGCTGATGCTTGCAGGATTTCAAACGGACGACGCAGCTTACTGCCTCCACCGACTGCAGCCACTGATGTGCTTGCTGCCCCATCTGCTGGTGACCGACCGAGCCTCCTCCGGCTGCATCATCGTTATTGCCAGACGCCGGCCCTCGTCGGTAGGACTGCCGTGGCGCTCTATCATCGAGCCTCGAGAGCTGGGCGACCCCAGTTGATGTGGGTATCACTGCCCTCGACCCGTTGATGGCTGCTGCCACTGGGGCTGCATGAGTGTCTGCTGCAGCTGACGACGCATCGCTGGGAGGATCAGCATAAGCTGATGGTGAGTCGAGTGCCTCCATGCATATGGGACAGACCTGCATCGTGCGAGCAGCGTTTCCATAGGCGCGGGCTACTGTTGCTATGCAGCTGCTAGGTCAGAGATCGAGCTGCACAAATGCCAGGGCGCTCGAGAGTGCTTCCACGGCCGCTACCCTCTGCCACCTGATTCGCGAACCGCTAGTTCACCCAGACGTCGCTCAAACGTATTGGTAAGACAGGAGAGAAGAGAAGAGGGGGCGGAGAGAGAAGAGCTGAGTTAGGAATGATTGCCGATATTTCCCGAAGCGACAGCAGGAGCATGCAGCCTCAAGCAGCTGGGGCATGAGAGCTTTCGGCCGCAGCATGCAAACTAAAAACCAGCTCATGGACTTGGGAAGAAAGTGTTGCATGGATGGAAGAGGGACGCGGAGCAAGCATCCAAAGTCAAAAGCTGCAACGCCCCATGCGAGACTGCTAGCGTGAGCCAAGACTGCAACCGTGCCCGAGTGAATAAGCACAGCCAGGGCTCTGCCCCCTTGACACCCTAACCAGCATACTGAGCAAACGATGGGGGCTGGCTTGCTTGACGAGCTGCTGCAGACGAGCGCACGGACCAGAAAAGAGGACGCTCATTGACTGTCACCAAAGCAGTGATGTTGATTGGGAGCCAGTCTGCAGGCACAGGCAGAGAACAGCTATTGTTTGCTCAAATGGTCATAAGTGCTGCGGCTGTTAACTTGTGAACTTGTCGCCTGCTTATCCATAAGAAATAGCCTCACTGCGACAGAGCCAGACATCGATTGGGACCACGCACAAGTATCTCTGCAAGGAGCACATATGAAGTGGGCAGTGCAAGGGCCGGCAGTAAGCAGCCTCGCAAATTATCCAGCGAGGCTCAAGTTTCACGGAGGTGGCTAGGCCACGTTCTCGACAGAATCCTACGACTGCATTTCGCAGCAGAGCATAGGCGCTACTTGCATTTTGTGGGGCCTTACACCCAGATCGAACACACCAGCAGCACAGTCAGACAGCTGATTTGCTTCGACTAACCAGACATTTGCACAGGTCCATCACGCTTGTTACTCCACACTGCGCTGGTGCCCTTCCCTCCGAGGGCCTTCTCTTGTCGTTCCCACTGTGCCCGCCCCCTCTCCTACCTGCCCCGCCCCCCAGCTGCTCCCTCCATCTTGCTGCATGTGCTCGGATTACTTGTCAAAGTGACAAGCCCAAGCGAGATCGAGGCTCTGTGCAAAAATGAAGCTCAAAACACACCTATTTATTACAGCATTTAGAGGATCATGATGATTCGTCGTTTGAGAACTTATGTGTGCTGACCTGCCTGTTGTTATTAACCATATATATATATATATATATATATATATATATATATATATATATATATATATATATATATATATATATATATATATATATATATTTACCTTGTGCATGTTGTATCTAAAAGTGTCTGTGAGCCATGGTGGCACTCTAGGTAAGGCAGTCGGTTTTTACGAGCTCGGTGGCGAGGTCGAGGGTTCAAATCCTGCATAGGGCAATCCTTTATTGCAGCTGTGGCGATTGCCATAAAGACGCTTCTGCCACTATACAAAAGAGGCTGTTACATCAGCTAGCATTTTATTATAATTTGTTTATGCTTGATGAAATTGTTAATGTTACCACTAATCTTTTGGTCACGCTTTCTTTGCAGCATCTGCAAAGAGCCTAGAAAGAGATTCAGAGCGTTAAGGGCGCTATACCATTGTAATTATTATTATCATTATTATCTCTACTAATTAAAGTGAGAAAGTCCATCTGTTCTTCCATCACCCGGCAAGACTGTGCACTTCTATCACCCGGCAAGACGGTGCAGCATTGTATTCCGTGACCATGCTATGACTACTTTTACTATGACTCAATAAAGTGAGTCCACAGGCAGTGAGCTCTCGTTATTATTATCATAAGTCCGACAAAACACAACAAGCAAGACAAAACTTCAAGTACGACACAAGGAAAGCCAAACAGTGACATTTAGGATATATTCGACAACATTGGAATAATATATGCAATTCATTTATATGGCGTTCTAAGGGAACTTATTCACTATTCATGCTTCACATATGCGTAAGGGCTCCAGCCCAAGGCCTTGGTCATCAAAAGCATTTACCTTAACCTCGTTCGTTTAAGGAAAGCACCTTACATACCAGCTCAGTTAACAGTCTCTTTTGTATAGCAGTAGAAGAGCCCTCAAGGCTATAACTACTGCTTGCAGTGGAAGTAAAGGGTTGCTCGCGTTACACAGCAGCCATTGAGACAGCAACAGCACAGCAGCAAAAGAGAGAATGAGGATTCCAGAGCACTCACGTCTTCTGGGTCCGGACTCAGTACAACTTCCACAAACTTCTCGAGACCGGTCATGAGGTGGCTGGTGGCATCGTTGCCTTCACTGGCCTTACAGATAACGAATGATAACTGATGTCAATTGTATAGCACCTTAAGAGAACCACTTTTCTATTTAGTCGCATTACAAAAGAAGCAGTAATCAGGAATTGATGATATGCAAGGTATCACGCTTAGGCAAGTCTGAAAAAACACCAGTTTCATGCTCAAAAACCAGAATGTAGAAGCAAACGAGATGAAGCTCAGGGCCACCAGTTATTAGGACCCCAGGTCAGTAACCTGCTTTAAATTATAGAAAGGCTTGCATGAAAAGCAACTGGAACAAAACAGACCACAAGCCGGGGCCCAACAATCGGCCCAACATGCAATCGAGCTGTGGCATTCACAGGCTAGGACGAGACACACTGTGACGAACAGATGTGAGCTAGCCTCGACTCGAGCTAGCCTTTGGCAGCATGCACAGTGTCAGCACGCACAAAGCCAGTCGAGGCTAGCTTCCAGCTGGCCAGCACTGTGCATAAGTAACATCATTAATATGTCATTAGCCTCAGGCCATGTCACAGCACCTTCCAAGAAGGCTGTGGTCAGGCCACCACTCACGAAAGCAACACTAGACCAAGAGAACTTGAGCAATTTCAGCCCAGTCTCCTTTCTCCCTTTCCTATCAAAGACACTGGAACCAGTAGTGGCAGACCAGCTGAACTCATATATTGAAACTTCAAACCTTGCTACTAAGTTCCAGTCTGGTTTTAGACCTAATTACTCCACACAATCAGCACGGCATTGGGTGTATAACGACCTACTTAAGAATGAAGACATGGGTTGAGCATGTCTGCTTGTTTTGCTTGATCTTTCGGCAGCTTTTGATACTATTGATGACCAAGTCCTTCTTGAGCGCCTCTCATTTCACCTGGGTATCACTGGCACTGCATGCAATGGTTCAGGTCCTAACTCAGTGGGAGACACCGGAGCATTGATGAAAATGGAAAAAGATTATCCAAGGAACCACTGAAATATGGGGTACCTCAGGGATCTGTGCTTGGTCCGGTTCTTTTAACGGTTTATACTCTCCCTCTTGCCGATGCGATTGTCATGGACAATCCAAGCTTTAACTTCTATGCAGATGACACTCAGTTGTACCTTTCCTTTGATCCCTCTCAGCCATCCAGCATGTCGAATTCTCTCAACTCCCTTGCTGCATGTATTGATGCCACCCACTCGTGGATGACAGCAAACTTTCTTAAATTGGAGGACGGTAAAACTAATTTACTAGTTATGGGCTAACCAAGTGTAAATTGGACATTAAAAAGGTCAGTAATGCTTAAATCGGCTCTGCCAGCATATGTCCTGCTGAATCTGCACGAAATCTAGGTGTCATGTTCCAAAGCGACCAATCATTAGACGACCACATCAGCTCCACAGTAAAGTCTACCTACTTTCACCTTCGTAAAAGTGCTAAAATTCGGGCTTGTTTAGACAGAGATACCACATCTAAATTGGTCCATACATTTGTGAACTCAGGTCTTGACTTCTGTATCTTACTGCTTGCTGGCCAACCGGCATGTGCACTCAAGCTCTTACAGCTGGTACAAAACTCTGCAGCTAAGCTTGTCTGTCGTAGCCGTTGCAGTTGCCACATCACACCACTTCTTGCCGACCTACACTGGCTCCCAGTCAAGCAGTGCATTGATTTCAAGGTTCTGTCACTTACTTTTTGGTCACTTCATTCTTTGGCTCCAGCCTACAGATCACATCTACTTGCCCACCAGGCTAAACATCTTACCACCTTCTTTTCAGAATCTAACTGTTTACCCATACCCTGCGCAAACCTCAAATCCTTTGGAGACCATGCCTTTAGTTGCTGTGCTCCCCAAAGCTGGAACTCATTCCTGACTTGCGTCATGACATCTCCTGACTTGTCCAAATTTAAAAAGAAACTAAAAACGCATTTATTTATCATAGCATTTAGAGAGGTCCCTGCGATTCGTCCTTTATGTGCCTATGCATGCTGACACTGTGCATGCAAACTACCGTTTGCTGCTTATGCTGACTGGATACCAGATCGAAGGACGACCTTTAGCATAGCTAGATCAATCTGGTTTTCCGGAACAGTAATTGTAATTTAAAAATGCCGACCGACCAGAGGTCATCTGCCGTGGGACTGACCGGCAAAAACGAAGTTTGCCTCGAGCAGGACGATCCTGCCAGCTCTTGGTTACCACTATGACTGACATGGTTACCTTGGTTATCACTACAGTGCTCTGACTGGTTGAGCTACCGAGACTGGTCATCCTACTACAGAGTTTAACGTGGGAGGGGGCATACCTATGTGAGGCAAAGTCGGTCAAAGATTGGGTAGTCGATGAAGTCAGAGCCAGTAAAACTGGCGCCAGCCCCATTCCAGCATTTGCAGCTGACAAGATCAGACCACAAAGCTACAAAAAGCCAAGCGATCCACGAAACGGCGGAGCATCAGCCGACTCTCCCACGGAATGAGCATGGAATGCGAGTGGCACGATTGCAGAGCAGCAGCTGCAACAGTGGCTGGATAGCAGCAAGCTTGCTAAACCAGGTGTCACCTCTCCACCTGGCACAGTGGACATACCATGGAAGCCGACTGGCCGACGAGGTTCTGCAAATCACTGGTCATAGATCCTGTAGACAAAATGAAAAAAGTAAGAGCAGCAAGTTCCTGCAGTAAAGAAGCAGCAGCAGCAGCAGCAGCAGCAGCAGCAGCAGCAGCAGCAAAGGAACAAAATAGTAAAGCTTCAAAGGAATACACATCAAATGAATAAAGCGTCAAAGCAGCTCAGCATCAAGGAAGTGAAGCGTCAGCAGGCTCTAGAGCAGTGGCTCACATTCTGTGGGTCACGATCCCTTTGGGGGTCGACCGACCCTTACACAGGGGTCCCCTAAGACTAACAGAAAACATGCATTTCTACATTTTGCATACGATTATGGGAGGAAGTACCCACAACATGAGGAACTGTATTAAAGGGTCGCGGCAATAGGAAGATTGAGAACCACTGCTCTAGAGCAAAGACAGAGCACTGCCGTCGTGACACAGAGCACCAGTGGTGTCAGCAGTATGAGCAGCAGCAAGGAGCCAAAGTGAGCAGTGCAACACACTGCTGCAGTGCAACATACTGACCGAGCTACGAGGAGTGGCAGCTACTCACCGGAAGCTGTCGGACCAAGCCCACTGCTCGGCAAGCTGCCGAAAGTCTGCTGAGAAGCAGCAGCTGGCTTAGCAGCTAGCCGAACGGCTCCACGGCCGCTTCGCAGTAACTGCGGGGGCAAGACTGCGAACCTTCGCACTCTGCGGGAGAAGCCCGTTTGCTTGTTGGTCTGGAACATTGTGGTGACATCGATGAAATAGAGCAGCCCGGGGTCGATGAGCTGCAGGTCCACAGGCTCGGCGCTGCACTCCTGGAGGGCTGCCTCGAGGGCCCGCGTGCATGGATCGTTGTACAGCACCCAGGCGCTGCCGGCAGCTGTGGTGACATGCCACTGCCAGCACGCACTGGCGCCGTCGTCTTCAGAGAGGTGGTCGGGCTGCACCAAACGCAGCACCTTGCGATGCAGATGCGTCTTCTCGTCAAGCAGGTAGAACTCCTGCAAATTAACCTTCCGCCCTGGCAGGCGGGCACCAGATGGAAGCTGGCATTTGACCTTTCCGTTAATGTAGTCGCTCTCCAGCAGACGCCGACAACTGTCGTCAAAGTCGTGATAGTAGTCGTCGTCGTCACCTTCCCACTGCCACACAACAACGCTGAGCTGCTGTTCAATGGCCGCTCGCGCAGATGCCTACAGCAAGCAGCGCGTAGGACGATGGACGAACAGACGACGGCAGACATAGCACTGCATGCTGCAGTGAAGACCACATCAATGAAAAGGGGCTGCAGCTGACTTGATGACAAAAATGATAACAATGACAACACTGTTTATTCAGCACGTTGTGTGAGGCCCTGAGAGAACCAAACGTCTTTCAAGGTACGTTAAGGCACTGATAAAGGAAGCAAACACAGCAGGCTGGGCAAGTAACATAGTATAAATGCAGCACACCAAGGTCGAGGACGTTTAGTGCACACTTGCTACAAATGCTTGCAACCCAATAGACTGGGCGGCTAGCAGCAAGCATCAATAGGATCCAGAGCATCATAGGAATGGCGAGTCGTTCACTAGGATCAATGAAAATCGCAAGAGTTGCAATGTAGAGTGTGCACTGCGCAGTCGCCGAGCCAATTCCAAGGGTGATGCAGAGTGAGGAGGCAGCAGCATCAGCAGCAGCCAAAGGTCACTTTTCCAGGATAAGGGAACACAGCATCAGTATGTAGACTCTTTGGACAACAGCAGAAATACCAAGAGCCCTGATGTACCCCATATTTCAGAGGTACCTCAGATGATCTTTGTCCATTCACGTCAATACTCTGGAGTCTCCCACTGAGATAGGACCTGAACCACTGCAGAGCAGTGCCAGTGATGCCCAGGCGAGATGAGAGGCGCTCTAGAAGAACTTGGTGATCGATGATATCAAAGGCTGCCGAAAGATCGAGCAAAACAAGCAGAGACACTATACCCATGTATGCATTCCTAAGTAGGTCGTTGTATACCCTAAGCAATGCTGACTCTGTGGAGTGATTAGCTCTAAAGCCAGACTGGAACTTACTAGCAAGGTTTGAAGTTTCGATATATGAGTTCAGCTGGTCTGGCACGACCCACTCCATTGTCTTTGATAGGATTAGTAGAAGGGAGACTGGTAGATTTCGTACAGATGCAGAAGGAGATATGCTGGCAGAACCAATTTTGTCCATTAAGCTTTCCAATTTATGAGTCACGATTGGTTTGTCCATAACTACTAATGTACTGGCAGCTCTATTAACTGGCCACTACGGCCATAAGGTAGTCGCTTTGCTGCCTCTTTCACCAAGCACCGAAGAGGCCTGTACTTTGGGCATGCAATGAGCAGAAGCTTCGAACTGGTGCTGTAATGGTAACACCTGAGCCACTTCTTCATCAGTGCCAGGAAGGACTTGCCACAGTTGCTAGTCAATGAGCAGCTCAAAACAGCTGACAAACATAAGTCGACAACAAAAATTGTACGAAAGCTGTGGAAGGGTGGTGGCACAATGGACTGTGAGGGAGATGTCAGCAGAACAAGGCAACAAGGCTGCTAACAACACTTTTCTCATTCTGAAAATCCAGCAATTCTGCAACGGTCTCATTCTGTAACCATACGGTAGCACGGTCAGGTGCAATGACACCGGAGCAAAATAACTCCCTCCATTAGCAAAAGGCAAACCATCGAACAGGCAATTCAGTTAGGGTTACAATGTCAGTATCTTTCTTTATACGTAAAGCATGTCTTGAATGTCTGTCTATCCAGGCTGCTGACTACGGGGTCTGTGTCCGGCTATTGGCATCACCGGCATACTACAGCAGGTAGCTATTTTAGAACTGCAGATAGCTACCATACTACTGCTTCAGACAGCTATCAGCACTGCTGCAGATAGCTATCAATCAGCACTGCTGCAGACAGCTATCAGCACTGGTGCAGATAGCTATCACACTGGTGCAGATAGCTATCAGCACTGCTGCAGATAGCTACCTCATTCCTCGATACAGCTTCTGAGCCTCCTGACAGCATGAACATAAACTCCATGCATTCAGTAGCCGCAAAAGCCAACTAAAAAGGTGGAACACCGATTGAAAAATAAAAAAGCCTACGAAAATCGTACATAGGAAATCAAAAAAATTTCCTTTAAGCAGGACTCTGGTCGCCAAGCGGGCAGAGAAAAGCAGCAGCTGCTGGCGTGGTCACGCCTGCAATGCTGTTCAGCCCCAGCTGGACTCATGCCACCCAGCCCGGCCAACGGGCAGGTGGTGTGAGTCCGGCTGGGGCTGCGACTACCACCTCATTACGTGCTGCAGTTGGACAGTATGTGCTGACTAAGCTGGATCTAATTGCAACCGGTCAGTTGCGGTCGCGTAACCTGCTAGTCCTGCAGCAAAAAAACTTTCTGCCTGTGCGTCGGTTGGCCTGTACGCAGGTTATCCACTCGCTCTCTCGCTCTTTCTCTTCTCTCCGAGCGAGCTCCGGAGCTGCTTCCACGACGGTTGCCGCTTCATCCGTATGTACACTCGCTCGCTTCGCGTTTGCCAGCTTATGATACAATACAGCCGTCGTCGTCAGCATTACAAATCGCTCGTGGCGGCTTCGTTCTTCGCCGTCGTGCCGCCATTTGCGTGCGAGCCCCTACGCAGTGACGAAACCGAGCTCCAAACGCACCGACCACACAGAATGAACTAGATTACAAATTGCAATAAACTCCGCGAGCAGAAAATTACGCCACGGAGTGTCAGGTTGCGCTCATTGCAACCGCTGACGAAAAGGATTCCGTAGGCTGTCGGGCCGCCAACTTGCGACTAGCAACGATCTCGCAACTACTTTTCGAGCGGCGACTACAGCTAAGTGTCACAGCAGGGGAAAACGCTGCATCCTCCGTCGAGCAAAAGTTTTTGACTAAGAGGTAAGAGCGCGGCGGTGCGGCTTACTACAGGCCTGGCTGGCCGGAGCTCTGCCGAGCGCCGGAGCTCTGCCGGCAGTCAAGCGCCCGGTCATGCACAGTGCAAGAGAATCGAGCAAGGAGAGTCGAGAGCGTCATTGTAAACATGTCAAAACATCAGCTACAGAGTACTGCGACTAAATACTTAACGACCGCTTTGGCCGCAACTTCATGTTCAAGTTCATCGTGTACTTATGGCAGATGGAAACAAACGAAACCGCCAGAAGACCGAAAAACAAGCGCCTAACGACACTATGGATACGGCAGTTCCGGCTGCGGCTGATTATCCAATGCATTCACGGCTGTGTACAACAAACAGGATGTAAGATATTCTGCAATTAATTATGGTTACATGTGTAATATTTTAGTATTGACTTTTATCTTGAGCCCTCAGTTATTGTTAGACGCCTCTGATCTAATATTTTCCTTAATGTAGTAGTGTGGGCGGGTCATCGCCATTACGTAGTTCCGCCCTAGCCGCTGTTCCGCCCACCCAACCGCTGCCCGCCGTGCCTGCTCGTGGCTGTATCCTTGCCATGTGTTTTCACTTCTTGCTTGTGCGTCAGCGTGTACACGCGCTATTCACTCTTCTCCCTTTCAATGATATGTGCTCCGGAGCCGTATATTCGACGGTTACTAAATCAGTATGTACGCAAGCTGCAGTCTCATCCACCAGGCCACTCTCAGCAATGCAGACAGGTATATATAACAATGACACTTTCTTCGTTGCAACTATAGGAAGGCTACTTGTGTTTTGTAACTTTTACGAAAATTCACTTATAATTATCTGCGGTTCATAGTACTTATACCTTCACATGATCGCTGCAGCCTACAAAATCATCAGCTTATCCGAACAAGCAGGCACTAACAGTGCTTGCTTGCAGCTTGGGTCGTAATATCAGGCTTCGGATCGTAATATATGCTCCTCCGAATCAAGACGATTGGCTGAGCCTGCAGCCAGTGGCCGATCTAGAGGGAAGCACGAGGTGTTGCCCTTCCACCACCCCTACGGTGGGGAGGCGGCTTGGACCGCCGCCCTATTCGTACGCCGCCCGACCGTAGACAACGAGAAAAGTACGTCTTAGTTCCACTCGACAAGCGCTGCAGAGTTCGTGTCGAGTGAAAACTATGATTTGGCTCTATCCTTTTTTCTCTGAGTTTCAGTCGAGCCGCGCTTGCTTGCATAAAAATCCATCGGGTGTGCAGCCCTCTTCATGCAATGTTTGCAAGTCTTAACCCTGGCTTATCAGTCGCTGCTTCCAGCCAACTCAAGTCATTTGCCGACCACGCCAAAAGCTCCTATAGTCTCTATTCCCGAAACTAAATAGAAATTAAGAACGCACCGATTCATGACAGCATTTAGTGGGTCCCTGTGATTCGTTCTTTATGTGCCAATGCGTGCTGACGCTGTGCATTCTGCCACTGACCACACTTGCATGCTGACCCTGTGCATGTCACCCCTAAACATGTTATTCATCTTGTTTATCAAACATGCTACCACTCACAATTCGATCGTATTTTCTTTGCAGCAAATGTAAAGTGCCGAGAAAGAGATAAAGTTCTCTGAGGGTACTGTATCAAGTGTGTTCTTATTATTAACTTTATTATTAATACTGAATGACGTCGCGTTCATCTTGCTTGATGTAATTTGAAAAGAAGCTAGAAATCAACTAATTCCTCTTAAGAATTTTCTCAGCCACATTTTACGAATTGTTCTTTTTTGTACTGCTTGTTCACTCCAGCACTCCGAAACCTCTCTTTAACGCTTACCTGTACAATGTTCTCATATAACTTACAAGTGACTTCTTACTGGCAATGACCTAGTGGTTTGGTACAGCGGTGAAGGTGCTCGCCCCGACCAAGGTCTGGCTGAGGTCGTGGGCACGAGTCCCGAAGCATATGTGAAGCGCCTGAATAGAGATTAAGTTCTCTTGGGGTGCTATACAAATAAATTGCATTTATAGTTTTTTAGTCGCCTTCGGCAGAGTCCACGCTCGGCGAGCGGGCAAGGCGGGCAAGGCACAGCCCCCAGCTGGCACAAAGCGGCGGGCAGCGGGGCGGCGGCCTGATGTCTCGCTATAAATATAATTTAAATATAAGTAATTTGTATAACGCCCCAAGAAAACGCAATCTCTATTCAAGCGCTTCACATTTGCCACGGGGCTCAAGCCCGCGACCTCAGCCAGACCTTGATCGGGGCGAGCACCTTAACCGCTGGACCAAACCAACTTATACTTACGCGGTGCCGCGGCGAACCAACGCCCTCCGTCCGGTGCCGCTGCAAGGTGCTGCTGAACAGCCAGCGACTGAGAGCTCTCACCAGGCGGCACATTCGCCGACGGCTGGGTAATACCCGAGATCGCCGCAGCACTGCCGCTATATGTGCATTGCTTAGATGCAAATATAGCTCGCTTTGGGCGCTACAAAGACCCTTATACTTCAATATTGTTGCTTTTTTCTTCACTGCAGGTCGCATGCTGCATAGCGTTGCTGGATTAAGTTCACAGACGAGCGACTTGCTGAAGCCTATTGTATTTGCTTATTTTATTACTTATTATGATATTCGAAAGCGAGTGCGTCTTGCATGAAACAGTGATTCAAGGTTTGGTCTAGCGGTTACGGTGCTCGCCCCGACCAAGGTCTGACTGAGGTCGTGGGCTAGAGCCCCGAGGCATATGTGAAGCGCCTGAAAAGAGATTCTCTTCGGGCGCTATATAAATAAATTATATTAATTATATTATTAACCAGTTCCGAGCTACTACTGGTTGATCTGTCGGTAAAAGCCGCCGTCGGTCCACAGCTATGAAAGAGTCAGTGGTACGGAAATTTCAAAAGTTGCAAGATTCTTACACTATTCTCGTTGCTAACGAGAGCCACTGCAGTTGAGCGCAACCAAAGGTCCACATGAGCTAGCAGCGTGGTTGCTTTGCATCCGGCTGCTTTAGCATTCGGTTCAGTGGCCTGTACGTAATGCTTAAAGTGCAGCCTACACACGTTCGCTACATGCTGTTTAGGTGTGCGGTACTGCTGATAGCCGATACTATAGCGGTACAACTGCTGATAGCTGATACTATAGCGGTACTGCTGATAGCGGTACTGCTGATAGCAGTACAACTAGTGATAGCGGTGCAACTGGTGATAGCGGTACAACTGGTGATAGCGGTACAACTGGTGATAGCGGTACAACTGGTGATAGCGGTACAACTGGTGATAGCGGTACAACTGGTGATAGCGGTACAACTGCTGATAGCGGTACTGCTGATAGCGGTACTGCTGATAGCGGTACTGCTGATAGTGGTACAACTGCTGATAGCTGATAGCCGAGGAGTAACTTAGCGCCGTCACTTTGCAATGAATCCGTTAGTATAGGGACTCGCCCGCGCGATGGCGGCGCTGCGAAGAACGAAGCCCTCACAAGCGAGTGATGACGTCGACGGCTGTATCAGTAAAACTGCTAATGCATTTGATATAGCGCCCTCAGAGAACCAAACCGTTTTCTGGGCACTTTACATTTTATGCAAAGGAAGCACGATCGAATGGTTAGTGGTTAGTACTGCATTGTACGCAGGCAACGCAAGCAAGCGAGCGTACGTGCGTGCAGATGTCGAAGCCGTCGTTTTGGAAGATTGAGAGGAGAGAAAAGAGCGAGAGGGACAGAGAGAGCGGATAGTGCCCGCGAAGGCGCACCGCGGATGGACTTGCGGAAAGCAGGTCGCTGCAGGGCAAGCGAGGTCACGCGACCAAGCTGACCCGTCGCAATTCAACGGAGCCTAGTATTAAGCCGATATTGCCCCGACCGCAGGGCCTCGATAAGGTGGCACGCAGCCCGCCCGTCGGCCGGGTGGATTGATGTGAGTCCGGCTGGGGCGAAGCAGCATTGCGGCGTGGCACGCAGCCCGCAACAGTTCCGTACGACGACACCGTTGCCTAAATCGTAGCAGCATAGTTTGTGTCCGATTATCTATTTTTGTTGATATATCATCAAGAACTTCAACGATGCAATCCTGAGTTTCAGAGGTTCAAACAGTTTCGGCGAACTCTGGGACCGAGGCTGGACAGTATTTATTATAATTTATAATTTTATTATAATTTACACTCGGCAATGAGCTTCCGAATACAAGCAGCAGCGGAGGCCGGTATTAAGCGAGAGTCCCAGCAACGAGAACGAGCGAAAAGAAGCGCAGCGAAACAGAGACGTTCTCATCCACCAGTGAAAAAAAGCGCGAGCAACCGTGCAGTAGCACTTAACAGCGAGAGGCCGATTCTGCCGAGAACTTGCATTGGCAGCGCCACCTTCCGACAGGCGGCAGCGGCTTCCCGCTAAAGTCCTCAGGCCGCGAGGGCGGCGCGAGGGTGCCGCGCGCCAGACCTCGAAGAGTGCCGACGCGGCGAGCCGCTGGAGGTGCTGGAGCCTCGAGGAGCGACCACTAGAGGCTGCCTCGATGCACGCGCGTCTGCTCCGGCGGCGGCGGCGGCGGCGGCGGCGACTGAGCTTCGTAGAAAATTGACGAGCGCTCGCATTTTACTAGAAGAAACTCCGTCGCCTTTGCACGAGGCTCCATTTTTTCCACGGCCGCGATGGGCAGCGCAGCACCGACCGAAGCGTCCGACCGACCGCCGTCGTTCGATGGCCGAAGTGCAGCGGACCGACTATCGCGCGACTGGAGCCTTTATACTCCGTCGACGTAGATGACGACGTAGCATGTTCTTAATCGCCATATTTCACGGTGCGCGAATGATATCTCGGCTGTCATTACCTGCCCTATGTAAAACGTTTAATGTTTCAGCTGCAGGGAGAGTGTGCTGCCTGAATATGTTTTTTGCGATTCGCCCCCGTGTTGGTATTAATTCTTACTAAAGAAGTGATAAAGCACGAGCAGCTCATCGCCTGTGGACTCGCTTCGCCGAGTTATAGTATACGTAGACTACTCGTCTATATCGATATATTTTTTATTCTATAATATTGGGGTGAGCCACACTCCCTCGCGGGCTGAGCAATTGGGGAAAAGCCACGCGTGCGACTCGGCGGTGGCCGCTTTGCACGCGCCCTCGCATGCGCTGCCGACGTATGCAACCCCGTAATCTTCGAAGCCGCGCGGCTAATTTCATTCGCCGCCGGGCAGCGGCGGCGGCGTCTCCAGCGCCCGCGCGCGCTGTCCCAACACCGCTCGCCGGCTCCTGCGCCGCCCAATCCCGCAGGGCGCCCAGGCCGTTGGCCGGTGGCGTGCGTCTGTGCGCCAAGAGCTGAGACAGTCTGTTTCCTCCTCAATGGCAGACGACGGCACCGCTAACGACCGTCACCAGCGGCACCTGCCCGCACGGCGGCTGGATATCTCCGGCATCGTCCGACCGCAATGCAAGCTGTTTGGCCCGGGCCCGCGAGTGTCGGTCGCAGCCGGCTGCCGCTTGTTGTTTACATATTTGTCGGGTTATTACACATGCCGAGCGCCATTTATAGCTCGGTTCCGGTTGCCGTGCTGAACGACAGTGAGGTCGCTTCCCTAGGTGGAGAACTGGGCCCACACCATGGCGCTGCAGCGCACCCCGTTGCCTACACATGGTTTCCCGAAGAGCATCCGGTATGCAGCCTTGATGCCAAGGTCATCGAGGGACCGCCCATTACCTGGGTACCAATACCCGTGTGCTACTATGACGAATGAGTCTCCAGTGCGCGAATGCAAAATTCGGCGCTATGTTGTCTTATTAAAATCCTAAAAAAAGATTACTTAAAATGTAAAAGTCACTCAGTGATATGTATGGCTTATTCGGATCGCTTTGTTTCCCTCAAGCTTGCTTGGAGAGCATGGAAAATTGGCTGGATATTTCGCCGGTCGAGTGAAATTACGTCACTTTTAGCGCAATCGATAATAAAAATAGCCGACGAGCACTGTTGTGTATGATACCAAAGAGCAGCTATTGCGGCACTCGTAAACCAGTGTAAATAGTTTACGTGCCGTAGAAAATAGCAATAATACTACATTTATACAGCTCATTAGTGTGAACTGAATCTTTTTTATGGCATTTTAGAGATGCTGTATGGAAAGCTCAACGAGCTTTAAAAACAAAAACGCTCAACCGAGGGATTGGTGGTAACATCAGCAAGCAGCAGGTGCAACGTAAACAGGTACATGCAGCCGAAGAACGATTCACAAAGACCCACCGAACGCAGTAATGAACAGGCGCATTTTAAGCTCCCCTTTAAATGTAGTGATATATAATAGAAGAGATTCTTGTGGTGGCTCCACTCCCCTAGCTTTTCAACGCGGCGGGAAAGTATAGTTCACCAGTGTCCATCTAATAGCTTAGAGTATGACTGCCACCAGTAACGATAATGATACGCCTACACCAGTGCTGAATGTCACGCAAAGAGAGGCAATTTGTGCGTCGTTCTTTACTTTTCAACTTACTCATTATTTTGCTATTAAGGTGAAGGTACACTAGAGGCCACTATTTGGCTTTGATGGAGAACTTTACTAATACGGCGTCTAACGTTCGTACGCAGTTTCCTGCTTGTTGTTGTTTCAATAACATGCTTTGCACTCGATTTAGCTGGCCATACTGGCCCAGCCACGGCTGCTGGCACAGTAGCACGCAAAGATAAATTATATTGCTACAGAAAAAGTCCATTTGCTAAGGAAGTGGCCAATCCAAGTCGGCATCCTGTCCAGCGCTAAAGCTCCAAAGCTCTGGCTTACTAATCTAGCCTTGAAAATGGACGTAGTAACTTATCTTGCGGGCTTCTCTGCCGAGCGCTGCAAACGCTTGCAAAGCTGTACGAGCCAGCGCAGAGGCAGCGAGCGGTAGGTTTCCGTGCGCAAGCACAGACTGCCGCAACTGCTGTCTGCTCGCAAGCTGTAAGTGCCGCTCCTGTTTCCCTAAAGTTTCGTGAGGGCTGTGAAATTAATAAACGCACGCATGTCAAAATTGATATTATATTAATGCAATTGCTTTGCGACATAATCATTGTAATTTTGGTTAAGAATGGCAGCATCATACAACCGCTGTAATAAAACAGAAACTAAACGCACGCGTTTCAATCTATGGAGATTACCCACCTCTCGATCAGTTCCGGTTCCGGTGAAGGGGCTCAGTCTTGCCGCTCTCGTAATGCGTTACCATTCGTTGAGGAGGCGCCGCAAAACTCTCTGAGAATCCAAGACGATCTCGATTAATAATTTATCTTCAACTCGTTCCGCTAAGGGGAATTTACGAAGCAGAACTTTTCTCTGTCATCGGCAGCGCCGAGGCCTCTTCAATTTTCCTACACGCTCCCGTGAAACAGAAATACCGTGGCCTACGTTTGGAAACTGCCGTCTCTAGATTCAGGCCCGTGAGCCGGGTTGGCGAGGCCAGCCACAATCCTCCGTGGTCCACAAAACGAAAGAAAATTTGAGCGCAGCTGTCAGGTCCTCCTCCCAGAGAGAGAGAGAGAGAGAGAGAGAGAGAGAGAGAGAGAGAGAGAGAGAGAGAGAGAGAGAGAGAGAGAGAGAGAGAGAGAGAGAGAGAGAGAGAGAGACCTACCGAAACTGCAGCGAGCCTACCGGTTTCATCGTATCGAGAGGCCTTCACCCACACCCCGAAAACCGCCCACGATAAATCGACCGACCACCCCATCCCCAAGCAGGCTATCATTTCGACCGGCTACCATTCGGCCCTCAGTGCCAAGCAAACCACCCTCAGCCCAGGCAAACCCTCAGACGGGTCGCAATCCCGTGGCCACAAATAAATATTCGTACCTGTTCTCACACAAGTATATACCAATTTCATGTATGGCCCATTCAATAACTAACTTTGGCTTCCTGGTTTCTAAGGTACTTGACAACTAATCGTCTAAAATTTTAGCCCGCCTCTACCGCCTCTATGTCCGTTGGGTGGAAATAGTAGATGTCAAAGAGTTAATCCTTGTAGAGAATAATCTCAATGATAACTCGAGGTTGGTGAATTCTTGATAAATGTACGATAGGTTGCAGCTGAGACTAGTGACATTGGTCTGAACTTGAAAGTCCTTCGGTCAAAATATGGCAAGGCCTTGCCTACATTTAGTATTTGAATACCGGCATAGTAGTCACTTTCATATTTTTTATTGGAAGCGATATATCTGTGAAAAACTTGAGTTGCGAAATTTTGAATACGGAAACCCTAGCATGCTTCATAGGACAATTAGTTTTCTTATGGCACCGTTCCTATAACATGTTACTAGTGTTATTCACTCTGGGCATGTAGAACGAGTGGACAACTCGCTTAGAACTACATCTCTCCCTTGGCTATCACACACAGGTCAGGCAATTCTCTTTGCCAGCTGCTCGAGAGAGATGCTTTGATTATTTTGGATCTTCAAATATATTTGCAGAGTAGAATGTTAGGCATTTGTGTACTCTAGTCAAAGTTATAAGTAATGCAGTGCTTAAAAGAGAAAATCGCTTCTTTCAATTTTAGCTGTGCTTATGCCTGGTTAAGGCGAGAGTCTTGCTTCCTATCAACTCGGAGTCTTACTGCGGTCTTCCGGTTTGTAGGAGGTTTAGATGGCAGTCTTGCTCTAAGTCTGCCATCCTACTCACTCCATCCACTGAGCGATCGTTGGGTAGCGAAGGCGTTCCTCTAAGGCCAGGCTGAGCTAGCGCAATTACCGGTAGAATGAAACCTGACTGCTTCAGCTTTTACCGCTAGCCGCGTAAAAATCGGATTCTTACAATCCAAAGGAAGTGTGTCCCATAAAGAAGAAAACACCAGGAACGCACCGATTGGTTCGCTCGTCAAGTCGTCTGCTATTCCTTTCTAAGCTACACAGAAGGCATAGCCTGAACGGCGTCTATGATTGGTCGCTTGCTAAGTCAAGGCTGAAAAAGTAGAGCCAAGTTTGGCTGCTGAGTGTTCGCCAAGTTTTCCCCCTAAGTCTGGACCGTGCCCGCGGTATTGGTGACGTGTACACAGAAGATTCGGACTTGGTAGGAAGCCAGACTCTCGTCTAAATGAGGCTTTAGAGAGAGAGAGAGAGAGAACTATGAAACCTGGTCTCAAGTTAGAAGTGATGGAAAATGATAATAACGTGTTCCATACCGTATGTGGGAGCACCGTCTATCAAAGCTTTCCTCACTCAATGCTTGCTAATGACGCCGGATGGACGTCGAGCAAGCACGATCTCATTCCTGGGGACTGCGAGTGATGCAGCGGCTGAGCCAGGGAGCGGGGGCGGGCATTTGCTCGCATCGCAAGCAGTGGGGCAGCAACTCGGACTCCTTTCTATTATCACCCCCGAAAGTCACCAATTGGAAAAGTGCGTGCAAATTCATCTCGATTCGTTACCGCCGAGTTCGTTTCGAATAAGCAATACGAGTATGAGCTGTTATAACTGTTCAGTAATCGCCATTTTCGCTCCTCGATGCAAGTCGTACCTGTATGCACTGCTGTTCTTGTCCACCTAGATACAAGTCCTGCCCCCGCATTTGGGGTGAAGATATTATAGATGGCAACTGAATGCGACTGAGCTACTTATGAATGTTTGTTGACAAGTATGTTGCTCTATATATAAATCAATAATGACGCTTATCTTTAGTGGCCATTTGTGGCCAACAGATACTATCTCATGAACCAAATAAAATGAATCATAAGCCTTTATGAGAAAGTAAGGCAGTCAAGAACGGAATTAGCCTGCAAGTATTAGCACAGGGTGGCGAGGAGGGAGAGAGAGAGTAAGGAGAGAGAGATAGAGATAGGGGGAGATAGAGAGAGGGAGGGGAGAGAGAGAGAGAGAGAGAGAGAGAGAGAGAGAGAGAGAGAGAGAGAGAGAGAGAGAGAGAGAGAGAGAGAGAGAGAGAGAGAGAGAGAGAGAGAGAGAGAGAGAGAGAGAGAGAGAGAGAGATAGATAGACAGAGAGAGAAAGAGCAATAGAGAATATCCATCATGCCTCAAAATGGCGCATTTCCGTCATTCGGCTGGATGGTACATCCTCCGTGACGGAACTACTGTGAATCAACGAAGAGAGTCCGCAGGGAGTGAGCTGCTAGCAGAAACAAGAAAAGCCGTGAAGGCTATCAGCACTGCTTGCAGTGGCATTAAAGAATCTCCCACTTCTGGATTAGAACCGACAACCTCGGGACCGAGGTCGCGAAAAGCAACCGCCTTACCTACTGGACCATTGCTGCTCAATAATAAGCGTATCGCCCGTCTCTCAAGCTAAATTAAAATCTTTTATTGATCGAGCTTTCAGGTCGTATGGTGAGAAAGTCTGGAGCTCGCTTTCGGCTGCAGTGTCACCCTGCAATGACCTTTATTAAGTTAAGTCTCAGCTTAAGTTGAATGTGTTCCGGTCACCTTTTCCTTTGACCGTGTGCACTTAGCTGGTTGTTGTTAACATGCTATTCGTGCTTATTTGTTCACAATTCGGCGCATTTTGAAAGCTAAAGTTCTTACTTACCGGTGGTAATGTGTGTCTTGACCTTTGCTTTAATATGTTAAACGAAGCGTCATACTTGCATGAGTTTGTTTACATGGCAGAGTAAATGTAACTAACCGTACTGTCACACTCCTTTTGGAGGGAGTTTTAAAGCACAAGAAAAGAGACTAATCTCTCTTGAACGCTGTCTCAAAGAAGTATTGTAGTTACCTGCGAGATACGAACGCGACAGCGTCGTTGAGTGTTTAATGTAGCGTCTGAATGTCCAGTTTCTTTGTCAAATAACTATGATCGGAGTCATTAGTTAGCATCTACCTTAAAATTTAGTGTACATGCTGCGTTTGGTAGCACTATTAGGCAAAACATGCTAATGACTATGAATTAATAAAAACATAAACGGGGCTTCTGCCTGGTTACTCTTTCATTTTTGTCTGAGGGAGCAGGGAAAAGAAAAAGCATTAAAACTGACTTTCGCCTTTGGACCATCGTCCGAGGTTCCTTCCATTATTTATACCTAGCTGTGAACTGTATGCAACACTACGAACAGCCTCCTTGTCCCACAGGTCAACTATGGAATACAACGTGCCACCCGTGCCGTGCCGTGCCACCTTTACGGTTAAGGATTTTTGGCGACCGCAGCTTTTTCACCACTGGTCAAAGACTGGAAATCACCTCCGCAATTCTTACTCAATGACTGCTCTCTTTCTCTCTCTCTCTCTCTCTCTCTCTCTCGCTCTCTATGTTTCTGTCTCTCTGTCTTTCTGTCGCCCTTTCTCCATGTGATTAGACTGTGGCATATCATTCCACTCATTCTGAGCTGCTACTTCCATGCTAGTCACTCTGCGACTGCCCGCCACACTCAGGTATGCTTCTCACTTTCTCTCTATTGACTGAGGTGACGTTCGAGTGGCTACTGTTTCTAGCGCTAAATTTGCTTTGGCTTTAGGTGGAAAACTGTCAAAGTTGTTTGCGCAGCAATCACCTTGTTCTTGTGGCTTTGAGGAGTTTTCAAGTGGAGATAACTTTAAATTGTATTACCAAACTTGGTGGAAATGAATTTGTCTTCCAGGCAGAATGTGATCTGCCAATAGCATATTTTGGCATTTTTTTATATCTGTGACGAAACTTCTTGCTTTTGCAAACCAGTCTTTTCACGTGAGAGGCAAGTACGATGGCAGCGGCGGGTGCAAAAAAGAGTTAGGTTTGTTACGTAGGGCAACTTCCAGCCCATCCTTTAAGAATAAATCCTCTTTTTAAGCGCTGGTATGAAAATTCTGTAGTGAAAATTTTTTGTAACTAACTTCTTTAGTATATTGGTTAGTGCTGCCTCGGTCAGCAAACACAAGTGAGCCAATTTACAGATCATATAGCGACTGCTTGTCTAAGTTATTATATTTTCTACAATTTCCCCAAATCACTTCGAAATGATGTGCCATTCTGCTTAACACCTTAGCTATTTCACATTTAAACATTTGAACGTGAAGGCATCAGTAGACTGCAAAAGAGCCGAACGCGACGGTTACTAATTAATTAGCAGGGTAATTAGACGTTGCCGATGTCATGCAGGAATTATCCGACTTTTGAGCTTCTTCACCAAATGTTGAATACCTTCGTATGGACGTTCGTCTGTAGCTAATACGCTGCGTCTCGTCCTCTGCTCCCAGCGAGGTAGCTTCAACGTTCTGATGCTGGCGAGTATGCTCAGTGGAGCAAGCTGGATGGCTCGCCGTAGAAACAATTGTAAACGAGTAGGCCAGGGAATTGAATAACGGCTGCAGCGGTACTACAAATACCTAAAAGCGCATCCGAATGGCACTTTAACGTGAGTAAATGAATAGCATGAGCTCTAATACATTAATCAGACCACGATGTTAAATTGGATTGTCATGTATATAGCATGACTAACTGATTGTTAAATAAATTCCCACGAGTTAGATAATAATTATTATAATAATAAAAGTGCATTTTATATCATTCTAGGATGACTTGGTCTCCATCTAGGCATTTTTTAACTATGATTTAAAGAAAGCATAATCGTTAAGTTAATAAGAGCATGCCAGCAAGTATACCATGGTTAGAGACGACAAGCACAAAGTCAGCATATAAATAGGATAATAGTGGCAGCATGCACATCGATCAGCGCTCACATCGATCAGCGCTCACAGGCACAAAAAAAGACGAATCCTTTGGACTCTCTAGATGCTCTGATAAAAAGGAAAATCAGTGCCTGCATTTATGGCATCGCGTCTGGATCTCTAAGTCTAACCATGAATGGCCTTCAATACCGTTTAATGAATAAAGTACAGTAAAGATCAGCTGATTAAACAATCTCGTTTATTGAATGACAGTACTGCCTTAGCGGAAATAATTTCTTCAAGAAATGAATAACACATAATCACTGTCTGCTGAAGAATGTGAACTAACGGTTTTGACTTGAAGTGTACGCACCTCATTCTTGAGGACATTAGGCCAACAAGGTAAAGTGAAGGTCTGCTCATCAAGCACTAATTTATGTGGCGAAGTTAAATTTTTAGCGGCTTTCGCTTGGATTGCAGCGGTAATAATAGATTGGATGCCGAAGGAACCGCACCTAAGAAGTGGGTCATGATGTGTGAACCCCTAATACTAGGCTAAAACTTAGGTACGGTGCTAAGCGGCTTGTAAAGTGGGCTAGTCTGTCGTGAACGTCGTCTGAGCAATTTCTACCTTATCTTCTTCAGTTCGATAGCAAAGCAGACCAATGGCTTCGAGGCAATTTAATCACTTATAAGTCCTTGCAAGGACCTATAAGTGAGTAAATAAGGCCTACAAGTGAGTAAATAGCCTCGAAGCCAATGATATATTTGTGTCCGACTTTCGCTGGCTCCTCAACCCTTTCTTCCGAACAGTCCACTCAATTGACTCTATTTGTAAGGATGAGCCTCTAAGTAACCTACTTATCTTTGTTGACCCTTTGTTTTGTTGTGATGCAACGAACCATATTATTTAATAATGATTACTCATTTGTTTAGCCTCCTGAGAGAGCTTGGTCTCTATTTAGCGCTTCGCATATGCCAACAGGCTCGAGTATGATGCCACATTCACCTTGACTTTGGTCGCGGCGAGCACCTTAATCACAGGGCCAAACAAGTGGAGCAAATTAAATCATGTGCAACTATACCAAGTGGAAACAAAATAACGCTGACTTGAAAACACAAAAACGAAGACGATGAGTCCAGCCTTTCTTCACAGAATTTGCTTAGTCTTGGTTTGTCATTCTCTTTCACTCTCATGCATGCTATTGTGCATTTATGATAGAATGACTAAGAATCTGAAATCCTTTTCCCCACAGCCCTCTGGGAGAATATTTCAGCCTGTCAGGGCACTGAAAATGCATGCCCTTATTTTAGCAACATTACCTGGTTTTATCAGTATCTAATTTAGTTTACTAGTTTTGTGCGTCTGGGAGTTATGCAGCGTTTGATTTTTTGCTATTGGATGGGTTTATTTATTCAGTCCGGTAAAGTTCCATAACGTACAGTGAAGGCTTACAAGCCTTGACTTTTAGTCAACTCATTTATTCTAATCACCTCACCAGACAGAAGACCCATGGCCTATGCCACCACTGTTGTCTTTTAGTAATCTAAAACGGCGGATTTTATTAAAATAAAGCTTCGCTGAGATGGCTCTTCTAGAGTGCTAAAATCTGCAGCCACTCAGCCATGTAAAGTATTCCCATCAAGTAGTGTATTGACTTTAGAGTTTTGAGATCACTTCTGAGTCCGTCCATTCTCTTAGACGACCAACCTATCCACACTATTTCGTGATCCAGCCAGGCGTCGTAGCCCTGGCCATTCTGACTCGAGACGTTTAGCTGTTTAGCCTCACAACCAACCTCAAATCTTTTGGAGGCCTTGCTTTGACTTCCGACTATGCTCCCAAAGTCTGAAATACCGACTGACGTCACGAAACTCCTCTGACTTGATGACTTATCAAATGAAGTTAAAAAGCTAATTTTTACTCACGGCATTTTCCCCGTTCATGTGAATTTTAAATGACGAGCAAGCACATGCTTGTACCACGGTGCATTCGTACAGATTGATCAACATGCTTTATTTCTATGGTACGAAAAGTGCCTCGACGGAGATACGATTCTCCTGGGGTGCTCTTTGAACATCCTATTTTTAATAAGCTAAACTCACATCAGCATTATCTTCTACACTTCCACTATATAATAAAGGCAATCTATCTCTAACTTTCCTGTTTGTATGACTGATTTATTTACTAAAGGGATCTCACTTCAAATTCTCAATCACCATAGTTGCTTTTACGGAATGTAAGTTATTCTTGGCCAGCATCATTTTAAAGACACATCCAGGCTTTAAGAACTTTATAGCTTTCAATCGAATGTCTATCGCTTACGCTTCATTGTTTAGAATACTCAGACAGCATTTATATTATAGCCATGCACCTTATATGTTCGTTATATATGTTGGGAGCAATATTTTTTAGACGCTACTGTATGCATAGAGGACGGAAAAGTTACATTTTCTTAGGGTGGCAGAGCTAAAAGCTTACCGTAATCCACGACAACCTACTATCTTGCAGTGATTGTAGCTGCTCTTCAGTTTTGAATAGCTTCATGAGAGACATAATAGCGGTTGGTGTCCAACTGAATTTGAAATGGAATAGTAAATACTAATGTTACCGAAGCTTGAGAGCTTTACCGAATATCTATGCAATTTCACAAGGGTTATTGCTAAATCAATGAGATACAGTGCAAAATTAATAATCCGCTTGTAAGAGAAAAGGTCATTGAAAAAATCCGTTAGAATCAGTCTAAGCAATTTACAGTGAAAGCAACTTAAACAGTAAAGAAGCTAGCGATTCTCAGATCAAGTTCTTAAATATGAAATAGAGCTATAAGTAAGTTGTTTTTTGAATCACAGAGAGGAAATTGAGCTTACCATGTGGCTAGGTGGTGGCATTCCTAGAGCCGACGGTGCCTAGCCCGTGCCTGTGCCGCTTTGGCGTTGTCTAACTTTCGACCCTAGTTAGCGTCAAGTAATTGATGCCGTTCTAATGTAGATGTGAAAAATCAAGTAATTATGTATTAATGCGGTACTTTAAATGGGCATTCTAGTAAAGTTGGAGAGCGAATCTCGATTTTTCATCTTAGTGCGTCGTTTACATTCTTACCAGTTTCTAATGCCAGATAAAATGGAATGCGACGTTTGATATTCTTATGATGATTAAAGAGCAGGGAATAATGATTTGGTGAGAAACCCTTATTTTGTATAATTAAGTTTAATCATGCATATTAAAAAACTTCATCATGACTTCAAGACAATATAGGCTTTGAGGTGCCCATGTAAGACTTCATGGAATTGTAAATGCAAAACTTCACTGACCAGCCTGATCATTGAACCAGTGAGAAAGAGAGCTGCATTTCGGCCTCGTTTTGAGATTCTTCAACTTTTAAGAGCTGCAGCCCATCGCAATACTAGCTCTGCGGCAACTTAAGACCAGGCCAAGTGCTGTAGCTACCTAATGCCTATCAAGTCTCTCTATTTACCTAAATTACTATTCTTACCGTCACTAAATGACATCATACTCAAGCTTCTATGCTTTAGCTCAAATCCAAATCAAGCCAACTTCAACAAAGCGCTTATAATGGGAATGGCTTTTCGTGAAACCAGTCTTTCTATGAATTATATTTTGGATTGTTAGCATGCATTTAAAGACGCTAGTTATTGTGAATTATCAGACATAAATGCAGCATCTGGTGTTACACAATTAGTAGTTCGCTTGCAAGTCGCACCTCACGTGGTCCAGAGCAGCTACTTCAACGCATGAGCAAGTTAATGCAAGCGTTCAACAACTGATTCGTCTTTTTAGTACCGTACGACAGATAATTAATTTGTTTCCATCAGGTCATGGACCTAAAGAGACGTCTATCTTTGCTAAAATTCGTAGCTCACAGCACGTATTGGTCAAGTCAAGGTAATACTTCCGGCTCCATACCGCACAATTATTAACGAGGCCATCCTAGACCGTAAGGGGTGCATTGCGGAGTCAAAAAATATAAGGCTAGGAGTATGAAGTCATTCATAGTGGACAGGTATTACAATGTCTAACATTTTTGAGTGCTTAATCAATTTTAACTGTGGCTGAGTTGAGGCCACACGCACCCAGCGTGCCCTGCAGACTTGCTTCTTTGTGGCAGGAAAAGAGCTGAGCATAGACGACGGTTATCGGATTCAGTAGGAGTTTTCTCAGGCTGTGCTCGAAATCTCATTAATAATTTTCATATACATTGTTCTACGACTAGGCGGGAGATTTAAGGCTTGCATTACCTTTTTAAACTTTATCTACGCTGCAAGAATCCCCTAACCATGTTATTCATGTTGTTTATTAAGCTTGATGCTACTCACCATACAATTGCGTTTCTCTTTGCAGCAAATTTAAAGAGCCTAGAAAAAGATTGAGTTCTCTGAGGGCGCTTTATCAAGTGCATTATTATTATTATTGGAAGAATATAAATTAAGTGCTTTATTTAACGTAGCGGTCATACGTTATATACGTCATACGAACATTGGTCTCAGTTTAGTGGGTGATGACCGCCAGTAGCACAGGTGAATGCAAATTATGAATGAAACTCAGGTATTGCCAGCGCACTGGTCATTGGTACTTTGAGCTCCTCTTCTGCTCGTGGTCCTGGCATCAAGGTTAAGTGAGTTAGCACGTGATTCACGTATTACGACGCAAAGCGATCAGTTTCGAAATTCAGGTTGCTCAAAAAAATGTGCTATACTTATAGCACTCCCGGGGACTAATGCAGAACAAGTTCACCTAATAGCAAATTTGCCAAAATATCTGAGAGATCAAAATGAGCATTTTTGCAATCTTGATTTCAGCTGAGCCCCGGGAAGGTATTTAAATCAGACTGGTACTTTACTGACCGCATACTGCGAAGGTATTGACCTCATACTGTGGAGATAAAAGACTCGCTTTTGCAGCTTAATGAGCCTTCCTATAATATTTAACAGTTCCTCTTGTTCTAATGATGTCAATGCCGTTCGCTCGATTTTGAAGTTCGCAAGAAGTTTTGTAGGAGGCCGACTTTATTAAAAATCGCATGAGCTCACAAGATTACGGTTTGAGGGAAACCTGCGTTTTACTCTCAACGAATAGGATACCTGATGGCTTCACTGATTTCGTTTCAAGTAGTAGGCCATAGCCTGGCATGAAAAATGTCGCATTTGGCTATCTCCGTCCTACTGTAGCCCTCCTTCGAGCAAGGTGTAGAATTTGAGGTCCTCTCACTTTGTTTTACGTTTCTTTTTTCTCTTTTCAGCGCTTTCTTTATTTTTTAGGCTTCTTCTTACTTTTCCCTGTGCCTTTGTTACATTTTTGTGCCTCTAGCAAACCTTAAATCCCATGGAGCGGCCAATCACGAGGCTCAGGTCCTTTTTCAAGATGATGCCGTTTGCTCCGGCTTCAACTCGCCGAATGATTTCTCAAAGTCCCTAAAATTATGGCATTCGTAAGCTGAAAATCTCAAAATCTAATCGTTTTCCCTAGTATTTACGCCGTCCATTTAAATCTTCCTTTATATGATTTGGCATGTTGCAATTGCGTGCAAGGTATCATCAGTAAATAGACCCTCTGTTTTAAGCTAGGCTAGGTGACTAAAAGTAGTTTCAGCTATCTTCGGGCTCAAAGAACGCAACGCATTTACTGTTATTATTAGTTAACACAGCCGTCGCTCAAAGTTCACAATCGTGGCGACATTCTTATTGAGGAAGCCTCACATTGTGCTAATCGCAGCAGCCGCACGTTACCCTTCAAGGCATTCTTACCAGATCTTACCAGAACAGGAAAACGAGGAGGAAGAGAGCAAGCGTCGCCTTAGTTCTCACTATCAATTCTCTTTGACTGTCTGTATAGCTTAGGTGACGTGTCACTACCATTCGTTTCACTGCAACAGGTGTCAAGTGTACTTTCTCAGAGCGAGACTAAAAAAAAGCCCAATTCAATTTCGCTGAAACAATTGTAAATACCAATCATATCACCTGTCAAAAACGATACGCCGTAGAGGCAGGGCAGGCAGACAATTGCCATGATCATTGCCCCAAGAGCTGAGTAGGTTGTTACAGGATGACATCTGAAAATTATGAATTTTCTATTTGATAAATCTGTTCGCCTGAAAAAACAGTCTTTAAGTCGTCTTGCTGACCAATCTGCGCTTTGAATTCAAAAGCAGCTGCAAGTATTTGACTTCCATGTCATTCACTCCGAATAAAGCAGTAGTAGTCAAACAACCAAGCATGTACAATCTATTCCAAAGGAACCCTGTAACAATTATTAAGAGTTCTAGTATTACTAATGCACTTGTATGATACATCCCGAGAACTCAATATCTTTCTAGTAACTTCATTGATACTGTGAACAAAGCAAGTCCAAACAATTAATGGTAAAATTCGCAATGCTATCAAGTATTACATTATTAGATGTGACATGCACACGGTCAACGTGTAGATATGGTTACTGGTATCAGACAAATTTAGCACGCCTTAAAAAAGATAAATCACAAGGACCCAGGAAATGCTGTCACACAAAATTGTATTTTAAACTTATTTTTAAATTTTGCCATATCAGAGAATGTCGTGACATCGGTTTGGAGTGAGTTCCAGGCTTTGGGAGCATTTTAACTAAAGATATGTTTCCAAAGGTTTTGAGGTTCTTACGAGGTAAACGATTCGTTTCAGAAAGCGGATTGTACTGTGCTTAGCATGGTGGGGTAGCTGTTCTGGCACGTAGGTCAGAGCCAAAGAATGAACGAACGTAAAAGTGAGTCAGTAGGACTTCAATATTCGCTTCTGGCCCCTATTGAGTGGCCATTTTATTCGACTTTGCTATTCTATTTGACTAGATGAGAAAGCAGATATTTGGCAGTTTTCTCACCAGAAATGGGTCCGTTTTAAGCACTGGTTTGGTCAAGTGTTTAAACTGCCTCCGCCCCCCACGACCAAGGTCTTGCCAAGATCGAAGCCTCGAGTCCAGTGGCATATGTGAAGCGCCTGAATAGAGATTAAGTTCTCTTACGTTTCTATACAAAAGTATTGTTTATATATTTTTATAGTAAGTTATTTACTGTAATAGTTCTTACGCAAAGAGTTTGTGAAATAATTGCCACTCTCTTTAATAAATTATAAATAATTGAGAAATGACACCAATTACCCCGGAGTACTAATTTGCATATTTACTTCAGCCTCCCAATAAAAATCAGTCTTGGTAGGTTTTTCTGATGCACTCTAGCGCCAAAGTTATGTCTGAAGCTATTTGCTGCAAATTTTTTTAATTTAGGTTTGAGCACTTAAATCTATTGCCTTTGATGCAAAATTACGTATCACCCATAATTATTTCTCTAATTGTTCTAGAAAAAGTGTTCCTCTAACTATGTTATGCTTACTAATATTGTGCATGCTACCACTAAACATTAAACCACGGTTACTTAACAGCATATATAGAGGACCTATAACAAGGTTAAATTCTCTGAGGGAGCTTTACAAATATATTATAATAACTGTTATTGCGATGGAAATAACATTACGAACGCTCAGTTGCTGGCTCCTGCACTAAAGAATGCTGTGACCGACACGGCGCTTATACAGTCACTAGTCCTTGCAGACGCTTGACAATTATCAGTAGATCTGGAGCTTAAAAGTGCTGCTAGCGTGTTGGCAACATCTCCTCGATCCAAGCAGGCATGCCGACACTTCTTAGCTGCATGCATTGCTTACATTCACAGGTATCTGTATTCGGCATCGCACTTACGCTTTTAAATAGTGATACACACAGTCATTAGTTCCGGATTCAGCTTGTGCCACTAAAAAATGGGAAAACCTAAGCCTCAAAACGCGCTCGGTCGGAATATTTTGAGTATAATTTGCAATGAACCTTGGTACCCTGCTCCAAAGTAATTTTTATCTCGAAGACCAGATTAGCTCTAAACAAAATATGCCTAATTTCCGCTAAGTAACATTGCAAAATTACCGACCGGTTAATGCATTGGTATTACATCTTAATTTGCATAAGTATTTTGACATACTGTCTGGACTTTTGTAACTCATCATCTACATTCACGGCTGTTCACGAGAATTCTGTATGGCCTGATTTAAGTTGGGTGCCATTTTATGCGTAAGCCTCCGCCATTGAATTATCCTATCTTGGCGATTGAAAGGATTGCTCAGCATACTTTCGCCTAATAGAACCTGGTGTTTCAAATTTAGTTAGTCTAGGCCATAATAAATTCTGCAATCGGTAAGTGTACGCCTAGCCTATAGCTGCTGTCAGAATTTCTCGCACGGCGTCTAATGACCTTCCACAACCTTTGGATGACGAGGGAATTAAACAAAATTCATATTGCCGGTGCTGGTTGCCAAACTAATCTCCCAGCTGCGTGCCGTACGGAATGAGAAACACACAAGTCCAATCATCTGCACAGTTTAGAGATGTGTACATGCGTCCTTGAATGTCAACGACCGGTGAATTCAATATGTTATAATGAATTGCACTTAGTGTCTTTTTTGAAATAGAGAAAGAATTTTAATTACGCATAGGAATGTCAGGATCAATGCATATTGAACAGCTAAATTTGTAAGAGATGCCTAGCTACTAGCTATATATTTCTGTAAGCATAGGCCGCATAAAAATGTTGATGCAGAGGCATTTATTGCTCCTTTGCTAATTATTAAATCATTTCTTTTGCATGGAGGTATAGGGCATACATTTTTATCATCTACAGTGATTTACACGGCCTCATACCCAGCTAATACGTGATTAATCTAATCTTTTATGTGCAATTGCCGCTTAATAGTTAGCCACTTTAAATGACTTCAAAAAGAAATAAATTAAAAAAACTCACCTGGAAAGTTCAACCGAAACTTCAATGGCGCACACAGTTGCTGAGCTGATCCAGATTGTGGAATGCAGCAAGCATAGTCGACGCTTTTGAATAGCTCTAGCCTCAGCAGTCTCTCCATTATATAGACTGTTATCAATAACAAAAGAATCCCCTTTCAATAATTAGCGGTTCAAAAATACTAAGAACACATCCTTAGGCAAAAATGAGCAGCCAGAAGTGATAGCAGAGAAATAGAGGCATTGCTTTCCCGAATGCATGCGCGCGATCAAGTATTTAAATCACACCAATAATGTAGAATCGTAGACTCGTTCATCCTGATGGGCACTGAACCCTATTTTAAAGCTTTACCTTTGAGCCTTCAGAGATCGGGTAACCGTTGCAACAGCTGTAGAACAGATGGTCCACAGAAAGTAGGATACGTAGCAGTATAGCATGTAGATCTGCAAACATACTGCATGCTGTGAGTTTAGTAAAACAGGAAACACCAATTTATTAAGCGAATGTTAGATCTTGGCTATTGCTTCTATCATTGAGATGCCGATTGTTAATCCAAAATCAGAGGATATAATCTGGTTTTTGAAGCAGAAAAAAGCTTCGTAATAAAAAGGCTTGATATTATTAAAAATAAACTTGTTTTACACATTTCCCTAGGGTATTAAGTGAGTTTTCCAGATTTTGTATAGCTCAAAAGCTTATAGAATTCTAGTAATTACAAGCAAAGCTTTCGTGAGCAGAGTAGTGATTCATTCAAAATTCAAATATTTTGTTAATAAATTTCAGATTCAGCTCCAGCTAAAAGTTTATTGGTACATACAAATATCATAAATGTTCAATTAAGTTTATCGATGTATACAGGCAGTATAGCATTTCATACTCTCGTCAAAGTCAAACTATATGCCTTGAAAACGGGGCAGGGTCTAGCTTTTCTGTGTTTAAATTAATTATCGATCGTTTGACGAACTGAATATACAGCTGCTGAAAGCAGACGTGCATTTGCATTTTCCTGAGATTGTATCAAGAGGCTGGAAGCATCGATCAGAGGGAATCTGCTACGTCTGCTCCTAGTTTATATAGACGCTGTTGAAAACTCACTCAATGGGAGCGTCAACAAAGATGTGTGAGGCAAAACAAGAATATTTTGCCGGCCTGTTTTCTTACATGACGAATAACGAAATAACCTAAGTTCAACTGCGAGAAACGTATGCAATCTCTAAAAGATAAAACAAGAAATTGCAGCTTCAAACTGCACACTAAAATTTTAAATTTAATGTAGTAGCTTGATTATCAGTAAAATAGTTGAATTGTATTGCTTTATTTTTAAACAGTTGCTTCCTGCTTGTGTAAGACGGCGCTCAGGAGAAACCCCAGGATGTTGGCTATTCCAATTATTTTTCCAGGATTCTATTGATTTCTCAAGTGCTTGGTAATTTTTTCTTGGCTGACCGCTTCAATTGTTGGACTTGCAAGAATGCATCTGCTATCACGTATACAGATACCCCTTCGTCCAAAGGCCTTGAGTCTAATCTTCAGAGCTTCCCTTGCACACTACTTTAAAGAGAGACCAGCCGTCTTATATAATAATAATAATAATACATTTGACATAACGCGCTCAGAGAGCTTAATCTCTGTCAAGGCACTCTGCAATTGCCCCAAAGAAAGCACGATGGAAGGGTTAGTCACAGCATGCTCAATGAACAAAAAAAATAACATATTTAGGGGCGACATGCATGGGGTCAGACCGGAAGTTTGGTTAGAGGCAGCATGCACAATGTCGTGTTAGTACGTATAAGCACATACAAGACGAATCGCAGAGATCCACTAAATGCTGCTATAAATTAATGCGTTTTTCGTTTTTTTAACTTGATAAGTCAGAAAATGTCGTGCTGCAAGACGGTAGTGAGTTTCAGGCTTTGGGTGCATTATAATTAGAGGCACGGTCTCCAAAGGATTAGAGATTTATACGAGGTTTAGATAAACAGTTACATTCCGAAAAGTGGGTGGCACGATGCTTAGCGTGGTGGGAAAAAGATCTGATAGTTAGTCTTGAGCCAAATAATAAAGGGACCTAAAAGTGAGCGACAAAAACCTTGAAGTCGACGTGGCGCTTGACTGGAAGCCAGTGCAGGTAGGCGAAAAGTGTTGCGATGTGGCAACTGCGACGCTCAAGACAAGCAAGCCTAGCTGCACAATTTTGCGCCAGCTGTAAGAACATGAGTGCATAGGCCGGTAGATCAGCAAGCGGTGAGGTACAGAAGTCAAGGTGGCATGTCACAAATGAATGGACCAATTTAGATGGGGTATCCCAATCTAGACAAGCCCGAAATTTAGCAATTTAATGTCGCTGAAAGTAGGCAGAATTAATTGTAGAGCTGATGCGGTCGTCTAATGAAAGGTTACTTTGGAACATGACATTTAGATGGCGTGGAAATTCAACAGGAGATATACTGGTAGAGCCTTCATTAGAGTGCCGTAAGTCACAGGGTACAAAAGAGCCCAGATGCAAATTTTAGTGGTGGTGCTGAGGAGAGGTATCCATGCTACCCAAACCAAAAATAGCTAACCAAAGTTTTAAGAGATATTTATTTCATGAAGTCGAATTGGAGGCATTCTCATCCGCCAAGAAGCACTAGAACATGAGTCTGAGGAAGTATCACACGGTTTAATCGCGATCTGAACTTCGCTGGGTCTCGATCAAGCTTCAAATCAATGGCCAGATTCTCTCTCTGATTATGACTGAATGCTACAGTTCTAACACCAGCTATACAGCTAATCAGTGTATATAATTATCTTATAGCACCCTCCAGCTCGCAGCCCTCTAGCTCACCAGCTGCAGTATTTAGTAATAATGACAGTAATAGCTATAGTGATATGTTTGTATAACACCCTTAGAGAGTAAATTTTCTTTCTAAGCATTTTACATATGCTCTAAAAGAAGCATGGTCCAATTGTTAGTGGTACCTTGCGAAGTGATACAAAGCATAACGTAGTTAGAGGTGACTTGCACAGGGACAGCATGCATATATGATAAGAGAAATCATGCACAGTGACAGCATGCATAAACACACAAATAGTGAATCACGCGAACTCAATAAATTCTGTAAAAAGTAGGGGCGTTTTTAGATTTTTTTTTCAATTTGACAATCCTTGATATGTCGTGAAGCCAATCGCGAGTGTTTCGCTTTAAATGGTTCCAAACTGAAACCACTTGGTGATCCTGGTTTTTAGTTCGTGCATTCTGAAAGTCCAAAACTCGTACTGGTCTTTGGTCTCAATCTGCAATAATTAGGCATCGGATGAAGCTCAGTGAAGTGCATTCCTGGTCCACTCAGCTTTCTCGCACATCCAGGTGTTCATCCTTTAGGCTTCCGCATGCTTGGCGCTTGTACAACTCAATGTAAGTTACTCACCAAGGATCCTTCTAGCCGGCAGCCATTAACGTCTTTTTAAGTGTGATGCAATGCTTGTCTAAGCAGGCACTTCTTAGCAAATCATCTTTTAGTTACTACTTCTCTGGCAGCAAGTTGTGAAGTGCCAGATAAAAGTTGGTTCTCACTGGGCCCAAAAATGATGAAAGCATAGATTTTATTATTGCTATTTCCTCACTTACCACATAAAGTCCCCAAAAGAGATTATTTGTAATACGTGGCTATGCAAATTTCTTAACATTATTACTAGTATTAGTATTATAAAGGTGTTGCAGGATCAAATAAAACTATTTTTCTTCTGAACAAGCGAAATGAGCTCGGTTGAAGGGCAAATAATTTTCTTAAAGGTTGCTCTCCAGAAATGATAAAGGGCTTACGAACTGCACATCTGCTCAGGCGTTGATGCTGTGGCTGCGTCTTAGAATGAGCCTCCGTGCAAGAGTTTGAATTTTTAATAATAATATAAAATATCATATGATAAAGTGCCTCAGAGAACTCAATCTCTTTCTAGATACTTTACATTTGCTGCAAACGAAGCACGAATGAATGAAGTAATTAAGGAGCACTGACGAGCTATTCAAAGTTCTTGTTCAATCTGGGAGAATATTGACAGACATTTATTGCCCATGTACTTACTGTTTGGATACTCACCTAAGATATAGTACTTACATGTACAGCAAGCGAGATGCTAGAGGTTGGTGGAGGAAATATCATCTGCAAGGCTGCCCGGGCTGTTAGCCCTAAACAATGGTAGAAAAGCAAGTAACTGCGACAAGTCACTTAGGCAATTGTAGCTGGATAAAAATCTAGAAACACAGTATACCAGAAATGCAAGAGAATTTTCTTTAATGAAATAACGTTGCTTTTTACATGATCACTTTGGTTCTACTCGGAGCTGTTTGGGCAGTTTTAAACAGTTTCCACTGTCAATTGTAATTTAATTTATAACAATAATAACTCAGTTTGACACAACACTCACAGAACTAAACATTTTTCTAGGATTTTACTTATGCTGTATGCGAAGCATATCCAAATGATTAGTGACAAAATGCATCGTTAGCACCCATAAACATACACCAAAAGTCACCAGGATCTACCATGGATGAAGTTTTTTCTTCTTTTTAAATCTCGCATTCAGTGGATGTCCGTCGTCAGTTTGGACTGAGTTCCAGGATTGTGAGAGCACACGAAGTTCATGGCATAATCTCCAAAGGATTTAAGCTTGTTTTAAGGCTCGCCTGTGCTAATTGAGTCAATCTAGCGAGCGGTACGACTCAGAGCCTAATTGGGGAATAGTTCTGATAGATAGACTGGATTCAGAGAATGAAGACCTAAAATGAGTAACAAACCTTGACTTTGATGCAGTGCGTGACTGGTAGCTAGCACAGATCGTTGTGAAGTGGTATGTTACGCAACTTCTATGTTAATGACTGTCAATCCTGGCTTCAGAGCCGTTCGCCAACAATGTACAACTATGTAGGTGCTTTTTAAATAGCCCGAATATACAAGTACCATATAAACTAAAGTCGAGTCAAAATATCACAGATGGATGGAATAGTATGGATTGATTGTCCCTGCCTAACGACTTCCGAGGATTAGCAAAGCTAGATTGCTGAAAGTTGAAAGTCTTAAATGTGGTTGTTTATCAAAAGATCACATCGGAACAAGAGAGTAGATTTCGTGAAGATTATAAAGGGATAAGCCGCCGGTACTCAATTTGAATGAAAAGTGTTTCATGTTATGAGTCAAGGTAATTTGGCACATTGCTGTCATATAATTTTAGAAGGTTTGCTTCTATCCGAGTTGAAATGTAAGAAATACATGCAGCAAAAGGCGTTAGCGAATCTTTCCTGCTGGAAGGCTCATAGAAATCAAAAATAGGTATATCTGTCTAATATCTGTGTACAAATTAAAGCCTAGATAGGGCTTTGCAGTTATATTGGAAATGGGACGGTCCATAAGTTGTGATCAGAAGTTGTGAGAGAAAACTTTGAGCTTTTAGATTTTTCCTTCTCAAAAAATGCCTTCGTCCATACCTCCAAGAACCACCCTTCAACTTAACAAATTTTAAATGTGCAATCTGTGACCTGCAATACGAGATTTCCCGAGATTCCTCAACAAAGTGGCTACATAAATAAAGTGCAGCAAAAAGTGCCTGTCCCCAGAAGACAACACGCCATCCTCACTGTGATCTCCACTCCCAGAAAAATTTAGTGCTGCTATAACTTTGATTCACATTGCTTCGAATGACAGCAAGGTAGTTCCAAATCCGTCAAATCTGTCAATGTTCAACCGTTACTCGGGAATCCGGGATTGAATTCAGAAGTCTTCACTAAATACCGCTCGGTTTTTAATTTTTCGTCAAAGATTCTTAGGCTGAGTTTTGCTAAGTTGATTTATACCAGACTTTAAAAAAAATTCTTAGAAGTATTTCAACTGTGATTCAAGTAAAATCTTTACTGCTAAAACTGCTCTCCACTGTGTAACTAACGACATCTTGCATAGCAAAGCTGACGGAAATGTCACTGCTCTGTCTCTGCTGGATCTATCAGTCACGTTTGGAACATATGATCATGATAAATTAATTTAATGAGGTATTGGCATGGTTCAAATTCTACTTGTCTGAACAGGCTCAGTACGTGTCGTGTGATCATCAATTCTCATCTACCGTGACTTCAATCACACGGAGTCCCCAAAGGTTCATACTCATTCCTTTGATGTTCTCAATTTGTTCTGAATCTCTGGAGTAATTTTGGACAATGGGGATGATTGTTGATGCTATGCTGACGATACAGAGCTGCAATTGCAGTTTAAGCCGATCGGAATCTGCTGCTGAGCTGTTTAAACTACATGCTTTCCTGGCAGACATTCGATCATGGTTTTCAGCATATTGTATTAAACTAAGCGAAAATATAATACTGAACCGCTTTTCAGAGAATACCCTAAGTGTGCCGCTGCACTGGAAGGTTTTATTTTTCAAATAGATGACGCTGTTGTAAGGTTGTCACCGTGTGCAAGTGTGCGAAGTTCTTAATATTTCACCTGGAAGACTCTGCAGTAATCCAGACCCAGATAAAACATCATTCATGAGTTCTCAAATTAATCCGATTCATCAACACTGACCCAGACGGCCAAGATCAATGAGCGAGAGCTTTTCAAAGTGTCCATAGTCCTAAGCAGCCTCATGCTAACGAACTGCTTAGTGTGTGGAAATCGCTTGCGGCTCAGTTGGCAAGTGCAAAATCCATCCATGATGGGTAGCCGTTGAGATATAGTAATACAAATTAATAATAATCGAATCAATTAAAGTAAGTTTGTAATGCACATTTGCGGAAATCATCGTCCAGGCATGTTAAATATGCCGTAAGGAAAGCACAACTAAAATAATTTTGACTTGCTTAAGGAAACTCGGCAATGGGCGAGAAACACTAAGGGACTGGCTATCCTGAGGCAGGAATGAATTCAATCACATGAGCGGGCTGTCGAGTGATTTCGGTGCTGACAGCGGCTGGGTTGAGCAAAGAAATGTAGGCACAGAATCAAAGGGCTGCCTTTGGGAGAATACGGGAGAGAGAAAAGAGTCCTTCGGTGCCGTTGATAGTGCATAGACACGCATAGACCGATGCTTTTTTGTGAATCAAATGATTGGCGCTGGAGTCCGAAGAGTAGTCTCACGGTCAGGCTAATGCTAGGTTTGTCCACAGGATGAAGGGAGGTGGATGGTGGGATGAAGGAAAGAGGACCAGGATGACGAGAAGTAGACCAAGCTTAGAGCTATAGGTGCCTATCCAGAAATTTAGAGGCTCCTTGGTGTGTGCTGACATAATACTCGAGCGTTTCCCAAGGAATCTGGACCTGAAATATTGCAGTGCAGCACAATTGATGCCTAGGTGAAAGGCACTCAAGAAAAACTTGACAATATTTAGCATCAAAAGCTTCTGAGATATCACGTAAAACAGTCAGGAGGAATCCACTGACCTAAGTCTGGATTTCCAAAAAGGGCATGCGAAGCTATACTGAGTTAAAATAGAGAGTTGCTCTAAAACCTGACTGTAACTCATGGTCATGGTATAAAGGTTTGATGCTTTGGTTTGCTGTTCAGGCAATATTTCATCTGATGCCTGTGATATTAATGGTTGTCAAGAGACTGGCGTAGATTGCTTAAGTTTCCTAGCATAGTCTTACCGTTGCAATTAGTGATAACAAAAAGCCTTTTTGAGAGGGTCATGGGAAGAGCTTCGGCTAAGGACAATTTTTATCATTCTAGTCGTTCACGGCAACAGTGAGCCTTTGTGAAACTGAAATAGAACAGTGATACTATACGGTCAATCAGGCAAGTACTTTTCTTAGATTGGGTGCTGACCTTTAAAATGAGGTCATTGGTGGTAAGGTTAGGTGTCGACAAGTAATTTAAACAGAGAAGTCTTGGAGTGATGATATAAGCTTAAGGGCAGACTCTCTGATCTGACTCATGTTGGAGACGATGAACTGTAAAAGTGATCGTGCTTCCTTGGCTACTTAAATAAAGTACCTTGCAAGATATTTCAATTGCGTGAAGATGCTAACGAATAGCATTGCCATTTATGATTACTATCTATTTATCTATATATCTAGAATTATTGTTATTCTTATCAGCTAGATCACAGTAATGCTCAGTGAGTATAAAATACACAAGCTATTCGTCAATTTCTGTGTAGAAGCTAGCGTTGGCTTTCCCTAAAATATAATGGTTATAGCTTCAGTAGTCTTCGTATGCCACTATATCCGGAAATCAGTCTGGATTTTGTTTCGCTTTCTCGAGCTTTTATATCTTAGACCTAGCTAGTTTGATGTCTGTGAAAAAGTATGTGACCGGTAAACCTGTGCGAGAGAAAAATTTCGTAGGAACAGCTTAAAAGTCAAGGTTCGTAAGATTCCATTGTTTAAAGTTGACTCTTGATACCGAGGAGGGCACAAACTTTACTCTGCATGAGTGAGATCAACATGCGACAAGACGCAAAGGAAAGGAAGCACGAAATAGGCTACAAGCAAGTTTCAGAAAATTAGATTATACTAAGTGATGGAGTAAAAAATTTACGTTACGTGAAAAGTTTTTCGTTATTTTACTGCCTAATGAAAATATAATATAGCTGTTATTTCACCAACTAGTTTTTTGTGTTGTCAATGGAATGAAATTTTGAAATTCTCAAGTTACGTGATAAAGAAAAGTTGTAAGAAATATAGTTCACTTGTACAGCGTTTTCAGAGATTTTAGTCTCTATTCCGGAGCTTCAGATGGGCCACCAGGGTCGAGCCAATAACTTCAGTCATCAAATACATTCACCTTGACCTCGGTCTTCAGAAGAGAGCCCCTTACCATAGGCCTAAAGGTATGGACGTCAGGTTTCCACGTAGAGCGTTTGTGGTGCAGCAACACGAATTAGCGATGGTTAGGTGGGCACCACGCTATGAGACATTATCGAATGAAATTTATCAGCACGAGTGCCTTAAGCGGATATGTTAGCTTACGTTTTTTGAAAGAGGAACTAATAAATAGCCATATTTGACTGACACAGCAACAAGTGGTTGCTGGCATCCAACAGATACATTTGTTCTAAGCGTATATACGATTTGTGAAGACCAGAGCAACAACTACTCTTCAAAGGTTTCAATTGAGATTACCAAGGCCTAAAAATTTTACTTTTTCAGGCCTACCGGATATAAATGGTCACCTCTGGGCACCTCATTTCACAAGTTAACATATATATGGCAAATGAATTCAAGAACATGACCCTCACGTCAAGAGTGAACTAGAAGTATGTATGTATGTATATATGTATGTATGTATGTATGTATGGGCAGTTGTATTCAGAATGAATAGAGCCGATTCGTTATTGAGTGCGATGGATGTTTTAAAGTAAGAGAGTCCTTACAATCATACGCTTGTGCCACATGTCCAAGCACCTATGCAAATTGGGGTTCAGCAACAACAACAAGTGAGTACAAGACTTACAAGGCGTTGAGCTCCACTACACGTGCACGGCTTACCTAAGCCTGCTAAAGTGCCAGTTAGAAGCACAATTTTAGTCAGGTGGCGGCGTAGAAGACTGTTATAGCTGCCATCTTGTCTGCCTCTGCAGGCTGTGGTCGCTAGAACGGCACCACCTGATAAAACTCCACAGCATCCGGCGAAGCACAGGACTGTGTTGTAGGGACTAGCCGTCGAGTTTGGAAACACGAAGTCGGCAACGGCTATCGTGCACGCTGCTTCTGAGGGCGTCATGATGCCGAACGTATATTGAGTTGACACATAGACACACTCACCTGGGCACTTCTGACCTTTCTCCAGGCTTGGAGATTATTTGTTTTGCTTGATGGAGCTAATATGGCTTTTATCAGGCTCTCTACGATCGGCGTATCTCTTATCGAACGTCGCTTTTATGGCTACCTGTTAAAGCACACACAATAAAATAACACACAGTTCAGAGGGCACCGATGACTTGTATGACTTAGAATCAACTCCCTTCAACTGGAGTGAGCTTAGAGACGAGTACGCTTCTTGTAAAATGCTATGACTGTCTGGTGTTTATTTACCGCGCGTTCTGAAAAGCATAGCAGGAGGTATACGCAAGCGGGATCACCACTATCTGATCTAAAATCGTATTGAGTGACAGAGACGCAAATTTCAGTCGCCTAAAGGTATCTTCTACTGCTCCCTTAAAGTACGCATTAGTTAATTCAATCAGATGCACCTCACCATTAACTCAAATAAATCTCCAGAAGCTAAAGAAAAAAGCTTTATTTCAATGTATGTATGCTTCCTAGCAAATAAATATAATCAGAAGATAATCCGGACTTGGGTATATGACAATGCTTATGGTGATCACAAGCCTAACATTCTCCAGAGAAAACACTAAACGAGGAAGTTGCTAACTACTATAAATTGGTTGTAGTTTGCATACCTTACTGGGATGCTAATATACTCACTAATATAATACATAGTTTTCACTGTTAATAACATTTTAGGGAATTTAAGTTCAAGCCAGCGAGGATATTTTGTAACTGCTCAACTGCATGCACTCGTGAAAACTAATGCACTTACTGCAAGTGCAACTGCAGTGCCTGCAACAGTTCGAGATTAGCAGATTGTAGGGTACACAGAAAAAGCTTATCAGATCCATTAATTGTGAAAGTTTTTTTTTATTATAAGGATCGAGGCTCTTTTTTCACCACCACACGGTTCTTATTTAATATTCACTCGGAGTGCTACAAGTAGCTTCTGACATCTGCATATAAAGATTGTTCATAATTTAACAGTTTTGTATGCTGGAATAAAAGGCTGCTCACAATGGGAAGTGTTCAGCATATAAAATGAAATATTCAGACGTAATTCGGGAGTTTAATGGGTAAACATTTCTGTTGTATAATTAGTTCCGTTCCTTCTCGGTCAACCTCAAGTGCCGGTACGAAACCTTACCACGATTGCCTCAGATGAAGTTTTATGAGTATCCCTGTCAGTAAACGCAACTTATGTCCTGCACATAATTTTCCATCCACATGGTCCGAATCAGCGTGCTGCTGGATCCACTGTACGATGGCTCCTAGAGGGGATGAGTCGTGATAGCCAGGAGGTAAAGTGCTGGCTCTTTACGACCAAGGTAGTAGGATCAAATTCTTCCATGGCCGATCCCTTATTGCCAACTGCAAGTAGTGGTGATAACCGTTTAGGCTGTTATACCGCTAAACAACAGAAACTGTTAAATCAGCAAATATTAATTTATTCAGCGATAATTCCAGGTTGTTTGTCTTTTTGGACAAATGCCGAAGTTTCCGAAAGCGGGATATCTGTCACCGATAAACTTTAGTCTGTGCAGTTTATTTTAATGATGGCTGAGTGTATTAGATAAAGTAGCTAAAAGCACTATGTCTTGCCAACTTGAGCGTTTGGCCAGCGATAGCCTACGAAAAACACTAACATCTCAATAACTGCCCAGCACGCCTGTACTATATTTACGCAGGAAATTGACGTATCCGAAAGTGTACTGAAAAATCCTGATGGTAAGACTAGAGGGGCAAGATGAACTGTTATAAAGGCACCATACATCTGAAGGCAACAGTAAGAGGGGGAGCCCGTCGCCATGGCAGACAAAACTTATCGATTTTAATGAGAACTGCACAAATTATGCATAACGATAATAAATTATGATTACCGTATGTTTCAGATATCTCAATTTTGTGCAAAAACTAAGATATGCTCTTTTCCTGAACTGAACCCGATGTAGCCGCAAACCTCGGCCCGACTTTCACCTCGGTCCTGGCTCCATCTTCTGGGCTGGCTGTACGTTGCTTTACGCGTGGAGCGAACGGAAGGTGTTTAACACGTGTTTTCTCATTTGTACGTTGTACGGTGCATATTAAGTGAAGCGTTACAATATACATGAGTTCTCATGACTTTTTCTTCAGAACGATAGCTGTACGGCCGGTCCGCCAAATGTTGATATTCTCTTTGCTATCCCTGCCTGGGTTCTGGCTTGTGCACTTGACCAGACGGCATCAATACGCCCTACTGTACATTCCACCGATCCTTAACTACGTGCACTCTGGTATTTAGGCTTTTCTCGCTACTTGCCGCCCGTTCTTGTAGCCAACGAGTTACTCAGGCGTTCGCTGAAAAAGAGGCTTCTTGTAGTTGTGGTAGCATATCGTTTCGCCATTGCAATTATGTATGCGATCGACCGTCTTCAATTAATGGGAACATGCTGGCATCGATGATTGATGCTAAATCCAGTGTAGCTAGTTTTTTTTGTTGTCACTTAGGATGGTTAGCGGCCTCTTCCGTGGTTAATACAATAGTCGTTGATTTCATTTCAGATAGCAGATTGGTTAATAAACACGAGTAAAGCTCTAGAAGTTTGAATTAGCCTTTAATATCATCGATGCCTTAAGATTTTTTATTGGTTGAGCCCGATGTTCTGGAGTTCATGCATCATTACATCCAGGCTTGAATACATGCTGGCCTAAGGTGAACTTGCCAGAAATAGTACGATTTAGGTGAATATCTTCGGCTTTAAACCCTCACCATACGAATCAATCGAGTATGGTTATGCTTTGCTCGGAACAATTTTCGTTATCAGCTAGATTTTAACTAGTATAATGTCTGTCAGCCTATTCTGGCGTTTGTATATCACCCGAAGCTTGACTGACTGCTGGAATATGCTATGTGGCATGTGCAATCCTCTGACTCTGCACTCTGCTTGACGTTATCCCCAAGCACAATTCGATGTATTATATGTCAATGATCTTGTAAGTTTATATGTTCATACGACTGTGCCACATTTTTATCGAAGGACAAGATGGCACGGCGTTGTTTTCTTGACAGAAAAACTGACTCAGCTAAGCTAGTAAAGAGGTAGTGAGCTGCTCGTGACATTAGAAAGCAAATCTTTAGCCAAAATGTCCCAAACTATCTTCTGACCAGGTAAGTGGTCTCTTAGGACTTTAAACCTCAGAAACATGGGGTACTTCAGTGCTCCGTGCTAGGTATGGTTATTTTCACGGTTGATACTCTCCCTCGTGCTAATGTGATTGCCGAGCATAAGCTAGGCTTTCACTTCTATGCGGATGACACTCATTTGTACCTTTGCTTTGATCCCTCCTAGCCTTCAAGCACTTCGAATTTTCTCAACTCACTTGCTGCATGCATTGATGACATCCACACATGGATGGCAGCAAATTTTCTTAAACGAGACTATGATAAAACTAACTTATCAGTTATGGGCAAACCCAGTGTGATTTAGGACTCTGAAAGGCTGACGCTCAAAGTCGGATCTGCGAGCATATCTCCTGTTGAATCAAGTCGAAATCTAGGTGTCATGTTCCAAAGTGAACTTTAGCTAGACGACCACATCAGCTCCACAGTCAAGACTGCCTACTTTCAGTTGCATAGCATTGCTAAAATTTGGGCTTTTTTAGATAAGGATACCACATCAAAGTTGGTACATGCATTTGTGACATCTCGTATTGACTTCTGTAACTCACTGCTTGCTGGCCTACCGGCATACACAGTCAGACGATTACAGCTGGTGCAAAACTCTGCAGCTAAGCTTGTTTGTCGTGAGCGAAGCAGTTGCCACATCCCACTACTTCTCGCCGACCTGCAAGGTCTCCCAGTCAAGCAACGAATTGAAATCAAATTTATCGCTCACTTTTAGGTCACTTCATTCAGATCTACTCCTCTGACCAGGCCATCCAACGTACCACCTGCTTTTCGGAATCCAACAGTTTACCAATACTTCGTACAAAACTCAAAACCTTTGGAGACCGTGCATTTCGTTAGTCTGCTCCCAATGCGTGGAACTCTCTCCCTACTTGCCTAACAACATCTCCGGACTTCACCACGTTTAAAAGAATTAAACAACACACCTATCTAGGACAACATTTAGTGGGTCCCTGTGACTTGTAACTCCTGTGCTTTTTCGTGATGATACTGTGCATGCTACCACTAACCACTTTTGCATGCTGACCCTGTAAATGTCACCCCTAACCATGTTATTCATGTTGCTTATCAAACATGATATTACTCACCATTCAATCGCGTTTCCCTTTGCAGCAAATGTAAAGCGCTTACAAAGAGATTGAGTTCTCTGAGGGCGCTTTATCAACTGCACTATTATTATTATTCTAAACGTCACGTACGACGCTTAGGCTACATCCTGCACTGTGATTTAAGGAGGCCTGCCTGAGAAGTGAGATGGCATAAGGCGTTTGTGCAGTTCACACAGGGCGAGTCTTGCTCTCTCTTCGAACGGTAGGAACCTGCTATACCGCTGGCATAAAAATTCTAGAGTTTGTGGCTCAATGTTTGTGCGTGTCTGCACGTGTTGGTGTGTTATCGTTTACACTTGCATAGCTGTTCACATATGTTTGTGTGTGTGTGTGTGCTATTGTGTGTGTGTGTGTGTGTATGTGTGTGTGCTTGGATAAACGCCTAAGGTTTGTTCTTGTGCATTTGGACATTGGTTTTAGTTAGTGCGTTTTACGGAGGCATGGGCTTACACATGTGCATGGGTTTGTTGTTCCTTTGGTCCGTATTAGCCGTGTTTGTGATTATTTTATTGATCAACTTCCAGATGGTAATTTCAAATTTTTATTCTGGATACAAAACTTGTGCTTGTATTTACAGCATATGTGTGCATACGTTAAGTGGCACGTGCAGGACAAGCTTTTGGGCATAAAAGTGTTTGATTTTGTTTATTTTATATTATAGTGCTAGCATTCTATCCAGACGTATAGGCCCACCTGAAAAGCTCACTGGACATGCAACAATTTTGTTCTGCAAACTCCGGTATCCCTTCGGCTTCTTGTGCCCTGTCAATAGCTTACAAACGGCTCAACGGAGGACTATACCCACAAAACCACATCGCTTGAAATATTTGTAGAGGTTGTATCCGCTCTGGTTGGCCAAGCATTGGTGCTCACCTTGATTGAAGTCAAATTAAATGTATATGATGATCAAGATCGTGGACTCATAAGATCGAAATATATGGGATATATATATGATAGATAACTATATACAATAAAAATTATGCCTGTTGATATATATGTGTATATATTGAATAAAATAAATAAATGAAATATAAATAAATAAAGTGTTATATATCCCGAGTCGCATTTTTTTAGCGAATACGAATATGCCATATTATTACAGAAAATACAGCAAAATATTACGATCCTTCGAAAAATACCAAAAAGTAGCTGGGCCGAGATCACATTTTTGTCTGCTATGTTTAAATTGAAATCACATACTTTCAATCAAGCTTTAATTAGGATTGCATGCTGCTCTACTATGAGGTTATTGTGCACTCAAAGTTTCAATGAAACTCCCTCGACCAGTCTGCAAGAATGCACTGGAATCAATTGCAATGGCCCGGCCTAGTACCCCAATCCTCAAAATCAGCAACAAAATAACTAGAATGCCTACACTTAAAGCTCTAATAGCGATAATGCAATAGTGGTACAACGTAACTCTAATCTTTGGTTGTTTTGTACTAACACAATTTCACTTCTATAGCCTCGACCATTCTGCCCCAATGCCTGGAAACCAACTGCAATGACCCGAGCCAATACCAGAATGTACAGCATTCTGATGCAAAATGCGCCAAAATCGGTCTCGCAATGCTCCAATTTCGAATTCATATTGCAAATCACACTAATTTTAAAGTCAAATACACTTGTTTAACCTAAAGGGCTAGTCTCGGGCATTGCATTACAATCTAGTGGAAAGGTTCTGCTGGAAGAACTATTCCACGGCAAATTGACCACAAATTGGCTGTAAGAAGTTCCGATTGTCGTTGCATTCTACATTTATATGTGGTAAAAGTTAGATCATATAGGTTTCAAGATATTTTGCGCGTTAAGTATCAACAATTCACGGCAATTGATAGCAATGTCAGGGCCATTACCACAATCCGTGGTAAATCGAAGAAAAACTGGCTGCACCAAGCTCCAATTCTAATTCCACCTAACATCTCACTGCCCACACATACTTTTATTACACTACCTGCGTTCAATCTTATGCTATGCATCTTAATCGATGGCAATGTCCCAGGAAAATACAGAAACATATTAGGATCCATCGCAAATCACGGGAAAGTCACATTCCGCTGCATACAAAGTGAAAGCATGACATTTTCAAGCTGCTTTGCTTGTTTGCCGCCAGCAATTCACATCAATCGACAGCAATGGTCCGGACCATTGCCGCAATCCACAGCATTCCTCTACAAAATGTCCCGAAATCTGCTTCTTAATGCTCGAATTTTGAATGCATGTTATAAACCGCTCTGTTTTAGCTGCAACCACGTAGGTAGTTACCATTTGCACTCGTAAAATCTCTGGAAATTGATTCATGGCAATGCAATGTAAGGTACAAGCTTGGCTAGCAGCAGATACCGTAACAATCCGTTGCAAACCTACCACAAATTTGGCTTCTAGAAGTTCCAATTGTCATAACATATAACATTTTGTTGTGTCCAAAGTAAACCGTGAACATTTCCAAATGTTTTGCTAGTTAACTGTCTGAAATGCACGGCAATCCACAGCAATGGTGGGGGCCCATAGAGCAGTCCTTAGACAATTGACGAGATTGGCTGCAATTACTTAAAGTTCAACGACGTCTTTTAACAATCGAAAGAGTGCAATCGAGTGCATAGCAAGGCAATCAAAAGCAATTACCAGTCTTCTACCACAATCCGTTTCAAATTGGCTAGAAATCGGCTGGGGACGCCTGCCGATGTGTTCTTTTCCAGCTAACCACAAATTCTAACTCACTTGATACGCCTGCTTGACGCATACCCATAGTAGCATGCCTAGAGCTCTGTGCACACTGACGATGACAGAGAAACTAGGGTAATAGTTATTTTCTGTATAAGCTTCTATTTTGTGATATAATAAAAATAATAGCAATACTGTGTAGAGCACCCTCAGAGAACCGAATAGGTACTTTGAAGATGCTGTATAGACAGCATTACCAAATGGTCGACTGCGAATAATAAAACTACATTAGTTGCCACTTCCTTGTTACAGACGCAAAAGTGAAACAATTAACCTGGAGTGACTATACAATCATGAAGTTTAAGCGAAGTGTAGCCTGGCCAGATTTGTGAGATCGAGTGTGCTGGCTGTGGATGAGCACACAACGCAGCATGGCCATTGAGTGAGCTCTGGTAATCTCGTCTTTGTCGTACCTGATTCTCTGTCAGGCTAGGTGGATTAGTCAGATAGAGTTGGTATACGGTGGTCGTGAGAAGCACACTCTGCAACTACAGCTTGAGCAGTACGGCTATGGAAGAGCACAGTATGTTAAATGTTGTGCAATACTCGAATGTAAATGTACGAAAGGACATAAAAGTGTTCGGATTACATTTAAACTTGCAGACGTGCAACTATGCCATGAGAACTAAAGCTACACGAAGTAAAAAGGATGAATATTTTTTAAGGGTAGCAACAAATTGCAGGATTTTTGAAAGGAATAGCAAACGATTGCTGTTCTTTGCCCAAAATTGAACGCATATATCGGGTTGAAATGAAAGGAGAGCAATTTAGAAACAGTGTGCTGTCAAACCCTATGTATTACTTTAGCTTTGTACAGCCTCCCTTGGGTCGATTTACGGTGGGTTGCAGAATATTGCTGCATTGAAAAGGGCCATTTCCGTTGATTGCAAAGTTGTTCGAGAGCTAGCACAAATAATGGAGCACCCGAAATAGAGTATAGTTCAAAGAGAAATCTAAATGGAGTCATCGCCAGGCTGCTTTCTATCTGTTTGCGATTGTGAGTTATGGATCGCTGTATAATCCCTTGCCATGGCCATCGAATACCGTCCCTTGCCCTTGACCATACGCTCGTGATTGGTTGAAAGAATGCAGTTGCACGGTCGCTAAAATGCCAATCACTAAGCAATAATATTTGGACGCTATCTCGCCAACTTATAATGTATCTCCACAAAGTCATAACGACCATGTAGGTGCTAGGCAGGAGAATTTTGTTTAGATCAATCACAGCCGAAGCAGCTTTCTGTAGGCATTCGGTAGCAGACAGACTTCGTCTCAGGTAACAAAGGGAAAGTGGGAAGCGTAGCAGAGTCAGGAGAGCAGTTGAGGTAGTGAGCAACATTTAAGTAGCAGCTCTGGACCGCTGAAGGGATGAGCCATAGTCGGCAGCAGTAAAGTAGTTTTCATTGCGTAAGAAGTGTGGAAGCTAGCTCCACAGTCTAGGATCTGCAGAGCTAAAGCTTCTGGCGCCAACGGTTTTTAAGCAGAGTAATGGAACAGCCAATGTATTGTCCACACAGGGCCTGAGGACGCAAACAGGCTGAAACTGGTGCAGTAGTTCAGCTAGGTACGAAGGAGCCAAGCCGTGGCGGGGCTTGGGGGTCAGCGCAAGAGCTTTGCTCTGTATCCGCTGCTCAACCGGTATCCATCCTAGCTCTTTTAGCAAAGGAGTCGCTTGCTAAAACCTCTGGAACTTAAAGACTAACCTTGCATGCATAATCGTAGTCAGTGGCAGTGGCCTAATTGCTTTCGTTGGTAGCCAAGCCAAAAGACAATTACAATGATCAAGCCGAGACAGAGCTAAGGAGCTAATTAAATGTTTGGCTAGCTACTGTGGAAGACAGCTCCTAATCGTGGATAGGGATCGGACGTGATGGCTAGTAGAAGCATTCTTCTGGATGGAGCTCTAAAATTGAGGCAGTTTTCGAAAACGACACCAAAATTTCGAGCATGTGGAGATGTTCGCATGATAGCATCATCTATTAGCTTCTCATCTAATTGTGACAGAGCGACGAAGACTGCCATATTTTTCTGAGCAATTTTTTCGATAGCCGTTAATTGCCTGAGTTAACATGGGCACAACGAGTTAAAAGTATGTGGGTCCAAAGTGCACATTATTAGGCTCGATAATTTCAGCTTCGAACAGTTAATTTAGAGTAAATCTGAAGCTTATTACGGACGAAGCGGGATCATCGCCTTTGATTGCCGTGCATTGCCTTCGATTGTGCCCTTTCGATTGCTTAAAAGCACGCAATTTCACTTTTTATTAGGTGTACTGCCATAGGCACGGAAATTTGGAGCTTCTCTAAACAACTGTCGGTCCGTTAGTTACCGTTCGTTATGGATAGGCGTATTTCCACAGTGCCATTGCCGTCGATTGTCGAGCCATACCGTAATAAAAATAATAATAATAATGCACTTGATAAAGCGCCCTCAGAGAACTTAATCTTTCTCTAGGCACTTTACATTTGCTGCAAAATGAAATGCAATTGAATGGTGAGTAAAATCATGCTTGATAAACAAACAACATTAATAACATGGTTAGGGGTGACATGCACAGGGTCAGCATACCATCGATTTAACGTGCACAGCAAGTGAAAATTATTCCCACACGGTTAGACGTTACGTGGAATGAGAGTTGCAGTTTCTTGCAGCCAATCATTTTGATTTTCTAGGAATTGTGGTACTGGCCCCGACCATTGCTGTAAATGGAAGCCCATTTCTGACAGCTAGTGAGTAAAAAAGCTTTAAATTGCCACGGTTCGACACTGGACTCAGTGAAACGTCGTATGCAATAATGATTGGATCTTCATTCTTCTAATTTATTGTTGATTGGCCGCGGGTGGAATTATGGCCGGGCTACTCATTCGTTGATCGCAGTTGATTGATTCGCTATTGGTTAAATGGATGAAATTGCATTGTGGTAGGCAAGAAAAGTTGGAGCAGGGCCAAGTCACTGTCCAGTGACTTGCCATGGATCACAAAAGATTGCCCCATTACCCTAGTCATTTCTGTTGATTGCTATTCCTTGCCACAGATTAAACGAACAGGGTGGGTTAAAAGCATGCACTTGCACAATTAAATACAACGTGGAATGAGAATTGGAGTTTGGTGAATCCGACTTCTCGCCAACTGACCACGAATGGCAGTATTGGCTCTTATCGTTGTTGTTGATTACCGCACATCATTGACAACAAACGGGCAGATAAAGCGTGACATCTCCACGGTTTCATTTTTAACACTGAAATGATACATGCAGTGTTTATTGGAGATTTTTGAAGCCAATTCGGTATAGGTTTGTCAGGAAACGTTACGGATTGGTGCTTCAAGCTATTCAGCCTATTGCAGCAATTGATGTGTATTCCCCACGATTTTACGGTTGTAATTGGTAAAACATTAAGCTATTGCAGCTTAAACCAAGCACTTGTGATATGCACTCAAAATTGGAGTACAAAGAAACATATTTCCGGGAATTCTGTCGAGGAATGCTGAGAATTGCAGTAACGGTCCGCGCCATTGCTGTCGATTGATGTGCATTGCTGTCACTACCAAGCTAAAAACTTTAAAATGCCATGCTTTAGCTTTTTATGCAGCGGAATGCGACATGTAATGACAATTGGGGCTTCGCACTGCCAATTTCTACCCGATTTGCCATGAGCTGGAGATAATGGCCCTGGCCTAGGCCATCACTGTCTATTTTCATTCATTGCTCGCCAATTTACGTGAACGATTGATTAAAAGGATGTGATTTCACTTTAAAAAAAATCAGGCTATAACAAACCGGAAAATGTTATCTTGGTCCAGCCACTTTCCGGGGATTTTCAACGAATCGTAATAGATTGCTATATATTCCACTGTCGTTGCCATCGATTGTCGTGCATTGCATAATATTGAACGAGCAGTGGGTGAAAAGTATGTGTGAGCAGTGAGATGCTATGAAGAATGAGAATTGGAGCTCGGTGCAACCGATTTCTCTTCGATTTACCAAAGATTGTGGTATTGGCCCTGACATTGCTATCGATTGCCGTGCATTGTTGACAGTAAACGTGGAAAATAGCTTGAAAATTCCACGACTTAACTTTCACCTCAAAGAAAGGTATTACGCAACGACAATTGGAAGTTAATGTGGTCAATTTGTGGTCAATTTGGCGCGGATTGTGGTGGATTGGTGCTTTCAGCCAAGCCGTTGTCGCAGATTGCAATGCATTGCCCGAAATAGTACGTGTGATTTAGGTTAAAAGACGCTGTCGACTTAGAAATCAGTGTGGTTTCCAACATTCATTTGAAATTGGAGCATTTCGAGACCGATTTCCGGGCATTTTGCAACAGGTTGCTGCAGATTGGGGTATTGGCCTGAATCATTGAGTCGATTGCCGAGCGTTTCTGCTGAATGATCAAGGCATTTGTAGTGAACTTAGGTGAGTACACAAAAACAAAGAGCGTCGTGTTATATTTATTAGAGCTTAAAGAATAAGCTTCTGGTCGCCTTTCCACAGATTGTGGGGATTTGGGTACTGCTCCGGGCCATTCCAATCAACGGCAGTGGATTGCACCTGATTGTAGGGGATTGTGGTACGGAACAAGGACGTTGCAATCGACTGCAGTGCATCGGATGAGAACGCGTTAGCAAAACGGAGCAAACTTTTGCGGATGAACTTTGAACTGAGCTGTGTCATATATACCGTGTATATTAGAGCCTGGCTTTAGTGATTTGAGGATGACATCCAGCGGAATAGAGTGGATTGTTTTATTTTCCTAGGCCACTTCGGGCTATTTCCGAGCGTTGCTCGACTGTGAAGACTAGCAATTTATTCTTATTTTAAGTTGACGTGACAAAACACATTGAGCTTTAACATGCAATAGAAACTGGAGCTCGCTCAATCTATTGAGTGTCGTTTTGCAGTGGATGCGGTGGGTTGAAGTGAATTTTGGTATTGGACTGGGCTACAGCAATCGATTGCAGTACAATGTTCCCTGCTTTGCCCATGTAAGTCAAATTGTGTGAGTAAAATTGTCGCAGGGTGTACTGTCACGTACGATTAAGCAACTAGCTTTTCAAGCAGGATTTCTTTCGTGTCGTGGTGGAATGCTGTGGCTTGTAGTATCGGCCCTGGCATCTGCATTGTGATTTCAGCCGACTTAGTCATCAAGCCTGAGCGGAATCACCCAACATATTCTAGTTACATGCTAGATGTAGTGTAGCTTGATATTCTGGACTTTTTATGCTTTGTTCAGATGATTTATAGTGGACTTGAAGGAATTAAAGTGGCTTGCTCGGTTGATTGTAGTACAGGCCTCTGGAGTTCAAGCTCATTTGCACAATTGTTCGAGTCCACAATGACATGAAATTTTGTAGAGACTTAAAACGAACGTGTACTACAACATCCACCCTAAATTTGAGCTCAACAATGCCAATGTCCTGTCGACTGTAGCCAAATTAGAGCGGATTGCAGTGGATTGAGGTAATTCGTGGAACCTGCAGCTACCCCACGAACGCTCAGTGGGTGGTCCGACTAGGAAGCCAGACTTGGAGCAGAACTGCTGCCTGAATCTCCGACAAACCAGAAGACCCAAGTAAGACTCATATAGGTATGAAGCAGGTAGTAAGGAAGACTCACTGTTTAAACCAGGCCTTAAGGCAGTTTCAAGCCACGACAAAACCACCCCTACCCTAAGCTGCCTGGCCTCAGTCGAGCTCTGCTTCATAAAGACTTTCCCTTCGGTTCGGCTTACTTCGGGAAAATAGTCTAAGCGACCAGGGTAATCTTCAACACACAATAGCTTCCAGCTAGGGGCAGAGGGTAGGGTTAGTCATAATCGCCTGTACACTAGAGCCCTGTTTCGAAAACAGCCTCTCAGTCCCACCTGGCCGTGCTTTAATTTCCTGGTTCCCTCAACAGTTCATCAGCTCCTCTGTACGTCTGAAAATTAGTGCAGCTTTCCTGCAGGCTAGCCGTCGACGGAATCGGCTGCCATGGACCAGGAAAGCAGGCCGACTGGCCATGGCGGCGGTCACGAGAACGAACTCAGGATGAAGAGTTCGCTGAGCATCAACGGTGAGTGAACTGGCCGGCGCTCCGCCCTCTGCCGCCACCTGAATTTACCTGGTGTGAAGGAGGGGAAGGGGCCACGTAACCAGCCGACTGGCATCCTGTCCTGCTCGGCAGCTCGAGTGATGTCTCAAACCCTTCGGCCATTCACAAATATTCACCATGCTCTGGGACCGATTGTGAGCCATCAGGACATCTAGTGGGTCTCTACGATTTGCTCTTGATTTGCTTATGCCTACTAATAATGTGCATTGAGCCGCTAACCGTACTTGCAGGCTGACCCTGTACATGTCATCCCTAGCCATGTAGTTCAAGTTGTTTATTGAGCGTGATGCGACTAACCAGTCGTTCGTGCTTCCTTTGCAGAAAATGTACAGCACATAGAAAGAGATTGAGTTCTCCGTGGGTGCATTGTTTCATTGCATTTCAGTGCATTGTTATTATTATAATTATGGTCTGGAGTCATGTAACAGCCAAGCTCGGCAGAGCAAGCTTAATGTGTGGCTAACCCAGCTGGGTAGCCTACTGCCGAATGCGGTTCCCTGCTCCCCTTTGCCTAACAAGCAGGCCACCACTAAATCGACATTTCTGGCTTTGACCTACTTACCACTACTTAGGGATTCGTGAGTCGGTGGTGTAAATTGAAAAGAGACTCTCACAAATAGGGGATTGAACTGAGGTTTATTAGCAAGCTCACCATGACGCTGTGGATCTAGCTCAGTTTATCGAACACTCCTCAGGGCTCTCAGCAGCACTAGCACTCGTGCAGGGAACTATGTCATAACACTTAGGCTACTGAGGTCTATCGTGGGAAAGAACCCTAATAAGACGGATTGGCCTGAACCAGAGCTTAGACTCTGACTAGAAAACTAGAGCTCGGCTTCCACCATGAAGGCAACAAGACCTCGCACACTACACCAAGCGCTTTTGCAGCTGAAATACGTCCTTGCACGTAGGCTACCAGCATCTATAGTGGGAATGCCCCAAAAAACAAAGGAGCCTACACCACAAAAAATATTCCCCATACCATACCGAAGTACTTATACTTGGCATCGGCAAATCCTTAGAGCTGGACCAAGTTAACGTGCAAACGCGCAAAATAAAACACAAAATACGAGCACTGGCGCCATGTGACTGTATTTGGTAATGCCCACCCAATCCTTCCGTTCCGGCCTTCTCCTGCCCAGCCATTCGCCAGTGGACAGGTGCCCTCCTCCCAGGCTGTCAGAGAAACGAGTCTGACGGCTTCGAAGTGAATCCGACGAGAGAGAGAGACAGAGAGAGAGAGAGACAGAGAGAGAGAGAGAGAGAGAGAGAGGGAGAGAGAGAGAGAGAGAGAGAGAGAGAGAGAGAGAGAGAGAGAGAGAGAGAGAGAGAGAGAGAGAGAGAGAGAGAGAGACAGAGGGGGGACCCGAACAAAAAACCCTGAGCGTATCGGGTATTAGCATCAGGCTCGGCACCTTGGGTCATTGCAGTAAAAATTTATAGCATCGCCTTACCATCGAATGGCAACCCAGTCCTGCTTGAATGCCGAAATGGTTCCAGACAATTTTTTTTTACAGAATTATGGCCGAGGTTGACAGGCCAGCTAACATCAATCAGCTGCTACTGCAGGTGTCAGATCAAATCTAAAGCCGAATCACCAATACTGGTCCCAGAGCTTCCTGGCTTCCCCTGAAGCTCTTGCTATTTCACCATACTGGTGCTACTGTTTGGCTCACTACTCCATGACAATGGAGTTTTTAGCCCAAGTTTTTAGCCCATCAAACTAATTCTAAAGCCGAATCACCACCGCCGGTCCCAGAGCTTCCACTTTATCGTCCACTTTATAAAGCGCCCTCAGAGAACTCACTTTCTGTAGTTCGTATGTATGTATTGCATGCAGGCTCCTCTGATAAGCTACTGGTGAGCTGTTAGTAGCACCACCGAGAGGGGCCGGTGCACAGCTGTGGTCCGCCTGTGATGTGGTATGGACACAGGCCGGTAACCAGCTGGTGGCCAGATGGTGGATTCACCATCAGGGTCGGCCAGTGCACTGCTGTGGTCCGCCTTTGATGTGGCACGGACCAGCTGGTGGCCAGATGTTGGATTCACCATCAGGGTCGGCCGGTGCACAGTTGTGGTCGAGGAGTCATCGGAGTCGACCAGGAGAGGGGAGTCGTGTGAGGGCAGGGGCTGAGGGGAGCCGTGTGCTCTTGGGCTCCGTGTGTCGGGAATAAACTGTTGGCGTTGGGCATCGGCTGGCTCTCTGCTGTGCAACCAAACTACAAGCTATTTCTCGGCGGGAGCGACTGTGTGGACCGCATAAAGATGAGTCTGAAAGTACAACTGATGGAAGGAAAAATTTCGCAATTCGACGGCAGCGGAGACTTCGCTGAATGGCTAAATCGGTTCGAAAGATTGGCCAAGATGCAAGGGGTTAATGAATTTCAAAATTTCCTGCCACTATTCCTTACACGTATGGCATACGCCGTATACGATGGCGTCCCCGAGGCGGCTAAGGAAAACTACGCCACGTTAAGAAAAGCGCTGCTGTCCGCATTCTCGCCGAATCGCTTGAATGCCTACGAGGAATTCGCCTCGCGTCGCCTTGCTGAAGGTGAAAATGTGGATGGCTTTTGGGCGGACTTGAATCGGTTGGCTAGGCTGGTGACCGGTGATTTTGTCAAATGCGCTTTTGTTGCTGGGCTGCCGGAGGCCGCAAAGAGGCACCTCCAAGCCTCATGCAACCTCGCGGAAATGCCTGCGGATGTTCTTGTCGAGAAGGCTCGGGTCATAGTGAAGGCAAGCGTCAGCATTCCGAAGGCGGCAGAAAGTCGCTTCGCATCCGGTTCTCGTTCGGGATGGCCTCCCCAGGCACCGAATAACAGAGATGTTGTGTGTTTCCTGTGCAAGGCGATCGGGCACTTAAGCCATGATTGTCCTTCTAAAGCGGCGCCGTGGTCGCGGGAGGCACTTTTATGTCTGTGGGAGCATTCAACATCTCGCTGCTAACTGCTCGGATCGGGCCGTCGTACCAAACTGGCCAAAAAACGAGTAGGGGAGAGCACGCATTACTGCGCCGGTGCTTTCCCCTCCGTTATGGTGCGCCTTCCTTCGGTACGTGTCCTCATCGAAAACTCCGAGGCGTCTGCGCTCGTGGATACTGGGTGCTCGAGGTCCATCATTTCGACGACGCTTGCGGACCCTGCGAGGGTGAGGCGAGCGTGCGAGGAAGTCGTGATGATGAATGGAGCCACGGCTGTTTGCAAGTCCACGTGAGTTGCTACGGTAGCCCTCTGCAGAAGAACCATAGAGCTGGACTGCCTTGTGTCAGATGTTCTTCCGGGTTTCGGGTTACTACTCGGTATGGATGCCATTGAACTCCTAGGCGGCGTGATTATCGGTCCTTCCGCTGGTCAAGTTGAGTTCATGTGCCAAAGGGGAGTTCCAGAGCCAGCACACCGTCCCGAGGCAGCAGTAGTGGCGTCTCCTAGTGTCAAACGTGCTGTAGCATCGTCGGCCGCTGACGTACTGATTGATGACAAGGACTTCAAGGCAGTATTCCATCAGGGACGCTGGTCAGTCAAGTGGGAGTGGACGAATCGTTGTGTCGTCCCCCAATTGACGAACCATATCGCTTCATATCATGTGGGAGAGAAGATTCGTGCCGACTAACGAAAAGGAGGTGGAAGAGTGGATCAAGGAAGGCTGGTTCCAGCCGTTCGCTGGTCATTGTGGTGGCCTGATCCCTCTAATGGCCGTCGTAAAGGTAAGTAAGGGCAAAGTGAGGCCCGCGATGGACTACCGAGAATTTAATCAGTTTATCTCGAGTCACACGGCTGGTGGTGATGTGTGTAGCACTAAGCTCAGAGCGTGGCGACGGCTGGGCGAGAGCGTGAGCATAATTGACCGGCAAGATGGATACTTGCAGGTGCATGTTGATCCCGCTCTCTGGCAATATCAGGTCGTGGAGTACAAAGGCCGTCGTTACTGCCTCACACGACTAGGTTTCGGACTTAATGTCGCCCCAAAAATAATGACCGCGATTCTGACAAAGGTCTTGTCCATGGATGAGCGAGTTCGTACTGTTACCGATTTATTTGTCGACGATATTGTTGTCAATAACAGCGTTGTCTCGAATGGTGATGTAATCGACTTGCTACGAACATTTGGTTTGGAGGCTAAGCCGCCAGAAAGCCTCGCTGGCGGACGGGTCCTTGGCCTTCGAGTATGCAGGCCAAACGAAGGTGAGGAGCTTCGTTGGCGCCGCGATAACGTGGTGAGCGCATTGCCTAATGCCCCATCGCGATGCCAGCGGTTTTCGTGGTGCGGGCAGCTGATCGGGCATTTCCCAATCGCAGGCTGGCTTCGCCATGCCTGCAGTTACTTAAAGCGAGCCGCTGGCGATGTCGGTTGGGACTCAGTCGTTGGTGAAAATGTCATAGCCATGGCGGGTGAATTGATGCAGCGATTGCATGCCGACGATCCAGTTTCAGGCATTTGGAATGTGCCGAATCTGGATAGTGGCATCCTCTGGTGTGATGCCAGCAGCCTTGCTATCGGCACATGCCTGGATATAGGAGGAATAATCGTCGAGGATGCCTCCTGGCTGCGAAGAGCTGACGAAGTAGCCCACATCAATCTTGCTGAGCTGGAGGCTATCATCAAGGGCCTCAATCTGGCCATTTCTTAGTCATTACGGCAGGTGGAGATTCGGACAGATTCAGCAACTGTTCACGGATGGCTACAGTCACTGCTGGTTGGAGATAAGCCTGTACGAGCCCACGGCATGGGAGAGGCGCTTATCAAACGCAGGCTAGCACTGATAGCCGACACGGTGTTAGAGTGTGGACTGAAGGCTTCCGTAGTCCTGGTGCGATCATCCAACAATAAAGCCGACCGGCTGATCCGCGTCTCTCAGAAATGGATGAGGGCGAATGTAAGCTGTCTCAGTGTTCCAGAGTAGGCGTCTTCGCCGGCGGTCGGCTCGACCTAAAGAGTTTCCACAGCCTTCACCACTTTGGAGTTGACGGGACACTGTACCTTGCCAGAATGAGCCACCCGAAAGCTACTATCCGGCGGAAGGACGTCTAAGCCGTCGTGAAGGCTTGCCCTCGTGGCAAGTCGATCGATCCTGCACCAGTCGCATGGAGTGCAGGCGTGCTAGATGTAAGCGAGAATTGGCAGCGCCTGGCCTGCGACGTAATGCATTTCAAGGGCCAAAAATGTCTGACCGTGGTAGATTGTGGACCGAGCCGTTTCGCTATTTGGAGGCGAATTCCCGACGAGGGAGAAAACTCTTTGGTGCAAAATCTGGGCGACATTTTTAGGGAGCGTGGCCCTCCGCAGCAGCTGCTCATGAGTGCGAGCTATCGCTCAACAGCTCTTCGCAGTCTTTGCGACCGTTGGGGCGTGGAGCCCATATACCGTTGCGCCTATAAACCCTCCGGCAACGGCATCATTGAGCGAAACCACAGGACCATCAAGGGAATGGCGGCTCGCACGGGCAAGAACGTCCTGATGATGGTGTATTGGTACAACATCTCGCCAACTGCCGGGTTGCACGAGGAATCGGTGCCCTGCAGAAGGCTGTTCTCCTATGAGTGGAAAAGCCACCTCTTCAGAGCACAGACAGATCAGGGCCCGAGGACTGCTCAATATGCTGTCGGCCAGCGAGTCTTTGTGAAGCCTGCCGGCGCTCGTTGCACGACCGAGTGGCCCGAGGGCACGGTAACAAGTGAGGGGCCGGGCGTGGGAATCGAGATCGACGGTGTGCGTCGCTACGTGTCCGACTTGCGCCTCGTACCAGGGCAGGAAGAGGCGCCCCCTGCACCTGAAGGGGACAGAGCTGAACCAGTACAGCGACCCAGGCGCGCTGTGACACTTCCCAGCCGGTACGGCGACTATGTCCTGACCGGATAGACTTGCTCATTGCTGCTCTGTACCTTGCAGCTACATGTGTTGGTGCTGCAAACTTGTGACCTTAAGGTCAAGGGAGCGTGTAGTTCGTATGTACGTATGTATGTATGTATTGTATGCAGGCTCCTCTGATAAGCTACTGGTGAGCTGTTAGTAGCACCACCGAGAGGGGCCGGTGCACAGCTGTGGTCCGCCTGTGATGTGGTATGGACACAGGCCGGTAACCAGCTGGTGGCCAGATGGTGGATTCACCATCAGGGTCGGCCGGTGCACAGTTGTGGTCGAGGAGTCATCGGAGTCGACCAGGAGAGGGGAGTTGTGTGAGGGCAGGGGCTGAGGGGAGCCGTGTGCTCTTGGGCTCCGTGTGTTGGGAATAAACTGTCGGCGTTGGGCATCGGCTGGCTCTCTGCTGTGCAACCAAACTACACTTTCTGTCTAGGCACTTAGCATTCGCTGCAAAAGAAGCGTGATCACATGGTTAGTGGTAGCATGCTCAATCAACAACAAGAACAACATAGTTAGGGGTGAAATGGCTGTCGTGTAGTTAGGCAAACCGAATGATACCTCGCACTGTCTGCTTGTGCAGGCCTGTGTATTGCACGGCCTCTCAAGTGTAGGCCGTAATATTTGACATTCTTAGCAGGCGCTATGGTTGCTTCCACAGTTCGTCAGCCATGTTCCGAGACGCTGGTTGTAGCTAGATCTTGTGGGCAGACAGGGACATTTTTACGCACATTTTCCCCGTGATACTTCCCCCGGACATTCCCCTGAGAGATTTTCCCTGGGGTAGGGCATTTCCCCACCCCCAGCAGGGTTTGTGGTTTAGGGTCTTAGGGTTTACGGTTTACTGTTCAGGGCTTAAGAATTAGGGTTATTGCAGGCTGAGCCCCAGCGGCTAAATCTTCTCTTGCTCGGCTGGTATTCCGGGCTTTAATTGGTGTTTATTAGGGCAGAGATATCTCGAGATAGAATTATACACGTTAGGCCTCTGAGGCTTCGAGCTCATAGCAGGAATGCTGGCACGCCATAGCTTGCACCAGCTTTGACTGGTACCAACACATGCCTGACGGCGTCGAGCTGGACTTAACTCCAGCAGGACCAAACTGTACGGCTGCCATTAGCAGCTGCGGCAGCCGGTTGCTCTATTAGAAACAATCCTTCCAATACACCATCCTTCCAATTATACCGAGTTGATTTTATTTCAATAGGGCATGAACTTCATTTGATCATGTATGTATACCTCATCACGGGAAGGGCTAAGCACTACTGCTGGCAATTGTCCCAGGCCGGAATCCCAATTGCTTCACTTTGCTGAAGGACTTGAATGTAGGGCACATGGTTACCCATATGCTGGTGACCATATTGAACAGCCTGCTATGCCCTATGTGCCTATAGTGAATCTGACGTTGCTGTGCGAACACACAACATCTTAATGGCTGTGAGACCAGCCATCGTGCACCATGCAAGCCTCCTCATTGCTTCATCCGGCTGGCCAGCTGCTTCCACACAGGGCAACTACTACTAAAATATTACAATTTCTGCATTGTGATACCTCTCTTTGAGAAACTAATCTCTTTCTATGCACTTACCAAATGCTGTGAAGCAAGTGTTGTGTGAAGGTGTCTCTAGCAGCAGCTGTTCTTTTGAGAGTTTCACTGAGACTGAGCTGGCCCACGTTTGCAGTTAACAAGACTCTATTTATTACTCACCACTGGCACATATATAGAAGCCAATCAATCGCAGCAAACAGCACAAAAGACAGTGCAAATTAGTAGCCCTATGCTGCTCTGCATGTGCATTAGTGTCGAGCACTTCGCTAATTACAGCAGAAGCTGCACGGGGACACAGCATCCCTTCCCCCATAGCAAATAAATTTCACAGTCCATTTGCCTAGCTGGAGAGGGGGCAGCACTCACGACTGGAATGTTGTATAGTAATTGGCTCCCTGAGCTCTCCTCTTCTACCTGCTCAGGCAACGCCTTGTCCTGCGGTTTGTCGTTCGGGCTATGAGGATACAAATTTAGCACTACCGAGTTCTGACCGGCTTGGATGGGGTGCAGGCTACGTGACAGCCACTTGCAGGAGGTGCACATCAGCTCTGCCCCATCTAGAGCAGCCGGTCATAGATGCTGCCCCACCTTTGGGCAAATGTGGGCACAGCTCCCACTGTCAGAAGGCTACCGTAGGGCACCTCCATGCGAGCCCCGATGGCCGGTTGCATGTGCTCGCCGCCGGCCGATCCAGCCCTTTGAAAACCACTGCAGTTCATGGTGGCCTAGCCATTCTCGGAGTTCCTTTACGAGTCGATCTCGTGGTTGTGCTGCTCGGAGATCAGCACAAACGCAGTCGCACCGGTACTATACGCCTCCACAAAGCTCATTCTGCTGTGCTTCGCAGCAGCAAAGCTCTCCCTGCTTGGCTCGCAGGCAGCATGCACCTAGTCGTTGCAGGCTAATATCACCTTGCCGCTGATTGCTATCTCGCGGTGCTCCTCTGCTTTCTGCACCGAGACGCTCATGCGGGTGCTCTCCACCACCGAGACGCTCTCGGAGCTGCTTTCAGCGCTGCTGAGATGTTCTCCGATGCTATGAGGCTCGGGCTGCTGCACCTGGCGGCCAAGATGTCGGTCTCACGGACGCATTTCGCTGCCATCTTGAAGCTCTCGCTGCTGGACCTCGCAGCTGCGAAGCTCTTGCTGCTTCGTTTCGCAGCCAAGACGTCACTCTCATGGGCTGCCTGAGACTGTTTGCAGGCTACTATCGCCTCGCCGCTGCTGACCGCTATCTAGAAGTGCTGCTCTGTACGCTGGGCCGAGACGCTTGTGCAGGTGCTTTCCATCACAAAGAAGCTCTTGGCAGCTGAGCTCAGCCGCCGAGACGTCACTCTCTCGGGCACACTTTTTGCCGCCGAGATGCTCTCCACTGCTACGAAGCTCTCGCTGCTGTGCTTCTCTGCCGAGACGTCTCTCGCTTGGGCCCCCTGAGCCTTTTCACAGGCAACTATCGCCTCGCCCCTGACCATTACCGCCTCCCAGCTGGAAGTCATAGCATGCTTCAGCTCCTTCGTCTCCGGCTGCTGCCGCTGAGTACTTACCTTTCTCTCTTCGGCTTGCTTCACTCGCACTCTTCGGCTGTTGTGGCTACTATGTCGGAATCTGTCCCATACCAGCTTCCTTCAACGGCATTGCCATCGGATAGCTGCGGCAGCCGAATGAGTTCCTCTCGCCTGTCTGAATCTTGCCGGACAGTTGACAGCTGGGTCGACCGGTGATGCAGCTGGCTTGTCACCTAGCTTTGTCCCGGTCTCGGCTCCGGCGAGTTTCTCTTGCTCCAGCCAAATGCGGATTGTCCACCTCTCGGCCTCAAGCTCGGCCTCCTCATCCGTCAACCACGAGAAGATCAGGATTAATTCGTTTCGCCGCTTGTGGTAATCTTGCTTTACGTCGGCCGGCTGATTACCCCAACCATGTAACGACTTATCGTCCAGACACACTGGCACAAGATGTTTTAGCTGCATCGATATCTTTAGCCTTGCTACGGCCTTTTCAAGCGTTAGAAGCCAAGGCATAAAGTCCGGTCCACCGTTAAATATTGCGTACCTTTGTATAGGCGTCCCTTCTAGACCGTAGAAGGTCTGGTACTCTTGTCGACTTTATTAAACCATTCTCTGCAACCAGTTGTTGTGTGACATTATCTCCAGCGGCGGCTACTCTAGTGGTAGTCTAACGGAGACACAGCCGGCACACGTTCGCAGAAAACGAGACAGTCTTTATTCCTCACAATGGGCACATCTACGGAAGCCCAAGCAACCGCAGCAAATGGCACGAAATGTAATCTCCCGGTTATGGGTTCAAGTTCCAATGTAAGATAATACTAGTGCCTTCTTTAATTTTGCAGTTGCTACTTTACCCTACTCCTCAGCGACCTGCACTGGCACTCGATCAAGCAGCATATTGACTTCAGGATTCTTTCACTGACTTTTAGGTACCCTCATGTGCTGGCTCCAGCCTTTCAAAGTGAACTACTTCTTCACCAGGCAAAAACTCATACAACCAGCTGTTCTGACTCGAATCGTTTAGCCTCGTAGGGACCAGAAAAACCAATGGAAATCATGCCTTTAGCTCCTAGGATGCCAAAGCCTCGAAGTTGCTACCGATGCACGTTGCAACAGCCCCTAACACGACAACTATTTAAAAAGAAGCTTAAAATACACTTGTTCATTAGAGCATTTTGTTGGTGATTGGGATTTATCCTCCCTATGCATGTGCCTGCTTACACTCTGCCTGCTGCTTGAGAATGTTATCACGAATCATTTAGTAATACTTTCTATGAAGCATCTTAAAAGTGCCTACAAGAGATTCAGTTCTCTGAGAGTGTAATACTCATGTGCAGCTATTACTACTACTATTATGATTATTAAACAACAAGTTATAGCAGATGTGGCTCTGCTTACCACTGTATGAATGAAGCTGCTGAGTTAATGTGACCCATGAACTTATTTCTTTTTACTCCTGGCTGGAACCCCTCATGTTATACTCGGTATAGCAGTAGATATGCTCACCAGTGGTATGGACTGCCTCATACCGACAGATTGTGTTGATTAAATTTGAATTTTCTCTCGACGACAGTGCTCATGTTCACGCCTGCCAACTGGGCAGATGTTTATTGGTGGGATGCGATGGCAGAAGCCCTCAGTTTGCCTAGCTTTGTAGTTTGTTCTTGGCTAGCAGAGAAATTCAGAAGTAAGTACTTCATCGAAGCATCAAGTCTTGGGGGATGGTAACAGCCGGGATCTTCAGGACGACTGACCAAATAAATGGTGCACTGACAATCTCGGAACGAAGCCTCTCATTTTGCCGTGTATGAAAGCTCCTGAAAACAGATTGAGTTCTCTGGAGGCGCTGTACCAAGTGTGTTATTAATATTATTATTATTATTGTTATGAAGCTGAGTAAAAAAAAATCTGGTTATACCTTTGAACTGATAAACGCCACTCTTTTGGATCACTGCTTCTGTGTTTTCTTGCTCTCAAAGACTAATGATAACAACCCAAATGAACTTGATAGCACTCCAAAAGAGTGCGTAATATTTTATGGAACCTATACGGCTGTAACGGTAGCATTTCATGACGTTACTAATATCAAACTTTGTGCGAGCACACAGTACTGCATTAAGTGATACCGTGACGATGTCATCACTCACGTGCACATTAAGGATAACTTATACACTACCCACCTATTATGTTATGTATCTCCGTCAGTAACTCCACAAACTCATAAAGACCATGTGTACTTATGGTCATCAACACATACACTTATGGTCATCAACAGCCAGATCTAGCAGGGCAGTGACATTCGCGTCTTCGTTGCCACGTAGAATGCCATTGTTAACACATGAGAGCAGTTTCCGTGGAGTGCTGCCTCTTGAACCTCGATTGAAATTTTTCTGACATTATTCTTTTCATTACGTTTAACCAGCTGCTTAGCAACAATTTTTTGAAGATTCTTTGATAAGAAAGGAAGAAGGGAAACTGGGCGATAGTTTGCAAGAACCTCTGTATCTAATCCAGGCTGTTAAGTTTGGGTATAACGATTGCCGATTTGAAAAACTTGGGGACGACTCCTATCCCGAAGAAGCATTACAAATCTTGGTTATGCCAGGGATAAGTTGGTCTGCTAGTGAAGACCACAGAGATGAGGGTATAGGGTCTTCAGGAGGCGAGCTCTTTTCGCTAGAACTTATTAAAGTAGCTACTCATTGCATGAAAAAACCTCGGAGAACCGTTTAAGGAAGGTCACAGGTTGTGGAACCGCGATAGCTTTAGTCGGATGGGGATCTATGAAGGAACGAACGGGGACAATTTTTTCAGTAAAGAAGGCTGAAAACTGTTCCGCTGAGCTCTTAATATCTGGGGAGTCAGACCTCTCAGCATTGGCCAGTAGATGGTTTACAGTCTTATAAATCTGTTTAGGGTCTAGCTGGAAGGAAATCAGCTTTTGGATGGAAAATAATCCCTGGCATTTTTAAGCCTCCGGGTGTATACTCGAAGGAAGTCTTTGAAATTGACGACCCCGATTTCTTGAAACGACGTTTAAGCCTGAGCTGAACCCCGTGCATGTTTATGAGTTTTATTGTAAATTGAAAGGAATCTCTCCGACTGTGTAGACGGATAGAATTAATGGGAGCATTCTTGCAAAGAGCACTCCTGTGTGTCGTATTCGTTGCATCAGTGAAGGCATCGATGCTGCCCGTCGAGTCTGAATGCAGATCAAGAAGACTTGCACCACTAACACATTTGCAAAACTTGTCAATGTCCATGCTTTGTAAGTTAGGTCACTTGACAAGTTCAACATTATCCTGTACCTGCAAGGTAGCAGGAAAAGAAAAGGAGACCGAAGAATGATCTGAGATGGTCAGTGGCACACCACTAGGTTAGCTGGGAGGACATCCTTAGTGATAACGAGATCTAGATTATGGCCACCGACGTGGGATACATGATTAACGTATTGGACGAAACCAAAATTCTCCAGACAGTCAAGAAATGAGGGGACCTGGCTGTTGCTAGGGTTATCCGGCTGGTTTCTAAATGCTTCGATCATGCTAAAGAGACCATTAGACCTCTTGATTCTGTCCTGGCTGCTCTTTTTATGATATCCTCAGACCTGCTGCTATAAACATAAGCAACTTTAAGATAATTCCCATGTTACCAGTGAAGACCCCAACCTTATAACTCAGAAATTTTTGGGCGACTATAAAATACTGATACACAATATCATCCAAGTTGGAAAATCATTCGTGCAATCTCCTTTCTGCTGTTGTTTTCCAGATATTTGAATAAGTGACAGCCAAGCAAGTAAAGGAATTAAACGATTTGTCACGTCTGGCTAGCAGTTAACATCATGATTTATTGCAAATAATTCAACTGAAATTTCTCAGCTTGAGGACTACAAAGAATCTTCTGAACAATGGTAGAC